>JAFJYI010000301.1:0-600000 GCA_019022655.1 Acacia acuminata
TGTTTAAGTGGCATTTTCATAATTTTGTGTATTTGCCAATTCCGCCTCGTGTTCATCTTTTGCATGAGTACTAAGAGTACCACCAATCCAAGACTTATTAGAAGGAGATCTTGAAATAGAAAGAACAATTTCGTCGCTAGAAGAGTTGTTAGGCAAAGTCACAGAAATTGTAACACCCGCCGGGGTGCCAGCATACTTAGCCATATGCTTACGCAATAGTGTGGCAAAATCAGAAATAGTTTATTGTAATTATTGTAATCGAAAGGGGCATAATACTTCCTCATGTTTTCATAAGAAAGAAAAAAGAGATAAACATGTTGGAAACTATTAGTGGGTACCTAAAGGGACTCATGTATTCCTCGGGCTAAAAAGGACCCAAGAAAGATGGGTACCTAAGGCTCAATCTCTTCTAATTTGCAAGTTTGGTCCGGGAGAGCATCAAAAGACCAATAAGTGGTACATTTGAAAGTGGAGCTTAATCACCAGAAGGGGTGAATTGGGATTTTAAAATCTTTTTCGAAGGCTCTGTTTTGAATAATAAAAACAGAGGTAGACGGAGAGTATAGAGAAGAAGAGCAAGACACACGAATTTATACTGGTTCGGTCTAACCTCTTGACCTACGTCCGTCCCCCCACTCGGGATTTTCACTATCACAATTGATTACACACTACGTACTCCGCAGTATTCTCTCCACTAGAACTTACTCCCCTTTACAAGTTGCAATCAATGAACCCAATCACCAAGTCCCCGACTTGAGATTCTTACAATGAATGATTTACAATAAATGAACTATCTCTAAGAGTGAATAAATATGAACAATCGGTACAAAAATGTATCAACATATACTTTACACAAGAAAACTTGAAGAGTAGTTGATAGCTTTGATTGGGCAGAAACCCCTTGAATATTAATTAAGAATCGGTTGGAAAAATTGAAAGACACTTGAACGTTAACTATGAAATGGTAAATATCATGCGAAGCAAGTGCATTTGATCACAACCGCACTGACTTTCTTATTCTCACGAAAAAAAAGCACTTGAATGTTAATTATAAATCGGTTGAAAAATGAATAGTTACTTGAATGTGCTTATAAGTTTGTGGGAAAATGAAAAGCCGCTTGATTTTTAATTGTGGGATGGATTATTTACAGGAGAAAAAATCCACTAGAATGAAAATTATAAATTGTTTGAAAGATGAAAAGACCCTTGAATGATAACTATAAAATAGTAAATGTCGAGGTAGCAAATGTTTGATCCTCAATTGTACACCTTTCATATGTCTTTAAAAAAACAAGGAATGGTGTCATATTAATTATGAATTGGTTGGAAAATGAAAAGCCACTTGATTTTGAATTATGGGAAATATTTTTTAGGAGGGAGAGGTTTTAGCATAGAGTGTATGGGGAACGTTACATGAAAGATATCAAGGAGGATGAGCTTTGTCATTTTCAAATTTTGGAGGTACTTGATAACAATGACCAATATAAAATGACTCAACATTCTTGAAAGCTCAAATTCCACACAAACATATTCCCAAGATTTTAAATTCCTAATTCTAAGGAAGCATTCAACTTTGTTCCTATAGAACACAATGTGAATTGCCTAGCAAACAATGGAAAACTAATTGGTTAGGGAACGAGTCCATTGTCTTTTATTTTTGATAGCTTTGCTTATTCCAAATAGTTGTTGGTATATTTAATTTAGTTTGATAAAATCAATTTCTGATACCAAACAAAAATGGAGATCCGGTGCCCTATGGCAGTTGTGTCGCATGATACATGGACCTCGTGGGCTTTCAATTGGATTAAAAAGAAGAAATAAATACGGAGAATTATTGGAACTTTTCCAATGTCACTTGCCGCTCTCTATTGCACTTTAGTTGTCATGGCATAACAATGGCTTTATTGCAATGCTTAAACATTGGCCGGTCTTGTTTTGGGATGTCTAACTTATGCTATAGAATAAATTCCTTACAATTCATATGACATAATTCTCCAAAACAAAATCTTGAATATATTAACAAACAATGTGACCGAAGTGTAATGCATGAGGGGAATAACTAGTTGATATAATATCATAAATTTTGGGCCTAGAGACTTGAGAATAAGCCTAAAGTAGATAGATAAATAAACCGAGTTTAGAATGTGTCCAAGAATGACGAGAGATAAAATAGCTTTCAAGGGCTAAGTAACTTCCGGCCATATTGGTCAGTGGACATAGTATGTATAGGCCATAGAAATTAAGTGTCGGAGTAGAAGGGCCAAAACAACACGATATAATGTCAATCGGTTAGTAAAAATACCATTTAGCTATGTCTAAGGTATCGGACAATTGGGCGAGTAAAAATGTGCTAAAATAAATATGCACATGACATTCCTTGGGCCCGATAAGGGTTTCCTGCGTTTTTGGAGGAAATAAGAAGGGAAGAGTATTCAAGAAGACTCACATTTTTAAGTCAAAAAGCTTACACGGGAATATAACAAGAGGCTTCCTTGAGAAGTCAACTTTGAATTTGGAAATAAAATCTAAGTACATGATTACATCATCACATGACATCATCATCATAAATGCAAGAGATTAAGAGTGTTCTTGAAGGCATCACTAACTTCCTAAACAAGCCACAATTTCGGTTTTCACAAGAGGAAAGAATAAGTAACTTATAGAAGAAGCCAAGAATATCTAGAAAGAGTATATTTATCACATGTTTATAAGCAAGAATCAAGAAGAAAAGTCTAGAACAAGTCACTTGTTATTTTGGGGAAATTAAGGAAGGCCTAAGGGGGAATATTTTGAGACATAAATTTGTGATTTTTGCTGACCTAATCCCTCCCGATCAGCCCATTTTCGTCCTCCAAGGAGACAAAAGGAGGAAGTGTATGAGGCAAGCCAAAGACTTCTCTAGAAGCTATGAAGGGAAGTCAAAAAGCTTGCGAAAGAAGCTATGCTAAAGGAAATATTTTGAAGGCATTTTGGTCAATTTCTAGGAAATTATGCCCTAGGGGCAAGTCATTATTCTCCATTTAGTTATCATTTCATTCGCATGTTTACATTAATAACTTTGTATCCCTGGATATATTTTATTGATTATCTTAAATGTCCCTGGTCGGTCTTCTACGCGGGAGCGAAGATGAGATAAGACTAGTATGACTTTGATGAGGTATGGAGATACGAATCAAAGTCATGGGCACTTGTAAGAGTACAAGGCGCTGGATAGACCCACTATGAGAAAGCTGCATGGATTTAGTCATAAGCTTATCTCATGTATAACCGCGTCACAACACCCTATGACCTGAGATCATCATGGATTCCTACATGATGAGTCACTGGTCTTTGACCTAGTCAAAAGTCACCTTTGACCGAGTGATGATAAAGGCTGGGATCGGGATAAGTGGTTTTCATGTAGAGGAATGTGAGTGGTCAAGATGGAATTTGTCCCTCACATTTGTAGAGAGATAATACTGGCCCCCTCGATGAGTGAGTCTAAGAAATGTATGGTCATACTATGATGGAAAGGAGTTTCCATTTCAATTCTTAGACTACTCGAGGATCGAGAAAGTAATGGTCAAGAAAAAGAAGTTGACATTATCCATGCCTCATCCTTGACCAAATTATTGTGTGATAAAAGGGATGTGACATGGTTGTACGATAGGTTGTATCGTGTCATCGATCCCCATGTGAATTGGGTAGTCGCAATGTCTTGCTAGAGGTTGCTTGCGACTTGTGGGCAAGTACAATATTGGCCCACTGCCAATCTCATGTAGGCCTGCAGGGTCGCACACAAGAATAGCCCAACACGAGTAAGAGTGTCTAGATTCATTGAATCTTAGATATATCTATGATTTAATGATTACTATATTTAATCTAGGAAAATATATATATATGTATATATATTAAATTTGAAATTAATATATTAATATTATTAATGGAGATTATAATATTATTATATAATATTTGTTTTGTATTTAATATATTTAATAAATTAAATACCTAAAACAAATAGAGATATTGTATCTCATTTAATTTTGAATAAAGATATCATATATCTATTTAATTTAAATTGAGATATAATATCTCGATTTAAATAAATAGATAGATATCGTTTCTCGGATTTAATTTATAGAGATAAATTAAATCGAGAAGGCTTTTAATTCGGATTAAATAAATAGATTACATTAGATCTATTAGATAGATTTAATTAATATATTTTTTAATCAGTTCAAAATTTGAATTTCAGATCGGCTTTTAATTCGGATTAACTTAATATAGTACATTAGATCTATTAGATATATTTAATTCCTTCACTTAATTGGAATTATTTAATTCCTTCGCTTAATTGGATTAACTAAATTAAGACGCCGATCAGAGATGAGTCCGAGAATACGATGATTTATTCTTTTGCTTAATTGGAATTATATACGAGATGCTAATAAGTAAATAACCTTTTGACTGGGTAGTTCCTATAATCTAGGGATTACAATCGGGGAATATAATTACGAAATTCAAAAAACCATGATCTCGCTAACTTAATTCCTAAAATCTCTCTAACAACTTAATTAAGATGATTACAATCAGGAATATAATTACGAAATTCAAAAAATCATGATCTGCTAACTTAATTCCTAAAATCTCTCTAACAACTTAATTAAGATAATTGCACAATATAATTGTATATGCTAACTAATTAAATATGAATTCCCAACAAATATATAGAACACTTTTAAGACCGGATTATAAAAGATTCGGTTTTAAAAGTATGACCGGTGGCAATTTCGTAAATATATAGAAGACTTTTAAGACCGGATTATAAAAGATCCGGTCTTAAAAGTATGACCGATGACAATTTCATAAATATATAACACTTTTAAGACCAGATTATAAAGGATCCAGTCTTAAAAATATATTTTTAAGACCTATTTTTACAAACAACCGGTCTTAAAAGTGTTAAAAAAACTAAATTCACTAAACTTGTTAAGTCCGGTGTGAGCGTACTTGCCTTCTTGGTGATATAACATTTGCTTAGTTATAGATACAACGAGTGTCCCAAGAGCCTCACGAGTCAAATCCTTAGCAAGAATGGCATCCTCTTCCTCTAACCTACTCGCAATCTTTGTAAGTTATCCTAAGAGCCACACAATCAAATCCTTGGCAATGTTGGCAGTGAGATGCTTTGAGGGTTTTGCGATGGCATCAACTCCAATCCTCAACAACGGCGCAAGTGTACTGCTTCGAGGATTCTGGACGACGGCGGCTCCTTCCTCTTCGATCTATGGCTCCTCCCACACCGCCTTCGCACAGATCCGGCTTAAAATCAAACCCAAATCTCTTTTTACTTAAGTCTGTTTGCTCCTACCTTGATCGCTCCCTTTAGATGCGGACTTTGATTTTGGTTGTTTGAAGCTTTGCTAGCATCGACAAGAGGATCTGCTTTCAGATTTGGCTGCTTTAAGCTTGTTATTTCTTTTGTAGATCTGGACTTCAATTTCACCTCGATTTTATATTGATTCAAATTCGATTTCCATGGTGAATGATTTCTATTTCTTGTTATGTTTTCTTATTTACGGACGTTGTATTCATCTTTTTTGTTTTTCTTGTTGGTGTTGCTTCCCATCTTCCCTTCTTTTTTGTTTTTCTTGTTGTGTTGCTTCCAATCTTCTCTTGGTTCTCGTCGCGATGACGGAGGGACATTCAAAATGTTTCCAGATCGGTGATTTGGGACCGGTTGTTTCATTTGGATTTTTTCTTTTTCTTTTTTATTACTTTGAAACACTTTTAAGACCGGATATTTCAAAAGTTTGGTCTAAATTTTTAAGATCGGTCGTTCATCGGTCTTAAAAGTTATAGACTTTTAAGACCATACGGAACAAGATCGGTCATAGATCCGTCTTACGATACCTCTTTCATCGGTCTTAAAGCCCTTTTTTGCACTAGTGAGTATCTTACCTTTCGGGCAAGGCTGACATGTGGTACTTAGGTCAATCGTATATGAGTTTCGATACCCGGTGACTTATGAACTTGTACTAGCAATAGTATCGATATTTGATAGGCACTTTAAGGTTGAGCATGCCTAGACGAGAGAAATCTCGAGATGGGTAAGCGATGAAGACCTTTTGTCATTAACCTTGGGGTCCACAATCAACAATTAACCAAGGATTGCGTATAGGCAAACCTAGGATCGTTCTCTCTTCTCGAGGAGCCTTTTATTGAATCCTAAGTAATCTAAATGTCATGCAAATGCAATGAAAACAAGGGGGAATTGGGTTTTGGATTTTTAAATTAATAAACTAAAATAGAAATGCAATTTAAATGAAGCAAAGATAAAATAGAATATAAGAAAATGAGAAGAAGCAGATTAAAATCGATCAACCCAACATTTGGATTCTAGAGATTTCCATCATTGAACAAAATATAAATAACCCACGTTTGGCTCTGGACGAACCGAGATCTCTGCATTCGCCCAGAAAATATTCGACTAGATGATCGCCTAGGCGTCCCATTTTGTGCGATCGCATAGCAAAACTTAAAACCTAGTTCGAACTTAGTCCTTGGGATAAACCAAACCGAATACTAAATCTAATATTCAAACTATTTCCGAAATCGGATCCGATAAGATGAAAATAGAAATGAGTCAAATCACCCATAAAGCACAAGTTCTCGGATGAATCATGGAATCCTCACGTTGGGCTAACCACAAAAGCTTAGCCAAGCATGGCTAAGCAAAACGTAGAAGAAAAGATGAAGAAGAAATCCAAAAATATCATACAGCGTAATTGAGAATATGTTTTTAGCCATCTAATCTAATCTATAAATAGGAAACACTAGGGCTACAAGATTGGTGCAAAAAATAGGAAACCTCTAATAAATGGTCTTTTATTACAAAATTCGAGCAAAATAAAAATCCAGAAAAATGGGTTTGTCTTTAGCTCCAATTTCGTCCATCGTCTTGTCCGAATCAGCCTTCCGCGTCTTCATAACAATTGTAGATCTCTGAATCATCTAAAAAAGGAAAGAAGAATCAGGCTAATCGGATATCTAGATCAAAAGTTATGGCAAAAATACTCAATCACTTGTAAATATGGAATTTAATCATAAAAATGAATCAAATCCAATTAAAAGCTCAAAGCCCAATTAAGTAATAAAATCCATTATTTATTAACTAAACAATCCTAAATTTATTCACCAAGAGATACAAATAAGTGTAATAATATTCAATCATCAAATTCCCCCACACTTATCTTTTTGCACTCCTGGGCAAAATTAAAAGAAAAAAAAGTAAAAGAAAAACTTCTTCTTTCTAACAATTGCCAAACTTCAAAAATTGAACAAATGTCACAAAGCTTCTCAAGATCAACCAATCAAGACTGAAATTCTTTCTTCTCAAATTATAAAGCACGGCAATCTCAATCAATAATGCTAATCACACAAGATGGTCTCTCAAGGATGCCCTCAATCAATCTCTCAAGTGTATAGGGTAAACAAGTGTATCGCTCAAATTCTACTCAAGAAAATAGTCCTACCATAGGCTTGCTCAATTTCTACTTCTCTACTACTTATAACACATGCATGCAAAAATCAAGAGAGCTTGTTATTGAAGGTTGTAATGGGGCTAGGGTAAAGGTGTGAATAAGTATGAATAGAAATTCAAAGAACATCAGTTAATAATAGCAAATCACCTCAATATCATTCCTTTTTATTTCTCCTTCTTTGCATTGCTTCCTTCTCTCTCTCTCTCTCTCTCTCTCTCTTTCTTTTCTTGTTTTTTTTTTGTACTTTTGTACTTTTTTTTTGTACTTTTTTTTAAAATATAGAATTACAATGACCAACATCAATGCCAAATGATGAATGACACAAAATCAAAATAAAAATCATATACTCCCCCCACACTTAAAATGTTGCACACCTGGGCAACCCCCACATGAAACACAAAACCAAGGTAAAACCAATGCTCAATAAATTTTTAAAGTACGGATTAAAATGGTTTTACGCTTAGGCTTGTAATGTGACTTAGAAAAGAATGAGTCAAGAAGGCACAAAGGGGCTAGCAAAGGGAATATAATGTAAGGGGAAGGCTATTTGGCCAAAGTGGGAAAATGAAAGAAAGAAAACAAGCTTCCATCATACTTATGCACGTAAGTGGAAAATTTAGCTTCAAAAAGAAAAGGAGCAAGTTCTAGAGAACACAAATCATGAGCAGATGCACACATGAAAAAAAGAATGGTAAAAGATGAATTCCATTTATGTAGGCCTAAAATCTCACAGGTGAATACTGAATCATGCAAGCAGCATCCCAAAATTAACTACCAAGAAATATAATCCAAGAGTCTAGAAATTCAGCCTCAAACAGAAGGATCCATCAAAACCAAGATGTCAAAGTTCACAAGAGGTAGAGCAATCATAGAAAGAGAGTGTGTTATTCATAAAAACTCTTTTTTTTACCTACTAAACTACATTATTTCTACTTTTTCTACTGAATTGTGCGCCTCCCCCACACTTATCTTCCTTATACAACAATTAAGCCCAAGTAATCATATGAATTAGGAAGAAAATACGTAAGGAAAGAGACAACCTTTGTTAGAGTATCTTGATTCGCTTGAAGGAGAAGTTCTCATCTTCGATGAGAATCATGAAATTTTCCCTTGAAACACCTTCTCCCACATTGAATTTCCTTGGTGGAGGTGGTTCAGGATCGATTGGAAGAGGTCCAAGAATGTACGGTGGATGTTAGTTCCATCGACAACCTTTCCAAGAATGTTCCTGCAAATAAGACAAGCAAATAGCAGTATCCCATCCAAAAATAGAGACATAGAGAGAGGCATGTTAAGTTCCAAACTCTCCAAGTAAGTATCACATCCAAGGAAATCAATGATACTCCCATCAGTAGGAGTCAAGCAACCAATCATATTGTGAACATTCTCTTGTGCTTGCAAAATGGAAGGTGTGGAATCCAACTTAGTGTTGGAGTACACCACATCATCGTTGCAATCACAAGAGATGGAAAGGAAAAGAGTGGAAGAATGAAGCGAATTTTTCAAATCATCACCAGCTGGAATGTGTAAAGATTCAAAACAATTATCTTGTTTTTCTAAATTAGGTGGCAAATCACAAGAAAGTACTTGTTGGAAAGATTCATCAACATGCAGGATTTTATCAATCAAAATTTCAGAATCTTTGTCACCAACAAGACTACAGGGAGGTAATCCAATGGGAATTTTATGCATTTGGTATTCTAGGCTATGATCTTTCTTACTCACATCAACAACAGAATCCACAAGTAATGTAGAATCACTAAGCAAGTCGAGAATCACCAAATAATGCAGCATTAATCTCGGTGCAAATAGGGCACCCTTCATTATCAAGCACATGCACAATTGGCGAGAATCACTCGTACATGCAAAATCGGGATAATCAACATACCATTGAGCAAGAACATCATCAACAACATTGGCATCCATGCTTGATTCAATCTTTTCAAAATTGACATGCTTACTATCATCAATAGTACAAGAGGTGCATTATGATCAATGGTAGAATCAATCACTAAATGCTTTCTTTTGAAGCTCAACAAGTAAATGACATTTTTCATGATAACAATCCACACACATTTGATATTCCTCACAAGAGCATGAAAATATGTCATTCAATTTATCACATTCATCCATAGTACTATGAAGAGAAGCATTTTCATCAGTTAAAGCATCACATGAAGAAATAGGAACACACTCATCAACAAGTACAGTCGAATCGCTACTACTAAAGCCAATTGGTTGAGAAATTACATGTCTAAACAATTGAGGGGATTCAACAATGATTTCCTCGTTCACCTCATTATCACTCAAATCATGAATTGCTTCATTAGCCAAAGTAGTAGGAGAGTCTACTTCGATAAGGATAGAATCATTACCAAATGGGAGAGAGGACTCTTCAATGCGCTTTTGTACTTGTTTCACTTCTTGTGCATGTGTGCCCATGATAGAAGGATATTTCATTTTCAACATTTGTGCTTGATGCTCAATTTCCTCCACTAATCTCTCAGATGATCCCACTTGTTGTTTCATCATTCTACAAATAGAGTCCATTTGTTGATGAAAGTCATCCTTATGTGACCACTCCCTCACTTGACCCAAGTAGTTTGATTTTGGTGATCTCCAATGACTTCACAAAATGAAGGATCTTGGTTGGGCATACATGGTTGAGAATGAGGATCATAAGGTGGGTCAAATGGGTATTGGTATTCATGAGATGGATGACATGGTCCTGAAGTGGGATGGAATGAAGGATGGTATGGTAAGTGAGAGGGTTGATGATATTGTTGAAATGGAGGTTGGTGGTATGGTTCATGTAATGGGTGGTGGAAAGGACCATGACATTCTTGATTGCCTACAAAAGAGTGAGAATTGAAAGGTAGATTATGATTGCCATAAAACCAAGCCATGAAATTTCAATACAATTAATTCCCAAGGAATTACAAGAAAACTATTTAACTATAAACTATAAAAACTAAGAAAAGGAATCTAATAAAATACAAATGCAAGTGAAAAAGAAAAGAAGATTTTTTTTCCCAAAAATGATGAAATATGCAAGTATGCTATGAATTAACTTGGAGACATGGTGAAATCAAACAAATAAGCTCAAAATCATATCAAATTTTATACAAAACACCACCACGAAGCTACCAAGTCAAGACAATGCAATAATGCAATGAGTGCTATGCAAGCTACTTAAATGCAAAAATCCTAAACTATATGCAATGAAAAATCAAAAATGCAAAACTAACAAGCTCACACAAGAAACCCCTTGTCAAAAGTGAATTTGACAATTAAATCACCTAGGGAGCCAATTACTTAGCACCCCGGCAACAACACCATTTGATGGAGACCTTTTGTCATTAACCTTGGGGTCCACAATCAACAATTAATGAAGGATTGCGTATAGGCAAACCTAGGATCGCTCTCTCTTCTTGAGGAGCCTTTTATTGAATCCTAAGTAATCTAAATGTCATGCAAATGCAATTAAAACAAGGGGGTTGGGTTTTGGATTTTTAAATTAATAAACTAAAATAGAAATGCAATTTAAATGAAGCAATGATAAAATAGAATATAAGAAAACGAAGAAGAAGTAGATTAAAATCGATCAACCCAACATTTGGATTCGAGAGATTTCCATCATTGAACAAAATATAAATAACCCACGTTTGGCTCGGATGAACCGAGATCTGCATTCGCCCGAGAAAATCCCTCGACTAGACGATCGCCTAGAATATGTCCGAACAGCGGCATCCCACTGTGCGATCGCACAACAAAACTTAAAACCTAGTTCAAACTCAGTCCTTGGGATAAACCAAACCGAATACTAAATCTAATATTCGAACTATTTCCAGAAATTGGATCCGATAAGATGAAAATAGAAATGAGTCAAATCACCGATAAAGCACAAGTTCTCGGATGAATCATGGAATCCTCACGTTGGGCTAACCACGAAGCTTAGCCAAGCATGGCTAAGCAAAAGCGAGAGAAAGAAAAGATGAAGAAGAAATCAAAAATATCATACAACATAATTGAGAATATGTTTTAGCCATCTAATCTAACCTATAAATAGGACTAGGGCTACAAGATTGGCCCAAAAAATAGAAATCTAATAAATGGTCTTTTACTACAAAATTCGAGCAAAATAAAAAATCCAGAAAAAAGCTCCAATTTCGTCCATCTTCTTGTCCGAATCAGCCTTCTGAGTCTTCATAACAATTGTAGATCTCTGAATCATCTAAAAAAGGAAATAAGAATCAGGCTAATTGGATATCTAGATCAAAAGTGAAAGTGGAGCTATATACCCAAGAGGGGGGGTGAATTGGGTATTTTAAAAACTTTTCGAATCTTCTCTGTTTTTAGGTAACAAAAACAGAGATGAATAGAGTAGAGAGAAGAATAGCTGAACATAGAGAATTTATACTGGTTCGGTCTTAACAACTTGACCTACATCCAGTCTCCGGACTCTGGGTTTTTCACTATCACAAAGATTACACACTATGTACTCAAAGAGTAGTTCTCTCTCTAGAACTCACTCCCCCTTACAAGTTGTAATCAATGAACTCCCAAATCACCAAGTCCCCTTGACTTGTGATTCTTTTCAATAAATGATTCTGAGATAAAAACTCTCTCAGAGTAGATGACAATAAACATTGAAGCTTATAATGTCAAAAAGCGAGAATACAAGTGAAAACTTAAAGGTAGTTAAGAAACTTGAATGCTTGTGCGTTTTCGGTTGTTGTGGTTGTCGAGAAGAATTGAATGCAGCTCTATTTATAGCTAGACAGCGGCATTAATTGACCAGTTGCATTGATAATCGACCGTTGGAGATGATCCCGAGAAGTTGTGAGCTACTTAGGTCTTCTTCTCTTTACGAAACTCACTTAGTCAATTTGGTTGGATGGTCGAGTTGACTCCGCAAATTAATCCGTTGGAGAGGATGTTGCTTAATGTAGAAATCATTCTTTAATGCTTTGCAACCGTGTACAGATGGATTAACCAAAAGGATGCAAGTTTCTAGGTTGAGCATTTAATGTTCGACATCACTTTTGCTTTTGCTTTAAACCTTCGTAAAACTTCCTTGATGTCTAGAACTTACTAAAAAGATGATTAAACATATCTAGTACCAATAAGGAATAATCATGGAAAGCATTGAGATCAAACACGAAGGTATAGCAAAGTCGTTAAGTTCGAATTTCAAACAACGTTCGAAACACGGAGGTTTGTTCACAAACCTCGAGGTTTGCTCATTTAAGCTTGAACACGTTTTTACATCAAAACCTCAAACCTGGAGGTTTATCATTAAACACGGAGGTTTATAATGTTGCAATCATGAAGGTTCCTTGGGTTTATTCCAAACCTCGAGGTTTGTTCGAAACCTCGAGGTTTCACATCATGTGTGAAACCCGGCAAAGACGCGATGAAACCAAACTGGAGGTTTCTCAAGGAACCTCGAGGTTTTAGAATGAGTGCAAGTTCATTTGCTCTCGGGTTGCCACAATACTCGAGGTTTTCGAAATACTCGAGGTTTTGCCCAAATGACAAGGTTGTTTGTTTTGACCCAAAACACAAACTGGAGGTTTCTATGGAAACCTCGAGGTTTTCAATTCTTTGAAAACCATTAGCTCTGCGGAAGCCCGAAAGCACGGAGGTTTCGATAATACTCGAGGTTTCACATATAATTTTAAAATCCTTAGTTTGGCGCCAAGGCATAACCTCGAGGTTTTGATGTAAACCTCGAGGTTTCACAACTTGGTGTGAAACCAAGTTTTCTACGGAAGATCAAAACCTCGAGGTTTCTTAATAAACCTCGAGGTTTCACATATTTTGTGAAACCAAGTTTTCTCAAGTTAGAATACAAAACCTCGATACTTCCCTCATAAGGCCAAACCTCGAGGTTTGCCCGAAACCTCGAGGTTTGCTCTCACTAGGGTTTTCCAACATCGAGAGCAAATCCTCATTCTTCGTTTACAATTGTTGGCAATCATCAAAATCTCTTCGAGGACCAACATTCTCCCCTTTTTAATGATGACAACACTTGTAAGCAAACATCTTTGAAAGTTCAAGAAATTTTTCATGTTGTAATTAAACTTTGAAATTATCGAGGTTTCGGGGAACTTAGCTATGTGCAAAATGTAAGTGCAAGGCAATAATCGTTATGAGCGAAGCATGAACATATAAGTTGTATTTCGGTTAAAGAGCAATACAGGATAATCGTAATACAAATTAAAATACAAAATGCACAAAATGCCATGATTCTCATAAACCTCTAAACAACCTAAACTTCAAAGGCTACCGCTATGATTCTCAAAAACCTCTAAACAACCTAAACTTCAAAGGCTCTTGCTACTCTTGCTTGTCTCTCCCCTTTGTCATCTTCAAAAGGAGGGTTGACCAAGGTTGTAGAGGAGGAGAAGGATTAAAAATGACCGTATCGGGGGTTGCAATGGATGGAGAGGGTAATATCTCGGTGGTAGGGGTAGATGGTGAAGGAAGGATTATGGTGGTGGGAGTGGTAGCCTCGGAGACGGAGAGGGGAAAATGGGAGTTGAGGGAGTTTGAGAGAAGGAAGGGATAGGAGGGGAAGTGAAAGTGAAGGATGGTGAGGGAGAACTAGGAGAAGGGCCGAAGGGGCGGGATCGAGTGGAGCCGGGAGTAAAGGAGGAGCCAATGTGGAGATGTTGCATGATCTTGTCCACCTTATCGTGAGGACCGAATGAGAAATGAGCCGAGTGGACATCTTGAGCTCAATTTCTTCAGCCTTTTCCTTAACCTCAGCTGATTGCCCAGAAACTGCTTCAAGGTGCTCCTTGATGGCATCCTGAATTTCAATGAGACCAGTATGTCCACGAGTCATCTCGGCCGTAATTTGCCTAGTTCAAACTCCATGCGCATAGTCATGGTGGCAAGAGCGACATCCACAATTTGCTTAATGCGGAAGCCGGCTCGGATGACGGTGATGTCGAGGAGGTGGAGGTGCGGACTTGGGCCTCTTGAGCTTGTGAGTGCGGATGTGATCGTGAAGGAGCTGAGATTGAGCGAGAACCTTCCCCTCAAACTTGATCTTCATCGATTCATCGAGTTTTCCCGAAGAAGGGGGATACTCAAGTGTCGGCAGTACCTACATACCAAATCTTGTAGTAGAAAAGGATGGCCGATACCAATGAGGGATACGGAATATGAGATAATTGTCTCTTGGCAAAGCGGAACTCAGTCATCCCTTTGAGAAGCCAGTCACCAAGGTTGAAGGGAACCTTCCTCACAAAAGCAGTAAATGGTCTGTAGTCATTCTGAGTGAAGTGAGTCCAGTTACCGCCTTTAGGAATAAAGTTCCTAGAGTAGACATACCATAGGACACGATTCACAGCCGGCATGGAGCTTGGTTTGAATGTGAGTCGGAGTTCTTGATACGGAGGAAAAGGCTCACCGAGGCCTAAGTGTTTGAAGACTTCCAGTTCTTGTAAGAGAAGTCGGAAGCGAGGCGGAGGATTGTCAATTCTCGGAATTTTGTTCGAATGGCAGGCGACGGGGTAAATGAGACATTCCTAACGGTGGTGGTGACCCTCTCCTCAATCACTTCTCCATAATCGCCCAATTCATTATTATACTCCATCTTATAATAAAACAATCGAACCAAGTTTGGGGTAAAAGGGGAGATATGGAAATGAAGGATTCGTATGGCTTGACCAAGGTGATAAATCAAAATGACATTCTTTACGAAATGTCTTTTAAGTCAATAACCACTACGGGACGAGAAAAGGTGATGAAGGTATGCTTCCTGAATTTTTCATTGTCGGCTTTGGGAAGAGCGCGTGGTCAATGACAAAACCATTTGGTGGAGAGATGTGCTTGTATATGTCGATATTACATTGGCCATGACGGAGGCACTTCTTCTTCTTCTTCTTGTTGAGGATTAGAGGATGATTGACCCCTTGATGATTGTTGGGACCTAGCAAATGAGGCCCTCTTGGTTCTTGCCTTAGTTGGACCGTGGATTTTGAAGTTCCATCCGCCTTTGACGGATTCTTTCCGTAGGATCTGAACCAGGCGAAGCTTTCCCTTTCCCTTTGCCTTTGGGTTCAGGCTCTTTCCTCTTCTTTGAAGGACCCTTGGCAGGTTCTTTGTCAGGTTCCTTGAAGGAAACCTCTTTTCTAGGGCCCTTGGTTTCCTTTCTGCCCTTCGATGGAGACTCTTCATCAGGGAGTTCTCCTTGAATGCCTCTGATCGATTTGTCAATGCCATAACGAAGATGAGTAGACTGAGTCTTTTTCCTGACTGGACGATCAGAAGGACGAGGAGATGATGTTTCAACCGGTTGCCGAGGAGGAGGTGGAGGTGGAGACCATGATTTCGTTTCGTCCCAGCTGGAATCGAACCGAAGTAGCTTGGGATTTGGATTTCGATGCCATTTGAGGGTTTAGAAGAGAGGATTAGATCGAAAAATGGGAGATTCGGAGAGTGGGTGACGAGAGATGAAGCAAAACCTAGAGGTTTAGGTCGAGGTTTGAAGAACATGAGCAAGTGATGCATATATATAGGCGATAGCAAACCTCGAGGTTTCATGCCAAACCTTGAGGTTTTGATGAAAGGGTACTAACACGGACGTCGAGGTGTTCTTATGAACCTGTGACCTATCAGCACGAAAACCTCGAGGTTTGTTCAAAAACCTCGAGTTTTTACTTGTCCTTCAGAGTGGTGGCTTTGTCTCATCAAATACTCGAGGTTTCTTCGCATACTCGAGGTTTCTATTCTCGAAATTTTCGACCTTGGTTATGGATCACCAAACCTCGAGGTTTTTAGCAAAACCTCGAGGTTTTGCTCTTTGACAAAACCATGATTGACCATGTTCCACCAAACCTCGAGGTTTTCTTAAACCTCGAGGTTTTGCTCCTCGACTTGACAAAACCACGTTTCACGGTATCGCATAAAACATGTCTAGACACTCCGATGCTTAAGTTAGTGATTTTTAATCATCAAGATTACAATGTATTACTAATTTGAGCAAGAATTACTTACAACTCGTTGGGATTTACCATTCCCAATTCTCTTATAATAAAGTTGAATGACTCCTTAGGCACGGGTTTGGTGAAGATATCGCAAGTTGAAGATGAGTTGGGATGAACATGACTTTGACATCTTTCTTCGAACGTGATCCCTTATGAAATGATGCCTCACATCAATATGCTTAGTCCGAGTATGTTGCATGCTGGATTCTTGGCTAAGCTCATTGTGCTTGTGTTGTCACATAATATAGGGATCTCCTTCAGGTTGATTCCTAGATCGGAGTTCTTGTTTGAGCCATAAGACTTGAGCACAACAACTTGATGCCGCCACATACTCGGCGGTTTGTGATACAACCACACTCGTCTGCTTCTTCTTGAACCAAGACACAAGTGAACCTCCAAGAAACTCACATTGGCCACTTGTGCTTTTTCTATCGGTCTTGTAGCCGATGGTGAGAATCGAATATGCTATCAAATGTTCGGGTTGTCCTTTGGGAAACCACAATCCTAGTGTCTTTGTGTCGGCAAGGTATACGAAGATTCTCTTCACATGCTCAGCATGGGGCTCCTTGGGAGCGGATTGGAACCTTGCACACATCCCTACACTGAATTGGATGTCAGGACGACTGGCAGTCAGATAGAGCAATGATCCAATCATTCCTCTATATTTTGTGATTTTGAAGTCTGTTCCTTCTTCATTGACATCTAATGAAGCAGTTGAGCTCATAGGAGTATCAGCTCCATTGCAATGATCCATCCCAAACTTCTTCAGCAGATCATTGAGATATTTGGTTTGAGATATGAAGATCCCATCCTTCTTTTGCTTAATTTGCAGGCCAAGAAAGTAATTGAGCTCTCCCATCATAGACATCTCAAATTCTCCCTGCATATTCTTAGCAAACTCTTCACACAATGTATCATTAGAAGCACCAAATATAATATCATCAACATATATTTTTACAATTAAGATTTCATTAAGCTTATTATTCTTTATGAAGAGAGTTGTATCTCGCTTTTCCTCTAATAAAACCTTGATCAAGAAGGAATTTGCTTAATCGCTCATACCAAGCTCTAGGAGCTTGTTTAAGACCATATAGGGCCTTCTTGAGACGATATACATGATCTGGATGATGGACATTTTCAAAACCCGGAGGTTGTTCTACATAAACTTCCTCTTGAATAAAACAATTCGGAAAGCACTTTTCACATCCATTTGATAGAGTTTAAAGTTTTTCACACGAGGCAAAAGGAAAGAAGAACTCTTATGGCTTCCAATCTTGCCACCGGAGCATAAGTTTCTTCATAATCAATTCCTTCTTCTTGATTATAGCCTTTGGCAACAAGTCTTGCCTTGTTGCAGACAATGATAGTAGACTCATCTCGTTTGTTTTTGAATACCCATTTAGTGCCAATGACCGGATGGTCCTTGGGCCTAGGTACCAAGTCCCAAACTTGATTTCTATCAAATGGATGTAACTCCTCTTGCATTGCTATTACCCAATCATTGTCTAAAAGGGCTTCATCAATCTTTAAGGGTTCAATATGTGATATAAACGCTGTAAAAGTTACTTCATTTAAAGTGCTATTTCGGTTCTTACTCCTTGATTAACATCACCTATAACTTGGTCTAAAGGATGATTTCTAATAAATTTCCAAGCTCTAGGTTGATCTGATCAAATTTTCGACATTGTTTTAAGGATCAGTCTCAAAAACATTTTTGAGGATTTTCAATAGAAGCGAGGAGTAGTTTTTGAAAAGAATTGATTTTTTGAAGATACTTCCTTCATCATCATCCATAGTTTTATCGAGACTTGGATTCACGAGAAAACAACATGCATAGATTCTTCAACAATGTGAGTGCGAAAAGTATTAAAGATTCTATAAGCTTTACTTATTTGAATATCCCGAAATATACCTTCATACGCTTTGGGATCAAATTTTCCCAAGTTATCCTTACCATTGTTATGGATGAAACATTTACATCCAAACACATGCGAGATGAGCTAGATTGGGTTTTCTTCCTTTGTACTGACTCATAGGGAGTCTTGTCCAACTTCTTCCGGAGGTATGCCCAATTTGAGATGTAGCATGCGGTGCTCATTGCATCAGCCCAAAATGTTAGTTCTCAATATGTTTTGATGATTAACAACAAATGTAAAACATGGTTTGAAGTTTGCAAAGTTGTTTTAGAAACATTCTGATAGTTGCAAACTGCAATTTTCATTTGCAAACTCGAGTATTGGACAACCAATACCGCAGTTTGCTTGGCAAACTCGAGTAAAGGCCATGGGAAAGCAACCAAGTTCTCGGCCAAAGTTGATCTGCGGTTTGCATTTGCAAACTTCAGTATTAGACGAGCCAATACTACGGTTTACTTGGTGAAACTCGAGTAAAAGGCCATCCGAGAAAGCAACCAAGTTTCCGGCCAAAGTCGACACTGCGGTTTGCATAGGCAAACTCGAGTATTGGACAACCAATACTTTGCGTTTGCATGGGTAAACTCGAGTATCGAACTTCTTGTGAATTAAAGGATTTTTCAAACTTAGTCAATACCGCAGGTTTGCATTGGCAAACTCGAGTATTGAACTTCCGAGAGAGCAAAGGATTTTTCAAGTTAAATCAATACCGCAGAGTTTGCATAGCCAAACTCGAGTATTGAACTTCGAGAGAGCAAAGGATTTTTCAAGTTAAATCAATACACGAGTTTGCATAGCCAAACTCAAGTATTGATTAGTCAATACGCGGTTGCATAGCCAAACTCGAGTATTGGACTTCCCGAAGAGCAAATGGATTTTTTCAAGATAAACCAATACTGCGGTTTGCATAGCCAAACTCGAGTATTGAATAGTCAATACTGCGTTTGCGTTGCCAAACTCGAGTATTGGACTTCCCAGAGAGCAAATGGATTTTTCAAGTTAAACCAATCTTTGCAGTTTGCATAGGCAAACTCGAGTATAGGTTTTGTCTTTCAAATACAAGACACGATGGTTTGCCTCGAAAGGTGCAAACTCGAGTATCCAATTGATATCTTGTAGTTTGGACACTTGTGAGCAAAGTGCCATACTCGAGTTTACATAAACATCCGGCAGCTTACAACGGTGGAAACCAATTTTTGAATTATACGAATTTGTAAATCATTCTTGTTTGTTCCAATTGCTTTCATGAATCATTCACCTATGATCCCAACTATGTTTAACAAGTTTGTTGAGTGAATTTCAGTTAGCACGAGATGAAGATTATTGAAGGTCAAAGCCATAAAGCAAAAAGTGTACGGTGCATTTAATGCACTTCGCAAATCAACCTTCTTACGGATAATCCATCGAGCACGCATTCTCAACGGTCAAGAATGCTTTCTTCATCAAGTATGTTGGTTCTCGAAGAGATTTTTGATGATTGCCAACAATTGTAAACAAAGAATGAGGATTTGCTCTCGGATGTTGAAAAACCCTCGAGTGAGAGCAAACCTCGAGGTTCTAGGGAAAACCTCGAGGTTTGGTCTTATGAGGAAGTATCAAGGTTGTGCATTCTAACTTAAGAAAACTTGGTTTCACAAATACATGTGAAACCTCGAGGTTTATTGAGAAACCTCGAGGTTTTGATCTTCGAGAGAAAACGGTTTCACACCAAGTTGTGAAACCTCGAGGTTTACTTCCAAACCTCGAGGTTATGCCTTGGCGCCAAACTAAGGATTTTAAAATCATATGTGAAACCTCGAGTATTATCAAAAACCTCCGGGTTTTCGGCTTCCGAAGAGCTAATGTTCTTGACAAATTGAAAACCTCGAGGTTTCATAGAAACCTCCGGGTTTGTGTTTTGGGTCAAAACATACAACCTTGTTATTTAGCCAAAACCTCGAGTATTTCCTTAAACCTCGAGTATTGTGGCAACCCGAGAGCAAATGAACCTGCACTCATTTGAAAACCTCGAGGTTCCTTGAGAAACCTCCAGGTTTGGTTTCATCGCATCTTTGCTGGGTTTCACACATAACGTGAAACCTCGAGGTTCCTAGACAAACCTCGAGGTTTGAGGTAAACCCAAGGAACCTTCGTGATTGGAACCTTATAAACCTCCAGGTTTAATGATAAACCTCAGGTTTGTGGTTTTTGTTATAACATCGTGTTCAAGCTTAAATGAGAAAACCTCGAGGTTTGTGAACAAACCTCCGGTTTACGGTCGTTGTTTGAAATTCGAACTTGATGATTTTGCTATACCTTCGTGTTTGATCTCAATGCTTTCCATAATTATTCCTTATTGGTACTAGATGTATTTAATCATCTTTTTAGTGAGTTTCAGACAGATCAAGAAAGCTTTACAGAAGATTTAAAGCAAAAGCAAAAGTGATGTCAGAACATTAAATGCTCAACCCAGAAACTTGCATTCTTTTGGTTAATCCATCTGTACACGGTTGCAAAGCATTAAAGAATGATTTCTACATTAAGCAACATCCTCTCCAACGGATTAATTTGCAGAGAGTCAACTCTGACCATCCAACCATTTGGACCAAGTGAGTTCCGAGAAGAGAAGAAGACCTAAGTAGCTCACAACTGTGGATCATCTCCAACGATCTGATTATCAATGCAACGGTCTATTAATGCTGTCTAGCTATAAATAGAGCTGCATTCAATTCTTCTCAACTACTACAACAACTGAAAACGCACAAGCATTCAAGTTCCTTAACTACCTTTCAGTTTTCACTTGTATTACGTCTTTTGACATTATAAGCTTCAGTGTTTATTATCATCTACTCTTAGAGAGAGTTCTTATCTGTAAATCATTTATTGAAAAGAATCACAAGTCAAGGGGACTTGGTGATTTGGGAGTTCATTGATTACAACTTGTAAGGGGGAGTGAGTTCTAGAGAGAGAACTACTCTTTAAGTACGAGTGTGTAATCTTTGTGATAGTGAAAAACCCAGAGAGTCTGGGGACTGGATGTAGGTCAAGTTGTTAAGACCGAACCAGTATAAATTCTCTGTGTCCAGCTATTCTTCTTTCTACTCTGTTCATCTCTGTTTTCGTTATCTAAAAAGCGTGATTTCGAAGTTTTTAAAATACCCAATTCACCCCCTCTTGGGTATATAGTTCCACTTTCAATATCGCTCTCTTTTTTCCCGACACATTAAATCCATCCCCTTGAAGATCCTAAGTTCAATTACAATAATTTTGTTTTAAGAATTACTTGATCGAGTTCTCTTCTTATATAATGTATTGTTAATATTGCAAAAACCTTACATTTAATTTATGTTGTATTAAAAAAAAATAGTTTTATGGCTACCTAAAGTTAGCTCGGTGGCAAAAATGGAACAACATCTAGATAAGGATTAAAAGTTAAAACCCATTTGATCTTGCTAAAGAAAACTAAGTTTAAAGTGAAAAATATACAAGAAATGGATCAAAGCCTCACGAAAAGATGTTCTATGGTTCTAATAAATACCAACGTTATTTCACACGCACTATTTATCCATATGAAAAGGTTATTATTTATAAAATAATAAAAAGTAAAAGTGATATTGGTCTTCTTTTTTACCTCAAAATTAAAGTGATATTAGTCTTCGGCGGTTTATCTAATCATAATTATAACAAAAGTATTAATCTAATTATATTAAACTTTTTGGCTTTTAAAACATGAGAGTATATCAAAGCAACAATCATGAGCTAAAATATACTTTTTGTTCCTTTGTAAAAAGAGGTTTCATTTTAATCCGTTCTTAGTTCTTTTAAGTTAATATAATTAACTTTACGGGCGAAAATGTGTTGGAAGACCCAACAGGAACTTAGGGCAAGTTGAAATGGAATTCGAATTTTTAATTTAAGTTTGAATTTTTTATTTGAATTTAAATTCAAAAGGTTAGGTTATAAAGATAATTCTGAATTATCTATATATATATATATATATATCCAATAATGATTGGATGAAGATAGAAGAAATAATAAATGAGTATTGATTGAAATGATTTTGAATTTTAGTTTAAGAGATGAATGTGATTCATCATCTTAAATTATTATTCAATCAAGATATGAATTCAATTCATTGTGATTTGGATTTTCCAATTCAAGCTTGGATTGGGCCTTTCTTGTGAGCACTTAAATTAGGGTTAGACTCTTATAAAGTGCTGATTTTTAGATATGTTAGCAATTTAAATTTGCTCATTCCTTCATAATTTCCGTCATTGAAAATCAACGATTTTAATTTAAACGGATTAAAAACACACTTTTTAAAATTAAATAATTAAAATAGGACATCATCTAAACATATAGGACAAGAAGTGTACTTTAGCACAATCATATTAAAATATAGTGTTAAGGTGCATTCAACAATATGAAGTATTTTCTTAAGTACATCCAATACCTTAAAGTATTTTACGGTGCATTTAGTATTTTCAAGTATTTTTTTCAAATACATCCGAGTATCCTAAATTTTTTTGTGTGCATCTAGTACCCTAAAGTCTTTTTTAGAAACAAAAAATATTTTTTGGTACGGTACAACACTAAGACACAAACAATGCATGCTCGACATACCTAATTAAAAGGTTCTTTATGGCATTCCACAAAAAACATCAACTTACTTGGATACTTATAAGAAAATACTTCATATTGTTGAATCCACCTTAACTCTAAAATATAAAAAGCCTTAAAGTTTATGGATGGATGATAAAAAAAATATAAAATATCCTTGGCAAAGAAATTATATTATTTGATGTAGCACGCGGTGGATGTCTATCGAGCAAGATTAAACTAAAATTTCAACCTATCGGGAATTAATTTCAATAAATAAGTCCTTAAATCAACCCAAAATTATATATTTCGTCCACCCTATAGTACTTCTCATCTTAAAGGGGCTAAGTTCAAAGATATGATCAAATCTCCTCTCGTAGTCTTGGTCCTTCATCTTTTATGATTATCAATAATAGAGCCCATAGCGCTTAAAAAAAGAAGATATGATCAAATAATTAATTTATGTAAACAAGTAATTATTTCATGGTTTCCTATTTTCTTCTAGGTTGAAATCACATCTCCAAAAACTACATAAAAGGTATGATGCACTAACATTTGGACCTTAATGTTATATTCTCTATGAAAGATTTATTAGTAGAAAATGGAAATAATTTGTAATAAATTTGAGGAAGCTTCGTAATCACATAAAATAATTGATCGATCAGTAATAATTAACAAGAATAATAATGACAAAAAGGAGATTTCTTTCCAATTCAATAAATATATGATGCATTAACTATAGGTGTGTCTCTAATTGAATATATAAACACCCTTCCATATCCTCTTCTTATTGTAAATGAAGCAATATACCCAAGAGGGGGGTGAATTGGGTATTTTAGAAACTTTTCAAAACACACTCTGTTTTGAGCAAGTAAAGCAGATTATGATACAAGAGGAAGAGAAGAAAAGCTTGCACAAGAGATATTATCCTGGTTCAGTCTTATTCTTGACCTACATCCAGTCCCAAGTCACACTTGGGATTTTCAATCCACTATGCTCACAAACCTGATTACAACCTCTCGTACTCAAGAGTAGTTCTCTCTCTAGAACTCACTCCCCCTTACAAGTTGCAATCAATACACCCAACCACTAAGTCCCCGACTTGTGGTTATCTAAATCAATAAATGATTCTGAGATAGAACTCTCTCACAGGAAGCGAGATAAAATGAACAACGAAGTACAAGTATCGATTGATACAATACAAGTGAAAGCTGAACACAATAAATGACACTTAGTAAATTTTCGCTCTCGTAGGTGTATCGGCTTGAGAAGGAGTTAATGCACTCTATTTATAGGTAGAGAACATTAAATGACCGTTGTATGATGAATCCAACCGTTGTAGGTGATTAGCATTAAGTCGGTCATCTTCTCTCTCTAAACTCGCCTAATCCAGATCTTGATATGGTTCGATGTGGAACTCGAGGATTTGCCGTTGGAGAAGAGTTTGCTTGATGAAGAAAGTGTTTTTGAACGTTGAGAATTCGTGCTCAGATGGATTAACCAAAAGGATGTTGATTTGCGAAGTGCAATAAATGCTCGACCACTTTTTGCTTTTTCCCTTGATCTTCATTAATTTTCATCTCGTGCTAACCGAAATCCACTAAATAAACTTGTTAAACATATCGGGATCATAAGTGAATGATTCATGAAAGCAATTGGAACAAACAAGAGTGATTCACAAATTCGTATAATTCAAAACTTAGTTTTTACGTTGCATACTGCGGTTTGTTCATGTAAACTCGAGTATGGCCTTTGTTCACAAGTGACCAAAGCTGCGATATCAATTGGATACTCGAGTTTCCACTTTTCGAGGCAAGCCATCGTGTCTTGTATTTGAAAGACAAGACCTATACTCGAGTTTGCCTATGCAACTGCGTATTGGTTTAACTTGAAAAATCCATTTGCTCTCGGAAGTCCAATACTCGAGTTTGGCAAGCGCAAGCTGAAAAGTATTGACTATTCAATACTCGAGTTTGCCAATGCAAACTGCAGTATTGATTTAACTTGAAAAATTCATTTGCTCTCTGGAAGTCCAATACTCGAGTTTGGTTTTGGAAACCGCAGTTTTGACTTCGTTTGAAAAAACTTGGTTTGTTTGGGAAGTCCAATACTCGAGTTTGGTTTTGGAAACCGCAGTTTTGACTTCGTTTGAAAAACTTGGTTTGCTTACGGAAGTCAATACTCGAGTTTGCAAATGCAAAGCAATGCGAGTATTGACTAAGTTGGAAAAATCCTTTAATTCACAAGAAGTTCGATACTCGAGTTTACCCATGCAAGCTGCAGTATTGACTATTCAATACTTGAGTTTGCCTATGCAAACCGCAGATATCGACTTTGGCTGAAAACTTGGTTGCTTTACGGATGGCCTTTACTCGAGTTTGCCAAGCAAATGCTAGTATTGGCTGTCCAATACTCGAGTTTGCAAGAGCAAACTGATGTCGACTTTTGGCTGAAAATTTGGTTGCTTTACGTATGGCCTTTACTCGAGTTTGCCAAGCAAACTGCAGATTGGTCTGTCCAATACTCGAGTTTGCAAATGCAAGCTGCAGTTTGCAACTATCGAATGTTTTTAAAACAACTTTGCAAACTTCAAACCATGTTTTACATTTGTTGTTAATCATCAAAACATATTGAGAACTAACATTCTCCCCTTTTTGATGATGACAACACTTGTAAATTATTTTGCAAAGAATTTGAAAGATGTAGTTTGTTTTGAAATGAAGTTTTCAAAGTTCAAGGTTTGAGTTATCAGAAAAACATCTAATTTTGCATTTCAACATTGGAAGTTCAGAAAATGGCAGCGAAGTGGAAATTCAAAAGTGTAAACAAGCTGAACTATATTCAATTAAGCAATCAATGAACAATATCAGAAAAGATAGATACTCTGATAACTACTGATATCATTCTAATAATCATAACAAGTTCAGAAATAGCAAAGTACAAATGATAAAAACAAAACATCTAGAACAACAAACTACCTAGAACCTATAGACCCTATACATCTACATCTTTCTCTCCTTCTCCCCCTTTGTCTTCATCAACATACTCGGGATCAAGGATAACAAAAGGAGGGGACCAGAGGACCATGGCAGTGGATGGATCAAAGGTAGGGTCATGATGAGGAGAAGGTGTGGGGAATTTCTCGATGAGACGGGGTAGATGGAGATGGAGGGCGGTCGGGTAGAATCTGTGGAAGGAGTGATAGGAGACGATGGAATCACGGGGGTAGGAGTGGAAGTGGAGGTTGGGGAAGTGGTGTGAGGTGGACTAGGAAATGAGAAGGGAGGTGAGGAAGGTGGGGAAATGTGTGTCTCGGTGAATTTGGGTCTCGGGTATAGGAGAGGATGAGGATGGACCAGGTTGTGAACCCAAACGTGGAGGACGAAGAAGCACCAACACCAAAATGGTCAATCGACGATCAATCTTATTCGGGCTTAGAAGCAAGCTCATATGTCATGGATAACCGGGAGTCTAGATCAATCCCCGATCAAAAATCTCGCTCTCGCTTCGGTCGGTGGCATCCTTCGGCTTCTCCAAGTCGGTCTTCACATCCATGAGACCCATCTTGAACTCGGCTCGCCTTGAGCATGTCCAACTCGGCTTTCATAATCGTCTATGAGATGAGAGGGCAGCATCGATCATCTCTCTCAACCGTTCTTCGAGGTCCAATGATGGAGGAGGATGCGACTGAGCCTCGTGCGCATATGACTGTGATGCACGGGCTTGTGACCTCGGAGGAGCCCTTGACTGGCCTGATCCTTCCGGCTCGAATGAGATCTTCATAAAGTTCAACTGAGTCTTGCCGAAGGATGGGATGAACTTCATCTGCTCAGGTGGTCCCACATACCATATCTTGTAGTAGAACATAATGAGGGACACCAGTGAGGCAAAGGGCATGTATGATCCCTTTCGGGATGTAAACTTGAATGCGCTGATTTCCTTGAAGAGCCATTGCCCAATGTTGAGAGGATTCTTCTGGATGAAGGCCGTGAAGAATCTATAATCCTTCCGAGCAAAGTGAGTATAGCTCCTCCTTTTCGCACAAAATTCCGAGTGTAGATGTACCAAATCACTCGGTGCGGTGGTGGCATGTCGAGGGCTTGATAGACGGATGAGCAAGCGATCATCCGGCACATCCCGAGTACGCATTAAGGTCCTATACACCTCGGCATTGGTGTATTGTGGTGTGGGCGGTGGAGGATGAGCAACCTTTAGGATCTTGTTGATAATAGCGGCGAGACAAAGTGAATTGGACCCCCCGACACATGTGGTGATCCTCTCCTCGGCCGTATAGCCTTCGAGTCCAATAGGTGGTTGGTCGCCATATTGAAATAGAACATCTTGACCAACTCGGGTAGTAAGCGGCTTCGATGGAGATGAATGTCGATAGGGCCCAAACCAAGGTGAGAGATCCACATTGCATTCGCGATACATTTGCTCCAAGTCAACCGAAACAACCGCACGAAGCCACGAGATGAATGCGGTCCTTGAACTTGGCATTGAGACCGGGAGGAAGAGGAACCGGGGTGACTTTGAATCCAGGAGGTGGAGTCTTGTGAAGCTTAATCTCCTCTCTTGCATTGTCGATGAATGGGGAGACTCCTTCGTGCTCATCTTCTTCAGTCTCATAATCTGACGAAGAGCCGGTAACCTCGACAGTGGAGCGAGAGCCAGAAGCAGGGGTGGCATTCTTGGACCTTGTCTTTCGGTGAACAACGGTTCTTTTCCCTTTTGCTTTGCTCGACTCAGCCGTCCTCTTCCTTTTTGTGGCTGATGAGGGTTCTGGATCCTTTGACGTCGAATCCCCTCTCTTAGGGTTCGAGGATGGATTATCTTCAATCACAACACCCACTCCGGGGATTCTTGTATCAATGCCTCTCTGCAACTTCTGTGGAATCGATTTGCTCCTTGGAGCTCGTGGAGGAATCGGTCGAGAGGGTTGAGAGACTTCCTTAGACATTTGAGCGCTTAGGGTTTCGGAAAGAATGAAGATAGGAAGAAATAGATGAAGTTTGGTGAAGATTTGAAGGGGTTGATGAGGGATTGTGACGGTTTCAGAAGGAGAAGAGGAGAGAAAGTCGTAACTCTAGGGTTTATTGGAGTAAGGACGCGAGTTTTGAAGAACACGACTATTCACATATATATAGATAGACCTCCTTACTCGAGTTTAGCTATTTCTTACTCGAGTCTAGCAAACTGTCACTAACAAACTCGAGTACAGATGGAAGTTTAGAAAACTGTCACTAGTAAACTCGAGTACAGATGGAAGTTTAGCAAACTGTCACTAATAAACTCGAGTACAAGTGGAAGTATGCCACATCGTTGATTTAAAATGGTGTGACGTTTGGAATTCACGATGACCATACTCGAGTTTAGCTTCTCCTTACTCGAGTTTAGCAAACTTTCATTTACGTACTGCGGTAAAGGTGAAAGTATACTAACCTGGACTTCAAAAATGTAGCGTGAATTTTTGAACCCACGATGAACATACTCGAGTTTAGCTTTTCCTTACTCGAGTTTAGCATACTTGCACTTACAAAGCGCAGTTTGTGCGGTCCTAAAGCTGCAGTTTTGTTCCCCATACTCGAGTCAAGCTGCTGAATTTCGAGGTTTGGCTTCATGCGGTCCTAAACTGCGGTTTTGTTCACCATACTCGAGTTTACAAAATTGCGAGAATGTCGGGTGTGGCTTCATGCGGTCCTAAACTCGAGTAAGCCATCCCATACCGCAGTTTGTCACTTCCGAAACATCATAGTACCTGCAAAAGCATCACTAAACACTCCGATGCTTAAGTTAGTAAAGATTAATCATCAAAATCATAACTAACATTAAATTGGACGAGAAATTCTTACAATTCATTGGGATTTACCATTCCCAATTCTCTCCTTATGAAGTTGAAAGGTTCCTTTGCTAGAGGCTTTGTGAAGATGTCAGCAAGTTGGAGATGAGTTGGGATGAACATCACTTTGACATCTCTTTTACGGACATGATCCGAATGAAGTGATGCCTCACATCAATATGCTTGGTTCTTGTATGTTGCACCGGATTCTTGGCCAAGCTTATTGTGCTAGTGTTGTCACATAAAATTGGGATTTCCTTCAAGTGTACTCCCAAGTCGGCAAGTTGTTGCTTCAACCATAGCACTTGAGCACAACAACTTGAGGCAGCCACATATTCAGCTTCGGTAGAGGACACGACCACGAGATGTTTGCTTCTTCTTGAACCAAGAGACAAGTGAGTTGCCAAAGAATTCGCATTGGCCACTTGTGCTCTTTCTATCTGTCTTGTAGCCGGCATGATCCGAATCGAGTATGCCACCAAGTGTTCGGTTGACCTTTGGGAAACCATAGTCCAAGAGTCTTCGTGTCGAGAGATATACGAATATCCTCTTCACATGTTGAGCATGAGACTCTTTTGGAGCAGATTGGAACCTTGCACACATCCCAACTTTGAATTGGATGTCCGGTCGCTCATTTGTGAGATAGAGTAGTGATCCAATCATTCCTCTATACTTTGTGATGTTGAAATCTTTGCCCTTCTCATCAGCATCCAATGAAGCGGTTGAGCTCATGGGAGTGTCAAGCACCATTGCATTGATCCATTCCAAATTTCTTCAGCAAATCATTCAGATATTTGGTTTGGGAGATAAATATCCCATCTTTTCTTTGCTTGATTTGCAATCCAAGAAAATAGTTGAGCTCTCCCATCATGGACATCTCAAACTCTCCCTGCATAGTCTTTGAAAACTCTTCACACAAAGCATCATTAGAAGCACCAAAAACAATATCATCCACATATATTTGAACCATTAGAATTTCATTAAGCTTATTACTCTTTATGAAGAGAGTTGTATCGCTTTTCCTCTAACAAAACCTTGATCAAGAAGGAATTTGCTTAATCGCTCATACCAAGCTCTAGGAGCTTGTTTCGGCCATATAGAGCCTTTTTGAGACGATACACATGATCTGGACAATGTTCATTTTCAAAACCAGGAGGTTGTTCTACATAAACTTCCTCTTGTATAAAACCATTCGAGAAAAGCACTTTTAACATCCATTTGATATAATTTAAATCCTTTTACACATGCAAAGGCTAGAAGTACTCTTATGGCTTCCAATCTTGCCTTTGGAGCATAAGTTTCTTCATAATCAATTCCTTCTTCTTGATTATAGCCTTTGGCAACCAATCTTGCCTTGTTGCGGACAATGATTGCGAGACTCATCACGTTTGTTCTTGAATACCCATTTGGTGCCAATATTAGGATGGTCTTTGGGCCTAGGTACCAAATCCCAAACTTGATTTCTATCAAATTGATGTAACTCCTCTTGCATTGCTATCACCCAATCATTATCCGAAGGGCTTCATCAATCTTAGAGGGTTCTATATGAGATATAAATGCGAGAAAAGGTTACTTCATTCAAAGTACTATTTCTACGGTTCTTACTCCCGATTAATATCACCTATAACTTGGTCTAAAGGATGATTTCGATAAATTTCCAAGCTCTAGGTTGAGTCGATCGGGATTTTCAATATTGTTTTGGGGATCGGCCTCAAAAACATTTTCGGGATTTTCAATAGAAGCGCGGAGTAGTTTTCGAAAAGAATTGATTTTTGAAAACATTTTCTTCTTCATTGTCCAAGGCTTTATCGATTTGGATTCACGAGAAAACAACATGTATTGACTCTTCAACAATACGAGTGCGAGTATTAAAGACTCTATAAGCTCTACTTCTATTTGAATAACCAATGAAGATACCTATATCAGCTTTGGAATTGAATTTACCAAGATTCTCTTTACCATTATTGTGCACATAGCACTTGCATCCAAAGATATGTAGGTGGCTGAGATTTGGCTTCCTTTCCTTGTAGAGTTCATATGGGGTCTTGTTGGCTTCTTCCTCAAATAGGCTCGGTTGGAGATGTAGCAAGCCGTACTCATCGCATCGGCCCAAAACACTTGAGAAGTGTTGTTCTCATTTAACATTGCCCTTGCCATCTCGGTGAGGACTCTATTCTTCCTCTCAACCACACCGTTTTGTTGAGGAGTCCTTGGAGCTGAGAAGTTGTGATCAATCCCCACATTGTCACGAACTCCGAAGGCGTTGTTTTCAAATTCGCCACCATGATCGGTCCTTATACCTGAAATTGCAAAGCCTTTCTCGTTCGGACCTTTTTGGCAAAGGTAACAAACTGATCAAATGTTTCATCTTTAGATGACAAAAATATTGTCCAAGCAAATCTAGAGTAATCATCAACTATGACCAAAGTGTAGAGATTTCCACCAAGACTTTTTACTCTAGCTGGTCCAACTAGATCCATATGAAGTAATTGAAGAGGTCTACTAGTTGAAATCTCATTTTTTGCTTTAAAAGAAGATTTGGTTTGTTTTCCTTTTTGACAAGCATCACATACTATATCATTTTTGAAATTCAATCTAGGAATACCAATGACCAAATCCTTTTTCAAAGCAACTTGTCAAGTTGAAACATATTAACATGAGCTAATCGTTTATGCCATAGCCAACTCTCATTCAAGTTACTAACAAAACAATTTTCAGAAACTGAAGCATTGCTAGAGAGATTAAGGGTATAACAATTTCCATCTCTAGGTGCTCTAAATAAGGCTTTAGTTTTTAAATCATCAATGGAGATTAAGTCTTTTCTAACAATCAAGCATTCATTTGAATCAAAGATAACTAGGTTACCCTTGTCGGTGCTTTGGCTCACACTTAGGAGGTTGTGACACAATCCTTCTACTAGGTAGACATCTTTGATGAGAGGACCTTCATTGTTTCCTATCTCACCAATTCCAGTAATTTTTCCCGATTGGTCTCCTCCAAATGTGACTCTACCACCATCCTTTGATTTGATTGAAAGAAATTTAGATTCATCTCCGGTCATGTGTCTTGAGCACCCACTATCAATGTACCACTTGTTGGGTCTTGATGCTCTAAGACAAACCTGCAATTTTCAAGGGATCAAGCCTTAGGTACCCATCTTTTCTTGGGTCCTTTGGAGTTAGTTTTGACCTTAGGAACATAAGTTCCTTTCGGTACCCATTGATAATTTCCCACGGCTTAATTTTTCTTTCCTTTCTATGAAAGCAAGATGAAGTCACTAGTGGAAAAAAGGCTTTTAAGACCGGACAAAAGGGGGTCGTAAGGCCGGATATGCGACCGGTCTTGTTGCCGTATTAAAAATATGGTAAACGACCAGTCTTAAAAAAATCATTTCTAGACCGAACTTTTGAAATATCCGGTCTTAAAAGTGTTTTGAGAATAATAAAAAAAAAACCGAAATGAAACAATCGGTCCCAAATCACCGAGATCGGCAACATTTTGAATGTCCTTACGCATTAGCGACGAAGAACCAAGAGAAGATTGGAAGCAACAACAACAAGAAAAACAAAAAGGATTATTACAAAGCCCGAAATAAGAAAAAATAACAAGAAACGAGAAATCATTCACTATGGAAATCGAATTTAAACAATATAAAATCAAAGGTGAAATTGAAGTCAGATCTACAAAAAAATCACAAACTTAAAACAACTAAATCGGCGGGATCCTCTTATCGATGCTAGCAAAACTTCAAGCAACCAAAATCGAAGTCGGATCGAGCGAGGAGCGGTCAAGGTAGGAATAAACGGACTTACGCAAGAAGAGATCCGGGTTTGATTTTAAGCCGGGTCTATGCGAAGAAGACGTGAGAGGAGCCATAGATCGAAGAGGAAGGAGCGTCGTCGTCTAGAATCCTCGAAGTAGTACGCTTTCCTTTGTTCTTCGAGGATTGGAGTTGACGCCATCGTAAAACCCTCGAAGCATCTCACCACCAACGTTGCTAAGGATTTGATTGTGTGGCTCTTGGAATGATTTACGAAGATTGCGAGTAGGTTGGAGGAAGAGGATGGCATTCTTGTTGAGGATTTAACTCGTGAGGCTTTTGGGACACTCGTTGAATCTATAACTAAGTAAAAGTTATATCACCAAGAAGATAAAGCGGACTCTCGGACTTAACAGGTTTATCAAATTTAGCTTTTTTTAAAAAAAAAAAAAATTAACACTTTTAAGACCGATTTTTTGAAAAAAACGGTCTTAAAAGTATACTTTTAAGACTTTTTTTTGAAACAATAGGTCTTAAAAGTATTCTATATATTTACGAAATTGTCACTAGGTCATATAACACTTTTAAGACCGATTTTTTGAAACAACCGGTCTTAAAAGTATACTTTTAAGACCTACTTTTTGAAACAACCGGTCTTAAAAGTGTTCTATATATTTACGAAATTCCCACCGGTCATTTTTTTTTTTTTTTTTACACTTTTAAGACCAGTTGTTTGAAACAACGGGTCTTAAAAGTATACTTTTAAGACCTATTTTTTGGAACAACCGGTCTTAAAAGTGTTTTATATATTTATGAAATTGCCACTTTGGTCATGTATATATTTTTTTAACACTTTTAAGACTGTTGTTTGAAACAACTAGTCTTAAAAGTGTTCTATATATTTACGAAATTGCCTTAGGTCATACTTTTAAGACTGGATCCTTTATAATCCGGTATTAAAAGTGTTCTATATATTTACGAGATTGCCACCGGTCATACTTTTAACACCGGATGCTTTATAATCCGGTTCAAAAAGTTCCTTTTATTTACCAAGCGCCTTAGGTCATACTTTTTAGACCGAATCCTCTTTAATCCGGTCTAAATGAGGCGGTCTTAAAGCCCTTTTTTGCACTAGTGAGTAGAATGACCCTTCTTATTACGGTAATTGCAATGTGCAAAGGGATTTGAAGAGTGAACGATTTTGTAAAATAGTTCATGTATGTTTTACGACCACTCTTCTTCTTGCCTTTCTTCCTATCAAAATCTGGTGCGTAACCAATGCGATCTATCATTTATAAAACGTTGTTGTTTCAAAATGACATTGAGCATTTCACTTCCTCTAGTGAATTTCTCAAGTGCCTTGGTAAGATATGAATTCTTTTTCTTTAGATCGGGACAATCTTCACAAATAGTATTTTCGAAGAAGACAACTTTTCAACTTGAGATTCAAGAGTAAGATTTCTTTTTTCGGTTTGAAATATTTTTCAGCAAGTTTTTCAAATTCAAATTGCACAGTCATATATTCATCAAACAGATCATCATAAGGAGGTTTGCAATCATATACCTCTTCAAGTTTAGCACGTTGCTCTTCTTCTTCAACTAGGCATATATTGGCTTTCTCTTCCTCATCCTCATCATCTTCATCGATGAGTCACCCCGATCTTTGGAGACATAAGCTTTCTTCTTGTATTTGCTTGAACTTCTTCTTTTCTTTATCTTTGTTGTTCAGTGAGGGCATTCGGACTTGATGTGGCCGGGCTTCGACATTCGTAGCGAGATGATTGGCTTCTTTGCCTCATTCTTGGAGCTACCCTTGTGAAACTTCTTAAAGCCTTGGTCCTTCTTGTAGAACTTCTTGAATCTTCGGACCAGCATGCCAATTTCTTCATCTTCGTCTTCATTCTCATTTTCCCATCTGAATCTTTAACTTCTCTTGCGGCCTTGAGGGCAATTCCTTTGTTCTTGCCATGAACTTCATCAAGTCCCTTCTTGAACTTGAGTTTAGCCTCATATTCGAGAGAGACTTCCGAATAGAGCAGCCACGACGTCATTGACTCTCCTCGAGCCTCTTCAATAGTTTGTGACCTTTGCTTCCCATTCCTTGTTAAGGATATTCAAGATCTTCCTTACTTGGTGGTTGGTCATATTCTTTTCCCAAGGCGAGCAAGTTGATTGATGAGATGGGTGAACCTCACTGGAACTCACCAATGGATTCACCATGCTTCATTCGTAGAAGGTCATACTCGGTCATAAGAGTATTGACTCTGTTTAGCTTTACTCATTTGTTCCTTCATGAGCTATCTCCGAGCATCCCACATATGTTTTGCGAGAAGATAGATTGCAAATACGAAAGTACTCTTGTTGGCTAAGAGCACTTTAAAGAAGTAGGACGACCTTCTTTGTTGAGTGTGACACTTCTTGTCATTCTCATCATATTCTTCTTCAAGCTTAGGAACTCTAACTCCATCTTCAACGGTTGATGGCTCATAATTTCCTCTTTCAAATACTCTCCACAGCCCATACTCTGTAGCATTCACAAAGACTTTGAACTTTGCTTTCCAGAAGGAGTAATGCTCTCCATTGAAACCGGGTGGCCTGTTGATAGAAGCTCCATCAGGTAAGATACCTTCCATATTGATCCTTCTCGAGATGTTAAGCTCTTTTGAGAAGACCTTGCTCTGATACCAAATGTAAATGAAGCAATATACCCAAGAGGGGGGTGAATTGGGTATTTTAGAAACTTTTGAAAACACACTCTGTTTAGAGCAAGTAAAGCAGATTATGATACAAGAGGAAGCGAAGAAAAGCTTGCACAAGAGATATTATCCTGGTTCGGTCTTATTCTTGACCTACATCCGGTCCCCAAGTCACACTTGGGATTTTCAATCCACTATGCTCACAAACCGATTACAACCCTCGTACTCAAGAGTAGTTCTCTCTCTAGAACTCACTCCCCCTTACAAGTTGCAATCAATACACCCAACCACTAAGTCCCCGACTTGTGGTTATCTAAATCAATAAATGATTTACTGAGATAGAACTCTCTCACGGAAGCAGATAAAATGAACTTTGAAGTACAAGTATCGATTGATACAATACAAGTGAAAATTTGAACACAATAAATGACACTTAGTAAATTTTCGCTCTCGGTAGGTGTATCGGCTTGAGAAGGAGTTAATGCACTCTATTTATAGGTAGAGAACATTAAATGACCGTTGTATGATGAATCCAACCGTTGTAGGTGATTAGCATTAAGTCGGTCATCTTCTCTCTCTAAACTCTAGCTAATCCAGATGCTGATATGGTCTGATGTGGAACTTTGAGGATTTGCCCGTTGGAGAAGAGTTTGCTTGATGAAGAAAGTGTTTTTGAACGTTGAGAATTCGTGCTCAGATGGATTAACCAAAAGGATGTTGATTTGCGAAGTGCAATAAATGCTTTCGACGACCACTTTTTGCTTTTTCCCTTGATCTTCATTAATTTTCATCTCGTGCTAACTGAAATCCACTAAATAAACTTGTTAAACATATGCGGGATCATAAGTGAATGATTCATGAAAGCAATTGGAACAAACAAGAGTGATTCACGAATTCGTATAATTCAAAACTTAGTTTTTACGTTGCATACTGCGGTTTGTTCATGTAAACTCGAGTATGGCACTGTTCACAAGTGACCAAACTGCAGTATCCAATTGGATACTCGAGTTTCCACTTTTCAGAGGCAAGCCATCGTGTCTTGTATTTGAAAGACAAGACCTATACTCGAGTTTGCCTATGCAAACTGCAGTATTGGTTTAACTTGAAAAATCCATTTGCTCTCTCGGAAGTCCAATACTCGAGTTTGGCAACGCAAACTGCAGTATTGACTATTCAATACTCGAGTTTGCCAATGCAAACTGTAGTATTGATTTAACTTGAAAAATTCATTTGCTCTCTGGAAGTCCAATACTCGAGTTTGGTTTTGGAAACCGCAGTTTTTGACTTCGTTTGAAAAAACTTGGTTTGCTTCGGAAGTCCAATACTCGAGTTTGGTTTTGGAAACCGTAGTTTTGACTTCGTTTGAAAAACTTGGTTTGCTTACGGAAGTCAATACTCGAGTTTGCAAATGCAAACTGCAAAGTATTGACTAAGTTGGAAAAATCCTTTAATTCACAAGAAGTTCGATACTCGAGTTTACCCATGCAAGCGTAGTATTGACTATTCAATACTCGAGTTTGCCTATGCAAACTGATGACGGTATCGACTTTGGCTGAAAACTTGGTTGCTTTTTGGATGGCCTTTACTCGAGTTTGCCAAGCAAGCTGCGGTATTGGCTGTCCAATACTCGAGTTTGCAAGAGCAAGCTGCGATATCGACTTTGGCTGAAAACTTGGTTGCTTTACGTATGGCCTTTACTCGAGTTTGCCAAGCAAACTGCGTATTGGTTGTCCAATACTCGAGTTTGCAAATGCAAACTGCGGTTTGCAACTATTCGAATGTTTTTAAAACAACTTTGCAAACTTCAAACCATGTTTTACATTTGTTGTTAATCATCAAAACATATTGAGAACTAACACTTATTATTAATAAGTCTTGTATCAAGTTCTCTCTTTTATTTTCTTGTTCTTTGTCGCTTTGTGTTGTGGAATTTCCATGGCTGCAAATCATGGTGGGGATCCTTCTCCCTGCGAAGGCTCTAGCATCTCGGGAGGGTCCAAAGGAAAAGCTTTTGGAGAAGTTATCGAAAAGATGGAGATGGTTCAAGTAAGTGAATACACACATATAACTTTTACTTTTCTGTTTGTTTGTTTTTGTTTATTATACAGTATTATTTTTAATGTTATGGTAGAGAAACTTGAGCTTCAATGACTCATGTTTTTCGACCAAATAACATGTTGCTTTAATCTTACTAGCATGAGGGTTTATAATTGCTTGCAATAAAGATCGTTGAAGTGAATTCAATGAGCCCTTGTGAGTGAAATGAATATAGTCGTTGAAGTGGAACGTTACTTAGGCTCTTCGTATTCTTCCGATGTTCGCCATTATTCTCTATTGACATTCCTTGTTCTATTTGTTCGTTGAGACTCAAGTGAGAATGTTGGATGGAAATGGACGGAATGCTTTATGGTTGCTCGAAGATCATTTTCCCTTTTTGTCTTCTCTCTACTAAGAATTTAATGCACTTGACACAAATTTGCTTTAAAGTAATTTGGTGATTAAACCATGTTAAAATTATTTGTTTAGTAAAAGTTTCGATTTCTTTGATTTGATTAATATTATTTTGGATTTCTTTGATTTGATTTGATTATTTTCAATTTCTTTGATTTGATTAGTAAAAGTTTCGATTTCTTTGATTTGACGAAAGGCATCATGTCATATAGTAGTGAATTTTGGCGACTGAATTAATATTTAGGCGCCAAAATTTCAAAATTGGCGACTTTGAATTTAATTAGATCGCCCAAATTGTACAATTGGCGACCTAAATTAAATTGGTCGCCAAAATTCTCAAATTGTCGACTGAATTTATTTCGGGTCACCAAAATTTCCCTTTTGGACACCTCAATTAAATTCGGTCGCCAAAATTCTCAAATTGGCGACTGAATTTATTTCAGATCGCTACAATTTCCCTTTTAGGCATCTTAAATACATATTTTTGATTTCTTTGATTTGATTTTATTAGTATTATTTTCAATTTCTTTGATTTGATTAGTATTATTTTCGATTTCTTTGATTTAATTAGTAAAAGTTTTGATTTCTTTGATTTGATTTGATTATTTTTAATTTCTTTGATTTGTTTAGTAAAAGTTTCGATTTCTTTGATTTGATTAGTATTATTTTGGATTTCTTTGATTTGATTTGATTATTTTCAATTTCTTTGATTTGATTAGTAAAAGTTTCGATTTCTTTGATTTGACGAAAGGTATCGTGTCGTATGGTAGTGAATTTTGGCGACTGAATTAATATTTAGGGCGCCAAAATTTCAAAATTGGCGACTTGAATTTAATTAGGTCGCCCAAATTGTACAATTGGTGACCTAAATTAAATTGGTCGCCGAAGTCTCAAATTGGCGACTGAATTTATTTTAGGTCGCCAAAATTTCCCTTTTGGATACCTTAATTAAATTGGTCGCCAAAATTCTCAAATTGGCGACTGAATTTATTTCAGATCGCCACAATTTCTCTTTTAGGCATCTTAAATATATTTTTTGATTTTTTTGATTTGATTTGATTAGTATTATTTTCAATTTCTTTGATTTGATTAGTATTATTTTCGATTTCTTTGATTTAATTAGTAAAAGTTTCGATTTCTTTGATTTGATTTGATTATTTTTAATTTCTTTGATTTGTTTAGTAAAAGTTTCGATTTCTTTGATTTGATTAGTATTATTTTGGATTTCTTTGATTTGATTTGATTATTTTCAATTTCTTTGATTTGATTAGTAAAAGTTTCGATTTCTTTGATTTGTTTAATATTATTTTCGATTTCTTTGATTTGATTTGATTATTGTCGATTTCTTTGATTTGATTAGTAAAAGTTTCGATTTGTTTGATTTGATTAGTATTATTTTTAATTTCTTTGGTTTAATTAGTAAAAGTTTCTTTTTCTTTGATTTATTTCTTTGATTTGATTAATATTATTTTCGATTTCTTTGATTTGATTTGATTATTTTCAATTTCTTTGATTTGATTAGTAAAAGTTTCAATTTTTTATTTGATTAGTATTATTTTTATTTTTATTTTTTTATTTTATTAGTAAAAGTTTCGATTTTGTTGATTTGATTTGATTAATTTACGGCACCAAAAAATTCTCCTAATATCCTAAATTGTGTCAAAAATATTGATTTTAGGCGTCCTGAATGTATTACAGGACGCCAAAATAATTTTTTGACGTTCTGAACCTATTTCAGGACGCCAAAAAATTTCAGATTAACTAGGAATAGCAATAATCAATAATATGAAGTACCCAGATTATAATCAAAGATTTACAAATTACGAAAAACTTGGGATTTCAAAAATTGTGAAGACCGACTCAAGTCATCTATTACGACTCAAGTTGCATGACTAGAGTCATACTCATTTGACTCGAGTGTTGATTCATTTCCAAATTAGTGAAGAGTTTTAGCAACAAATTGACTTAAGTCATAAAGACTTAACTCGAGACACTCTTTTCAAATTCCATTTAGAGCTCTCTATAACACGGTTGACTCAAGTCATATCTAATGTAACTCGAGTCACATCAGTTTCTCAAAAGCTAGCTATCATTAGAGCTCTCAAAGAGGTTAGGAACAATCGACCTATAAAAACTAACTTTTCGTTTGATTGTAACACATATACGGTTAACTATTTCCATTTGAGCCATTGTTGAAAAGTTTGGAATATTACACTCAAATTCCCCATATATCTATATTACATTCTAGCCCCAAGGCTTATGGATTTGGGCCTAATCTACCATGGATGGATCAAGTTTGTTTCATACAAATATAATAGAGGTGAAATCTAATTTTAATCATGTATATTTTCTTTGACAAAAAAATCATGAATATTTCTTGTATAGTTAAAATATGATTTGAATCTCATTTGAGTTGAAATTTGAGATGTAAATCCAATATGTTTGTTAGATATAGTATAATTCTCATTCATTTATCAAATTTTTCATTTTTAAAAAACTATGACTAGCAAAATTGGTTCTACGGGTGAAAATAGATCAAGCTTTGGAAAAATAAGCCTAAACTGTAATAAAGGCATCAAGCCTCGGCCTAAGCTTTAATATAGTATCTCTTGGAGGTTCGGAACTGAAACCTTTTTAATGCTCTACTTGCAATGCAAACCCTTAGAAAGGCCTCATATTATAGGTCTTAAAGGTTGTAATTAGGCTTTAAGCCTACACACATAGTTGGCTTTGAGAAGGTTAAGCTTGCTAGCTAGGCCCCTAAAGAAAAATCTTGGCTACTTTAAACATGCATGCCTTTAAATAGGTGAAGCCTAGCCTCAACGGGCAAAGCTCTAGGCCCTTATTTAGGCTTGAACTATTCCCTTTGGCATTGTAAACATAAACATAAATATAAATATAAACATAAACATAAACATATATAACCAATTGTTTATGTTTACATGTATGCTATTGTTTATGTTTATGTTTATGTTTACAAAATAAAATAGTTTGAGTGTGAAGAAATAAAAAGGAGTGTGGGAAATTGCAAATGTATGATTAGAGGAGATTAATTATGCTAGTTCAATTTATAATATCAAGAGACCACCCTCTAGACTAAGCCCAACATAGATTGATTAATACCAAGTCACCTTATGTCATAGCCCTTGTAATTCTGACATTTATCAAAGTTATACAACAAATTTTAGTGAGCAACACGAGGTATAGAATAGTAAAGCGATAACTAAGAACATACTTGATAATGTATAGGAATACATATAGAGTTCTAAAATACGACGATCCGTTATATCGGTGCTAGAAGATACTGTGTCAAAAGAAAAGTAGCAAAATAAAACTAAAATTCTACAACTTTGACTAATGTACAAATAACAGCCTCAGTATTCTGCACTCGCTAACTTTCCTTTGAAACCTTGTCCATCACTATGACCAAGTCCGGTCTGAGCCCTTGGAAACATGGGATTCAATTTGAACCCTCAAAATAATAATTAATCTCATATACGATATACATATAAAGGAGTTAGTAAATATTATTTAGTTGATCTGGATTCATGTTAACAAGTGGTCTTATTACACCATATAGAGGAGTTCGGTACCATTTGAAAGTGTTACGGACCGGCCCAAAAGCCCAAGTCCATGGCGCGGCCCAAACGGAACCAGGAGGTATGATCCACTAATCATGGGGTAAGATCCAGAATCTTGGCTAGGCACGATCTACCCATAGCGTAATGGCATTCCGAGACACTCGCCCCGAGAGATAGCACGGCCGGATATCGCACCAGCCGAGATATCCTCCTGAGGACACCTCTATAAATACGAGGTCGGGTAACCGGTGCACAGATTCGAACTCAGACTATTTACATATGGTCTCACTGTGCACACACACCACCCCTTTGTCGTGTACAGTGATCCCACGCTCTCTTGATTATCTCCTCCATAGATATTCAGGCAGAGCCTAGTTATCCAAGATCAAAGTACCAGCCCCTTACTGGACATCGTGTTCTACACCGAACGAGAAAGAATTTTCAGATGGGAATCTATCCCAAAACTATAAAGAATTATTTAAGGGTTTTATACTTCTCTGTAACGGGGAGAAAAACTCTTCTCTGCTAGCACCAAACGACAGCGTTTTGCCAAGAAAACCTATTTCATGTTTATTTCCTTCTTTTGGCGATACGGCGATGGAGAGCGGCAGAGGAAGCGAGAGATGCAGCGGAGCAATAACGAATCTGACGGAGATGGCTTCCAATTTAATGTTGTGGTGCAATTGACACCAGACACATACTGATAACATTTTTGGAAAAAAGTGTAATTATTTACTTCCTTTTTGGGCTAAACAAATAAATGAAGCTAATTGTTACTTGATATGTATAATGACTGTTGTAATTGTATTAGCTATTACTCATTTTGGGCATAGTTGATAGCAATTTCAGTTTGAGCAACTTCATTCATTTCTAACTTTAATATATTACACTTGTTGTATGCATTGAAGTTCTTTTGTACAAATCAAAAATCAGCAAGTTGACTTTACATGTTGGCTTTACATTTGATTATCAAATCTAATGAAAGTCACCAAAAAAACTCATATCATAATGATTGTATATACACCAAAAACTTATCCATATGCATTTGAAACACTTGCAATCGCCCCTATTCTTTTTGCTTCTCTCTTGCAATCCATCTACAAATGAAACTTCACAAAATTTTCATCAAGTTTAAAAAGGAAATCACAAACATAAATAGAAAATTTAGAAATGAGTACCTTTAGCATCTGACAACCTGTTTTATTATGACCCTTCCCTTGACAATAACTGCAAGTTTTTTGTTGTTTTGTCGACAACTCTATGCTTGATTTTATTCGAGAAGCAACCTTTGGACGCCCTTTAGTTTTGACTGGTTGAGTGGGATCACGCACATCATTAATGAGTGAAGCTTGTGGAATTGTTTAGGTAACTAGTTCATCTTCACCTCTCTTTCTTTTTCTTTCTTGTTGTTGCAAAAATTCAGCAACCATAGCATCAAACCTTTTAATCTCACAAATAGAATCTCTTGCTTCAGAAATAGCCAAAGTGCACTTCAAATGAATCGACCACAAAGACAATGTACTAATTTCATTAGGATTTGTTTCACCATGAATGGATACAAGATTTTCAGCCTTATAGCTTACATTCATGGTCCATCTAGATAAGATATATTTTTGGGGAAGGGTCATTATTTGTTTCTTCTTCATAATGTATAGAATATGTTTGCACAAAATCCCCATAGTCTCAAACTTTGCACAAGAACATTGGTGTGAAGCTTTACGTCAAATGGTATTCGACAATTGCCCACCATTCTTTATCAACATTAGGAGACCCCACCCGAGTACGTAATAAGGTTTTCCTTTGTTGCAATTTTTTCATGAAAATAATCAAGTATGGCAGCCTTCCACTCATTTTTGAAAATTTGAAATAATTTTCTTGTGTCGTTCTCCGGCTATTGCTTCAATAGGGTGATTAGTCTCCAAAACTGCTTTTGTATTTCTAGTTTTGAAATCCTCATCTTCCTCCGCATCCCTCCTAGATTTGATTGCTTTGTCATACTGGATGCAAAAATCATTTAACATTGTGTTAGAATTAACATATCCATTAAAAAATGCATTGATGCTCTCACTTGGCCACTTGTGGTCATTCACATGCAAAAAATGTATCTTTCAAGTATGCCTTTGCCCAATGATGACGTGAAACATACATGTTAGCCAACCACCTATTTGTTTTAATATCATATTTATTCCTCAATACTTCCCATTTGCCTTCAAACTCATCAATGTTTCGACTTTTGTACCACGCACGAAAGTCAACATCAAAACTATCTTTAAATTGTGCGCGTAGTGCTTGACTATGCTCCATAACATGTTTCTTTATATGCCAAGCACAAAAATGATGTCGTGCTCCTGGAAATATCTTGGCAATTGCTTTTCCCATAGCTTTATCTTGACCAATGATTATAGCAACAGGAGACTTGTCAAACATACATGTCCGAAATTGTTCAAACAACCATGTAAGTGTTGCCTCGATTCATCTTCTAACAAAGCGACGGCAAATAAAATTGTCATGTCCATGATGATTAACCCCCACAAAAGGAGCAAAAGGAAATTTGAACTTGTTTGTTTTATAAGTCACATCAAAGACAAGGACTTCACCAAAATGAGCATATGTAGCTCTTGACCTACCATCTTCCTAGAATACGCTTCTTAATGTTCCATCTTCTGCTAAATCCATATCAAAATAAAATGATCCATCAACCATGGACTTCCTTTGAAAGTGTTTGATGATGCCACGACATTCTCGCCCCACATTATTCTTTTCGGGCTGGATATAATCTTGTTGATTTGAAGCGGAGTAAGATCAAACTCTTCGTTCATAGCGCTCACAACCTTTCAAATTTTCGAAGATGTTAACCTCTCGATAAAGCTTAGAAACAATGATTTTGTCAAATCGAGCGTCTCAATTCATTTTGAGAAAGAAACTTCTTCACCTTTGTTGGAGTGTTAATCAATGGATGATTGTGTGTATCATTGAACTTCTCCACTTTCCATAGGCCATCCACCAACTTTACTTGTAACATCGCCAAACAATTAGTCCTTGTATCCCTTTGCCTTTTGACATTGTCAACATCAATTCTTTTATCATCTAGTCTCTTGACACCTTGCTTCGAGCACACATAATTCCACCTATATGGTTGTTTTGTAATTGTACTCTTGTTATTGTATTGCTTACGTATTCCGAACCCCTTACCTTTTGCGTAAGCATCGTAAAAAGCATAAGCTTCTTCTGCTGTCTCAAAAACTCTAGTTAAAATAGGGGTCTTGCTTAATTCAGTATCAACACTTCCCACAATTTCATGTGCATTATCTTCCCCACATTCACCATCTTTGTTTGCCATGATTTTACTGAGATCCTCTTCTCCAAATTCAGCCGTATTGTTTTCCAAATCGACAATATCTTCTACACGTACTAAACTTTTACTCATGTCAATATCTTCAATAGTTATAATTTGAGAGTGATCCATCATGGAGAAAAATCCCAATTCTACAAAACATTATATTTCAAGAATTAGCTTGAATTTTGATGCATGAAAAATCGTAAATAGGATACCGAAACTGAGGAAATATAACCAGTTCACTCTAGTTTGTTTCTATAGAAATTGAGTGATTGGATCACTCAATTTCTACCGCAAATAAATATATTAAAATTTTATGCCAAGGACAAAGGTAAAATTAGAGATTGAATCAAATATAATAGGCTTATGAAAGGAGAAGTATAAGAAGCAGAGCAAATAATAAAGAATTCGTGTTTATGTCAGATTCCAACCACTGTTATAGCTCAGGTATACTATTGCTTCTACAATATTTATGTTTATGTCACCTGCGCACTCCTTTATTTGATTTGATTATTCTAATCTCAACTTCTTGTTTCTTTTTCTCACACATTGGTCTATACTTAATGGCTCCAGGTTGATTCTTCTATTCGTGGCAAGACTAGGATAAACGACCCATATTCAATAATTGATGCTGTCTGCCAACCTCAGTCTGTGCTTATAGACACAGACACGTTAAATACATTACCTGATTGGGAACTGGCATCAGGATTTTCAAGGAGACAAAGGAGGAAGTGTATGAGGCAAGCCAAAGACTTCTCTAGAAGCTATGAAGAGAAAGTCAAAAAGCTTGTGAAAGAAGCTATGCTAAAGGAAATATTTTGAGGGCATTTTGGTCAATTGCTATGAGGGACACATGTGCATGTAATTAATATGAAAAGATGACTCAAAAGCTTCTTTAATAAGCCTCAAATTCATGCAAAGCAAGGAAAAGAGAAAAGTCAACAAAACTTGCAAAATAAGCCAAGTTAAGAGGATATTTTGTAAGGGCACTTGTTGGAAATTATGCCCTAGGGGCAAGTCATTATTCTCCATTTAGTTATCATTTCATTCGCATGTTTACATTAATAACTGTATCCCTGGATATATTTTATAGATTATCTTAAATGTCCCTGGTCGGTCTTCTACGCGGGAGCGAAGATGAGATAAGACCGTATGACTTTGATGAGGTATGGAGATACGAATCAAAGTCATGGGCACTTGTAAGAGTACAAGGCTATTTGGATCGACCCACTATGAGAAAGCTGCATGGATTTAGTCATAAGCTTATCTCATGTATAACGCGTCACAACGCCCTATGACTGAGATCATCATGGATTCCTACATAATGAGTCACGGTGTTTGACCTAGTCAAAAGTCACCTTTGACCGGGTGATGATAAAGGCTGGGATCGGGATCAGTGGTTTTCATGTAGAGGAATGTGAGTGGTCAAGATGGAATTTGTCCCTCACATTTGTAGAGAGATAATACTGGCCCCCTCGATGAGTGAGTCTAAGAAATGTATGGTCATACTATGATGGAAAGGAGTTTCCATTTCAATTATTAGACTACTCGAGAATCGAGAAAGTCATGGTCAAGAAAAAGAAGTTGACATTATCCACGCCTCATCCTTGACCAAATTATTGTGTGATAAAAGGGATGTGACATGGTTGTACGATAGGTTGTATCGTGTCATCGATCCCCATGTGAATTGGGTAGTCACAATGTCTTGCTAGAGGTTGCTTGCGACTTGTGGGCAAGTACAATATTATTTGCCAATCTCATGTAGGCTGCGGTCGCACACAAGAATAGCCCAACACGAGTAAGAGTGTCAGATTCATTGAATCTTAGATATATCTATGATTTAATGAATACTATATTTAATCTAGGAAAAATATATATATGTATATATATTAAATTTGAAATTAATATATTAATATTATTAATGGAGATTATAATATTATTATATAATATCTTTTTGTATTTAATATATTTAATAAATTAAATACCTAAAACAAATAGAGATATTGTATCTCATTTAATTTTCGAATAAAGATATCATATATCTATTTAATTTAAATTGAGATATAATATCTCAGATTTAAATAAATAGATAGATATCGTTTCTCGGATTTAATTTATAGAGATAAATTAAATCGGGAAGGCTTTTAATTCAGATTAAATAAATAGATTACATTAGATCTATTAGATATATTTAATTAATATATTTTTTAATCCAGATTCAAAATTTGAATTTCAGATCTGGCTTTTAATTCGGATTAACTAAATATAGTACATTAGATCTATTAGATATATTTAATTCCTTCGCTTAATTGGAATTATTTAATTCCTTCGCTTAATTGGATTAACTAAATTAAGACGCCGATCAGAGATGAGTCCGAGAATACGATGATTTATTCCTTCGCTTAATTGGAATTATATACAGATGCTAATAAGTAAATAACCTTTTGACCTGGGCAATTCCTATAATCTAGGGATTACAATCAGGAATATAATTACGAAATTCAAAAAACCATGATCTGCTAACTTAATTCCTAAAATCTCTCTAACAACTTAATTAAGATGATTACAATCAGGAATATAATTACGAAATTCAAAAAATCATGATCTGCTAACTTAATTCCTAAAATCTCTCTAACAACTTAATTAAGATAATTGCACAATATAATTGTATATGCTAACTAATTAAATATGAATTCCCAACAAATATATAGAACACTTTTAAGACCGGATTATAAAAGATTCGGTTTAAAAGTATGACCGATGGCAATTTCGTAGGGAGGGCATTTTAAATGCGAATAAAATCCAATCCCAATATTAAATTTCCAATATCACCTCCCACATGGGCTTTTCCTATTCCAATCTCATTTCCTACCTCTCAATACTTGGTATCAAATTGTGCCTTAAATCTCACAATTAGAGAAATAACTTAGTGAGCAAAATCTAAGTAAACTCTATTTTATGATAAACTTTCCCTTAAAATTATAAAAGAAAAAAATATATTAAGAAAAATGATATTTTTGTCTTTAAAATTATAATACTTAATTTATTTAAATAATAATAATTATACTTTCCTCCAAATCAAATAATAAAATAAAGATTCACTTATGAACTTCCCAAAAAGTTAACATTTTAGGAAGTAGCTTTCTATACAAATTTAATAATAACCTCAATCTTATAGTGAAACAAATCACATGCATTTTATGGAGATACTTGTTTGTCATGATAATCATTCACACAACGTGGTTATAGATAGGATCGAACATACAAGTTCGTGCTCAAGAAAGCCTTAAGAGAAGTGTTTTGTGTCATTGGACTAACACCCTAACATATTTTATATGGAGTTTTGATAAATGAGCAAGCACGAGTTGTAATTTAAAAAAGTGAAATAAAATGACATACCGCAGAAGCCACAGTTAAAAGCCTTATGTTCCAACCCAATTTCCATTGACTCCAATCTCTTTCCGTGCAAAGAGCAAATACAATAGAAGTTACTGATGCCACAAAATTCATCAAAGTCGTGCTTGAGTAGTAATAAGGATATCTCTCGCTCATCTTACTCTACACAATAAAATTGATTAATTTTGAGTGAATGACAGCATCAACAATCAAAACGACAGGTGCGAGAGCGATAAGGAACCTGAATGATGAGCCATAAAGAACAAGATGAGATGAAACCCAAGCCACGAGTGCACCCAAGAGGGTATTACCATCCGAGGTAGAGTGGGAATATGCCACGTGGTTTGTTGTGGGGATGGAAAAGGCGACGTCGAAGGAGGTCGTGGGTATTCGTACAACTCGTAGAATGTTAGCAAAGATGGCGCACCAATTCCAATCAAAGTTCCAATGATCTTGGCTTTCCCATTCGCCGCTTTCCAATTCAATTTTTCCAGCCTAATTAATAATCATCAAGTTAAATGTGGTCTTTACAACAACAAAAAAGACAGAAAATTAATTCGTTAATTCTAATATTTTTACTTAATTTTTAATTAGATTTTTGTAATCCTTTTGTTAAGTTCTTACAGCTTCCTCAATTATAGTATTAGTTCCTCTATAATCATAACCTGTTAATTCATACTTCTCTAGTTCGTAATATAAGGTATATTTAAAGAGTTGATCTTTGACCTACATATGAGATATAATTTTCATATTTGTCAATCTTTTCTTAATTTACCTATATTGATATCTCAAGCCTCAACAATAGTCAATGAAGAAAGAGAATGAGAGAATTAACGAAGATAATTATGGTTCTTTAGAAAATACATATCATATTAATTAATTGAACTAATTTCCTTAATTTTGATATGTTTCATTTTAAGGACTTGAGGAATATTTATATGAATGATGACTAAGCGACATATAAATTTCCACACAATGCAAAATAAACTGAAAGATTAAAATTTATTTATTATCAACGTATAAATTGTTGGGTTAATGTGCTCTTTGGTCACTTAAGCCCAATAAGACTTAATTGAGACTACAGCCCAAGAACTCTAAGGCCCATGTGGATTAGGGTTAGGTCTTGGGTGTAGTAGCATATAAACTAACTTTCAGTTGCTTGAAAAGATACGGCCGGACAAACAGTTAGGAGGCTCTCATCAGAAACAAAAACCTAGAGGCAGACGTTCATCATCTGAACGGTTGCCCACACAACCATCTCATCCCCCTCGAGAGATAGTCTGGAAGATCAATCATAGATCGCACGAGGACTGTTCGTATGCGAGGACTGTTCGTAGACAAGGATTGTTCGTGGAGAATTTTTCAGATAACTCTTTAATATCCAGGTGAGCAAAACGATGAAAGGTTTCATCTTTTCCTACATCGCGTGGTACGATACGCTTCCGCGTTTCGATCGATTTCCTACAATTGGCATCGAGCCAATAGCGATGAGGAAAAGAACCGAGTTTTGAAATTTCATGTGATTATTTTCGAAAATTATTTTTGAAAAGATGGCATACGTTTTCTATATTTGTTATTTGTTTCATAGTAGTTATCGTTTATAAATCATATGAATACTTTAATCCATGGTTAGATTCTCTCGTGTAATTCTTGATTTGTAACAAGGAGGCTAATCCCATATGATTAGGTTTCCTCCTTGCTGTTTTATGATTTCTTTTCGAATTTCTATGTATTTTTCGAATTCTCGTAAAAGTTGGAGATCAAGAAACGCGAAGAATATGAGCAAACAACACTGTACGACACTTTTTGTGGACTTCTGGATCTCGGATTTGGACAAACCATATATGGATGGAAAGAGGACGGAAAGACAAACGTGGCGGTCGGAACACCGCCAAAAGACAATCCACGCGCCGCCACGCGCCGCCACAAGTGGCCGCGCGTGGCCGTCATGGGCCGGCAAACGGCCGGCACGTGAGGGCGCGTGGGCCACCCTTGGGGTGTTCCGGCGGCCGTTTGATCGTCTCCGTGCCGGTGCTTCCCCGGAGTTTCGTGCCGAGATGACTTCCGCTTGCGTGGCGAGGCGAAGGCTAGGGTTCCTCTTTTGTGTCCTAGGGCTTCTAGCCAAGGATTGGGTTTTTGGGCTTTTGGGCTCATAGATACCCGAAGGGGCTTGAGATAAATCCTATGGGCGAGACAAAAGAGAAATTCCAAAGTTGTAAATTTTTTTTAAATTTTTTTAGGAAAACCATGGATTAAAGTTATTTGCTTAATTAATTTAATGCTTTTATTGGATTGTATGAATTATATGTACGATTAACGTAATGTTTGAAATAACATGCCATATAGAATAGGAAGATGCCATATTGTTGCATAATCACATGTCATAAATGCATGATAACTATTATGTTTTTCAATCGACTAGTGTGATAGTTATTATGAGAGATTATTTGGGTTATCCAGATAAATAATCTAACAAATTTCCCAAGAGAATTGTATTTTTGAGAATATCTTGTGGGTTATTTAAAATGATCATGTGAAGCTCATTTCGCTAATCATGACTGGATTTTAAAGTACCTAATGATTTCAATTAAGATGTTGATCTCACAGAATACTCTAAAATGAACAAATTCTTGGAAATTAAAAATTCTAAACTTTAAATATTGAATGGGTGAAGGTTGTAAATTAAGCTTTTAATTTTAAAACCTACGGGCCCCATTGTGGGTTTATTAGTGAAATGGTTGTCGTTGAAGCCCCATCGGATAAGGATGATCGGATTTCGCTAGATTAAACCCTAATATTTTCAAAATTTTAGTAAAGTTTTGTACGGCCCATCGTCGGCAACACTTGGATACTAAAGATAATTTTGAAAGTAAACAATGGTTAAATACATTCAAATTTGGTAAAATTGTTAACCCTCCCATCGAGGCTCGGCAATGGAACGAAGGCCCAAATTAACAATATTAGTTTTACAAGAATCTTGCCCATCGTAAGTCTTGTAAAATAACTAATAGATTGTTAAACAATGAACGAATAGTAGTTATTAGAATCTACTAGCGATATTTCTATTTGTTGTTAATTTTAAAGTTTTAAATTAGTGTGTTTTTCCTTATTTTTAAAAATGTCTTCATTCAATCCTTTAGCTACAATCTTGAGCCAAAAACCTATGGATGGTACAAATTACAAACAATGGAGAACCAATTTAGATATTGTTCTTCAATATGAAAAGCTCAACTTTGTTCTCACTACCCCTATGCGTCACGTCTGCGCAGATGCGTCGATGCAATTCGGACTCGTTTTCACGGGAGAAGGATAGATGGGAGAAGGCGAATGTGTCGATTCGCTGCTACATTTGGCCGATCTTGTTTACCACCTTCAGGAGCAAATGAACATAATTCAGAGTGGAGCAACAATGCTCTAGACTCTTGATGCCATGTTTGCTACACCTAGCAGTTCTGCTAGGCAAAATGCGTACGAGTTCATCACCAAGACAAGTCATGTGCGGAGGAAGTGTGGGATCATTGTCTAACAATGATAGCAAACTTCAAGAAGGTCGATGACCATGGTATCAAGTTTGAACAAGAAGTAAAAGTTGACCTTCTCTTACAATCACTACCTGAATATTTCAACCAATTCAAGATGAATTATAATATGAACAAAATGAATCTTGACCTCACTCAACTAATGCACAAGCTTGAGAGTCGAGCAGACTCTAGTCAAGCAAGGAAGTGCATTGTTTGTTAGTGAAAGTTCTGTGAAACCTAAGGGGAAACCCAAGGGAAAGAACAAGAACAAGAAAAAGAAGAAATCGAAGGTACTCCGAGTTGCCAAAACAGTTGCAATGAAGCAGCCAAAAGGCAAGTGCTTCAAGTGCGGACAAAAGGGGCATTGGAAGAAAGATTGCCCACAAATGAATAAACCAGGTATGGGTAATTTAAATGTGATTGAGGCTTGTTTAGTGGAGAATCACGATGACAAATGGATCGTTGATTCGGGAGCCACTAACCATGTTTGTTACTCTTTGCGAGTGGTTCAAACATAGCTTGCCGGTGAGTAAAGGACAACGAGATTTGAAGCTTGGAACAGGCAGCTTGTGTCCGCACTAGCAGTGGGACAAATTGTTTTATCTTTTAATAATTATAGAACTTTGGTTTTAGAAGACTGTTTATTTATTCCAGATTTTAAGAGGAATTTAATTTCGTTAGTTGTTTAGATAAACATGGTTTGACAGTTCAGGTTTGATTCCTCGTTTCAATAAGAAGTTCATCTTCTTTTATTTGTTCGAAGTGTAAAGTTTAATGGTCTTTATTTCCTTAGTCCTATTCCCTGTGAAGTTAATCATGTTGAATTAAAAAATGTTGAGCATATCAATTCGTCAAAGAAAAGAAAAGTTTCCAATGAAACTTATCTTTGGCATTTGAGATTGGGTCATATTAACTCTAACAGGATCCAAGGTTTGGTCAAAAGTGGGATTTTAAAATCCCGAACTTTGAACCGATACCAAGTGTGTGAATCCTATTTAGAGGGTAAAATGACCAAGAGATCTTTCAAGGCCAAGGGAAAACGTGCCACACTTCAGCTGGAATTGGTACATACTGATGTATGTGGACCAATAAATGTCCAAGCCAGAGGCGGGTATCAGTATTTCATCACATTTCTCGATGATTACTCTAGATTTGGACATGTGTACCGATGCGTCACAAGTCCGAAGCTTTTGGAAAATTCCAAGAGTTCAAGGTGAGGCGAGAAAAAGCATCTAGGTGTTCAAATTAAGACTCTTCGATCCGATCGAGGGGGTGAATACCTATACGGAGAGTTCAGGTCTTACGACCAAAGAGGGGATAGTTTCACAATTATCTTCTCCGGGGACACCCCGAGCGAGAATGGAGTTGCTGAAAGGAGAAATAGAACCCTTTTAGAAATGACAAGATCTATGCTCGTTATTCATCACTTTCGATTCATTCGGGGATATGCCTTAGAAAAACAGCTATGTATCTATTGAACTTAGCTCCGTCCAAGGTCGATTTCAACGACACAAATTGAATTGTGGAAAGGGTGTAAGCCCACCATGAATCATATTCGGATTTGGGGTGCTCCGGCACATGTCTTGAAACAAGAAACCGGACAAGATGGACTCGCGTGATCGAAGAATGCATGTTTGTAGGCTATCCTAAAGGAACCAGAGGTTGGTTGTTTTATAGTCCAAGAGAAAAGAAGGTCATAGTGAGCACTCACGCGACTTTCTTAGAGAAGGACTATATGACAAACTATAAGCCAAGAAGTAAGGTTATTCTTGATGAGCTAGTCTCGGATCAAGTTTCACCACAACCTCAAGGGGTTCCGGCTTTTTGTTCCGTGGTTGTTCAAAGAGGAGAAAATGTATCTGAACATACACAGGAACCAGAGACAGAACCAGAAGTTCAGCATGAAGTTGAACTAAATGAAGAACAAAATCATGAATTGGTTGATCCACTTAATGCGGGTCCTCATCTAGAAATTGTCAACCCACAAAATGTGGACCCCGTAGATGCACGACATCAAGTGCGACAAAGTCGTAGTGGGAGATTGATTCGTAAACCCGCAAGATATCTCTTGTTGGGTGAGTCAAATCGGGATGACATCATCGCGAGAAGATGGTGATCCCACGAGTTATGACGAAGCACTAGGAGATATTGATGCTCAGGAATGGCTCGAGGCTATGAATTGTGAAATGGATTCTATGTATTCCAACTCAGTTTGGTCTCTTGTAGATGCACCTAAAGGGGTAAGACCCATTGGGTGTAAGTGGATTTACAAGAGAAAGAGAGGATCGGACGGGAAGGTTGAAACCTTCAAAGCTAGATTGGTGGCGAAAGGGTACTCCCAAAGAGAAGGAGTGGATTATGATGAAACCTTTTCACCGGTTGCCATGCTCAAGTCTATCCAGATTCTCTTAGTCGTTGCGACCAATCTTGATTATGAGATTTGCGAGATGGATGTCAAAACTGCTTTTCTAAATGGAAATTTGGAAGAGGAAATCTATATGCAGCAACCAAAAGGGTTTATAGCCAAAGGGCAAGAAGAAATGGTATGCAAGTTGCAGAGGTCCATTTATGGACTTAAGCAAGCATCCAGATCATGGAACATCAGATTTGATCAAGCCATTGAGTCTTATGGCTTTGAGAAAAGCCCTGATGAGCCGTGTGTGTATAAAAGGATCCAAGGTAATGCGGTATCTTTTCTCGGTACTTTATGTGGATGATATACTCCTTATCGAAATGATACTGAGAGGTATTGTTGGGCATAAAAACCTGGTGAGCAAACATTTTGATATGAAGGACCAGGGGAAGCCAATTATGTTCTTGGTATTAAACTCTTGCGAGACCGAAAGAACAGGGTTTTGGCATTATCCCAGGCTCAATACATTGACAAAATACTTGCCAGTTTAGCATGGAGAATTCAAAGAGGGGAATTATACCCTTCGGGCATGGGATTCATCTCTCGAGAAGCAATCTCCTCAAACTCCCGAGCGAGAGAGAACGCATGAGTAGGATACCTTATGCCAGTAGGTAGTCTCATGTATGCTATGCTATGTACCGAGACTAGATATACGCTATGCATCGGGAGTAGTAAGCCGGTACCAATCGGACCCGGAGAGCAACACGGGTAGCGGTTAAACATATACTCAAGTACCTACGGAGAACGAGAGATTATATGTTGGTCTACTCAAGTGGGAGTCTTGAAACCATTGGTTATACGGACTCGGATTTCCAAGGAGATATTGACTCAAGAAAATCCACCTCGGGATATGTGTACACCCTTAATGGCGGTGCCATTTGTTGGAGAAGTGTAAAACAAACATGTGTGGCGACTCGCCATAGAGGCCGAGTATGTAGTCGCTTCCGAGGCCGCAAAGGAAGCTGCATGGTTAAAGAAGTTCCTAACGGATCTTCGGGTGATACCAGTGTAAATTGTCCTATCACACTCTATTGTGACAACGGTGGGGCGGTAGCGCAGTCCAAGGAACCAAGGTGTCATAAGAGACAGAAGCACATAGAGAGAAAATACCACTTGATCCAAGAAATAATTAAAAGAGGAGATACAGTGGTAGCAAAGATAGCATCAGACAAGAATCTCGCTGACCCTTTTACTAAGAGTTTGCCTGAGCGTGTGTTCGAGAGGCATGTTTCATCTATGGGTCTTAGGAGGATTCCATATTTGCTGTAGCTTTAGGCAGTTGTTTTTTCACTTTGTTATTTTGTGCTTTTGAGCATGACATTATGACATTGCATTTCTTTTCGAATGTTAATAAATGGAGTATTTTTTTCATTTATTTCGCACACTATTTACAAACTCTAAAGTCCGGATCAATTGTGGAGTATATGATCATATGAATATGTTCATAGAGGACATGGTCATAGGTTCTCACAATTGATGAAATGGTTCTGACTATTAAATTAAGTTGGGCACTTTATTTAGGCTGCAATGTTTTATGAAATGGTTTTGTCCGAATCATTATAAAACATTGGTGTGAGTTAATGCTCACATTGAATGGATCAAGGAGAGATTTGATTAAGGTTGTTCTTTTTGTCATAAGGAATCAAATCTCCAGATAACTATAGTTATGTAGTTGCTCTTAATCATGAGTTTATTTTAAACAGATAGTCGAATAGTTTTCATTCTTTGATTTACCAACGGGTGAGGTTTGATCTATATGACGGCCAACAACTCGGTATTTTGGGATTGAGACTATTTGGTTATCGGTGTTTATGAGATAAACAATATGGAATTTATAGGAAATGTCCCCTTGATATGTTTCGGACTGGATATTGAAGACACGGGCGTGCATGTAATCCATTAGAGAAACTATCAAAGTCAAGGGAATAAATAATTGATTGGGTTCGTAAAACTAGTCAATCAAATTATAGACATTCTATAAAGGGGCAGTGCATATTCTTGTTATAAGTGTCATTGTTCTTGGAGATCGCGTTCGGGCTTTTAGTGGAGTAGCACCGAACTAGATAATCTTCTGTAGATTATCATGAGCCTTGATGAATGACAAATGGTAGGTCCCCAGGCTAGCTTGAGACAAAGGATGAGGTATATTATCAGATGATGATGGCTTATGGGCTACATGGTCTTGGGTTTACGAACTCAAGTTGGTATCTTAAAGAGCAAGTGGGAGATTGTTGGGTTAATGTGCTCTTTGGTCACTTAAGCCCAATAAGGCTTAATTGAGACTACAGCCCAAGAACTCTAAGGCCCATGTGGATTAGGGTTAGGTCTTGGGTGTAGTAGCATATAAACTAACTTTCGATCGCTTGAAAAGATACGGCGGACAAACAGTTAGGAGGCTCTCATCGAAACAAAAACCTAGAGGCGGGCGTTCATCATCCGAACGGTTGCCCACACAACCATCGCATCCCCTCGAGAGATAGTCCGGAAGATCAATCATAGATCGCACGAGAACTGTTCGTATAAGAGGACTATTCGTAGACAAGGATTGTTCGTGGAGAATCTTTCGATAACTCTTCAATATCCAGGTAAGCAAAATGATGAAAGGTTTCATCTTTTCCTACATCGCGTGGTACGATACGCTTCAAGCGTTTCGATCGTTTCCTACATAAATAAAAATTATTATATTTGTAACTATCTCATCGCATTTATATATAATTTTTCATTTAGTTTTGGTTTTGATTTTATTTAGATCCATGTGACAAAACTAAACCAGGTATATATTGAGTGAGAGTCACGTTATCATCTATTAATTCACTGTTTCTCTTACAAAATTAACAGATTATGAATACGAGAGATCAATATATATACTTAACGTAAATATAAGAACCTAATAAAAGACTACAATGACTTAATAAAAACTCAAGTGAAATCATTGACTTAAATACGAGTTTCCCGAAAAAAAAAAAAAACGATTTTGATTGCAAATTTTTAATCTTTGTTCTTAAAAAAAAAAAATTATAGTAAGATATTAGATTTATAAAATTACGAATGATTTTTAAAAAATTTATAATTTTATTCATCTTTAATCTGATCAACATAATTTATATATTAAAAATAATTATTTTTAAAAAAAATCTTAGTTTTTATTAATGATTTTCTTAATATTTTAATTTTTTTGTCGTTGTTCTTAATAATATAGTACCTTCATATTATTTTAAATCATATATTCTTTGAACCTGAATTCCCCCCCCCCAAAAAAAAAAAATAATTGACCTGAATTATGACAATAAATAATGAAATAAAGATTATCTCACAGATAGAACATAGAAGCTAACAACTATTTAAACCATAATGATCTGATTCTAATCTTTTATATATATTATAAAGGAGAAATTAAATATTTAGTGAAATTATATAGGACATTAATATATATATATATATATATATATATTCTAAATATATTTAAGTTTGAAGTGTTGAACAATTATTTGTGTATGTTTTAGATTATATTTTTATTAGAATTTAAAATTGTTATTTGTCATCAAATAAATTAAAGTTAAACTAATGGATGCCAAGTGGAAAATCTCTACCAATTGTCAAAAGATAATATGATGACTACAATTGCAAGTACTACCAACTATGCACTTAAGAGTAAACAAATAGAAAAATATTAAATTTAGGAGTAAAATATAATGACTTCCTTTCTATTCTACATAAATTATCCTTTATTTAAAAAAGAAGAATTGTGGGCAAAGAAGGTTTAATTACCCAAAGAAGAGGGCCAAGACAAAGGTAGTGGTGGAATGAGATTGTTCATTGCCGATGCAAAGCGTTCGTTGTTAGGGCCAACATCTCCAAGAAAAGTGTTTGTGCCAAAGTTCCTCGACACATAAATCATAAAGAGAATATAAAAAATAATAATAACTAATAATAACCGAGAGTATATATTGTTTTCGAGGCATATGGGTTTATCGTTTGTCATATCACTTGACATAAGGTTATGAATGAACTCTCAAAATTAAGGGTATTTATATATTTTTTGTTTGTTTATTATATGAATTTTACCAAAAGATCTTTCATTAATTCCCCTAAGTTAGGGCCAACATCTCCAAGAAAAGTGTTTGTGCCAAAGTTCCTCTGACACATAAATCATAAACAGAATATAAAAATAATAATAACTAATAATAACCTGAGAGTATATATTGTTTTCGAGGTATATGGGTTTATCGTTTGTCATGTCACTTGATATAAGGTTATGAATGAACTCTCAAAATTACATCGTTTTGGAAGTTATGGAAATTAATAAAGGGTATTTATATATTTTTGTGTTTGTATTTATTATATGAATTTTACCAAAAGATCTTTCATTAATTCCCCTAACTCCAAAACTACGTAGTTTTGAGAGTTCATTGATTCCTCTAACCCTAAAACGACATAGTTTTGGGGTGACTTGACATAACCTTATGTCAAGTGACATGACAAACGATAAACCCATAATAAAAATGATATAATATATTTTGGTGATGTCTACGTCACCTGTATGACCAAAATTAAAATGACAATATATATAATGCATCAACTGAATATAATAGCCATGGAACCAATATATATTGTTCGACAATAAATGTCCGCACTTAGTGTCAATAATTAAATATGGACATTTCTCCTAATAGAGATTTGAATATTAGTTTACTTATATATATATATGTAACTTAAAACTAAAATAATAGTGATGAATTAATTCAATAACTAAATATAGCCCCTTTTATTAGACTCAATCCTTGTTTGTTATAGAAGCAATATATATATATATATATATAACATAAATCTAAAATAATAGTGATGAATATTCAATCCCAAATATACCACATAAAAATCCCCGAAACAAGATAGTCCAGGTCATCTTTGGCCTCTTCTTCCGCAAAAATTCACAAGCATCTCTATACACTACTACAAAATACCTAAAAGACGACCTAAAAAAGACACAATTAACGTCCTTAATCTACGGGACGTCGGGGAGAGGGTAGTTGTATATTTAGCGACCTGAAATTGTTTCAGGTCGCCTCTTAATAGACGACCTGAACAACAATAAGGTCGCCTCATATGAGGCGACCTGGACACAAATCAGGTCGCCTCTTACGAGGCACTGAACAATATTCAGGTCGCCTCATATGAGGCGACCTTAAAAGAATTCAGGTCGCCTCATATGGGGCGACCTGAATTTTCAGGTCGCTTCTTATGGGTTTGTTTTTGTCATTTTAGGCGACGATTAAAAATCGTCGCCTCATCTTTAGAAATAGGCGACGATTAAAAATCGTCGCTCTTATGATCCAAAGACGCCGAATTGATTTTCGGTCGCCTTAAATTATTTTTTTTTTAAAAAAAATGTGCTTACGTTTTGTTTGGCCAATTTGCTACAAATACTTCGCAAAATAATTAAGCGCATATGTAGTGAATGACAATAGATAACAATGAATGTGAAATATATTATGATTTGTATGAATTATATGTATGTGCATTCCATCAAAAAAGAAGGTGAAATAACAATGAATACAAAGCAAGGTTCAATAAGAAAATTGTAAAAGTGACTTCAACAAAAGAATATTGGCTACACGTACAAGATCATACAAGAGAATGACAATATAGATGTTACAGTATTCAGCTCAGATCAGTTCAACAAAATCAATCAAATTCACAACTTAGCTTCCAACATAACCATGAGGATGCAAGAATATCAACAACTCCAAAGAGAAAACTTCAACTGCAGAGCCTAAGAAGACAAGTTCAGGAAAGTCACCTAATAATGAATTAAAGTGTAGCAGTCAGAAACTTTCAACAAATTCAACAGCAGAAAAGAAAGAAGGTATGACCTAGACTTAGGTTACTAAAACTAGACCAAAACAACAAACAAAGCACCACTATGACAACAAATTTTTCTCACATTTGGAGGCAATTAATCTCCAAAATTTCACAACAGCTTTCACAATTTAATGCAGCAATTAGATAGCATCAACATTCCCTTCAATTGGCAATAACAACGATATGCGACAAGAGGCAAATATATATAGCAAAGCAATGACTTTTGCACACAAAGCTTAACAGAAATTTCAAGGTTTCAAAGCATACGAATTTAGCTCAACTCTAATGCTAAAGTGAATGAGAGCCACCTAGTAATAATCACAAGTACCACACAAGCAAATCAAACACCTCCCAAGCAAGAAGCACACATAAAACTTTCAAAGCAAATCAATTATGATGGTATGATTCAACAAAATTCTCAAGTCTTGGTTATTGGAAAATCAAATGCGAAGGTATAATAGCAAAATCAAACCTCATATGATAGTGATCTATTTCCGAATTAAACAAGTGATCTAACCTCATATTCATGGCAATTAAAGTGGCAAATTCAAGAGCAAGCACCAATAATTTACGAAACCGAAATCAGCACCGCTTAATAAGTTTCACAATGACAATCACCCTAACAAGTAATGACTTGCCTATATATTCACATTGAGCCATATTCAAGAAGATATCTAGCCATCATGTCTCGAATCGAATCGATGTCATCCTATGAGTACGGATCCTCGATCGAAAAAAAGCGTAAATTGGAAAACAAGGTATAATTAACAAGCGAAGTACCACAACAAAAAATATCATCATTTGAGGATCACGGAGCATTACGTACGTTTTGCAAGCCAGTAGTACGTCCGGTGGAAACGATAGATTGCATCCAACTGATAACGTAGTATCCGCACTCGGTGTTCCCTGGTTGGTGATGGCACTATAAATCAAAAAAAAATTGTTAAACAGAAAGCTACTGTGTCTCAGAAAAAACTTGAATTGAAACTACTTACCTTCGGATAAAACCACTTCGGTCCACCCTGCTCTCGTGCTCTAGCAATCTGTCTATATGTCCTAAGACCCCTATCATTAAAATGGAAATTAACAGACATGAAAACAATTCATTTAAAAAAAGAATCGATGATTTAGACAAAAATTTACTTACTTGGCAAACATGTTTTTGATATCCTCGGTTGGCACGCCACCTATGGAATCGAACCAATAACATGCGTTCTTGGCGGGACAAACAACACACGGGGTCCAATAAGCACTACAACATATACATATTAATATTAAACTAAGATAAAAAAGCATTTTATCCTTAAAAATCTTATATAGACAAAAAAAAATACGCACCTTTCATGTATTGGCGCTAGATAACAAGACGATTTTATGTCGCCCCTTGTTAAACCAACATAAATGCCCTCTGGCTAAGATATTGCGAGCCGAAGAAGCTGTGGATCCAGGACATAAGAATCCATACGAATCAATCGGTCTCCCTTTTTGCATATGTCGTGGCAAACACTATGATCGACATAAAATGATAAGTGTTGTTGAATATATTAAACAAAAAAAGAGTATTAACATAATTAAAGGGTAAAAAAAAGCTTACAAGATTGCAAGTTGAAGCCACTGTATATCTAAACAATCCATATGCATAAACTCTGTCAAATCTTTCTTGTCAATTGATATCGGATATGTCTTATCGCACCGACAATGCCGGGAGGCATGCGCAAGCCTATAGAGACGATGTCTGGTAGAGCTCTCGCGGCTATGATAAGTATGGAAATCTGCCCGCATGACTTGTTCATGCTATGAAAACATAATAAACAGATTATGAGTGGGTTAGCAATGAAAATCAATCCTAAACCCTACTCATCGTCAATCAGTAATGTATTTCCTACCATTGGAGGTGTCGTCCCCACCTCAATAAGATGATGCGGCCAAAGGATGAACAATGTGGTGGTAGCGTCTAGCGTGGGAACCTCCTCATCAACAATCGGGATGGTGTCTTTTCTTCCCCTCTCGCACACTTGTCGAGTCACCCTACGTTGGTCTTGTGGAATTTGCATATTGTGGTGTGTGGTTTGTTCGGGTAAACAAGACCATCGCAACAATACGCCGGTGTGGGTCATCCAAATATAGAGTGCGGGGTTGTCCCCCCCGTGGAGTGTGAGAAGGCTCGCCAATAAGTACATACGGAGAGTGATGAGAAGGTTCGCCAATAGGTACATCTCGGAGCGTGAAAACTTTCTTTGCTTTGCTTGGGAAGGCGGGATTCTGGTTTGAAGGTTGCGTATTTACCTTCCCTTGTATCATCTCCCTCATTTCACCCCATAGTTGTGCCATAACCTCATCTACGAGGACGCTCGAATTTTGGCTACAAGGCGAGGACTAGGGTTGTCATCGTCATGCGAACAACTCGAACGCCGTCCAAAATATTTCGCGACACTAACTCCCCTCGGCTCCCCACAAACAGCATCAAGGTAATCAGGCTTCCCAATCGCCGTGGACAAAATGTCCATCCGTGTACCCGTCGTGAATGAACCTTGGCTGCTTTGCTGCTCAAGTGCATCCTGTATCATAGGATTTTTCATAAATAGTAACTAATTAAACTCTAAAAATATGAAACAACTGAGGCTATCTAATATTTTTAATATAACTACTTACAATCTTTAAGGCAACCTCGCCACATCTTCATTAACGTATTTGTCACCCTTCTTCCTCCGACTATCCATTTTTTGTGACGAGGAGGACGCTCAGGGGCCTAGATAACAGTGGAAGCCATGTTCTTATAGTAAACTTGATAGTGCTGAAGAGACAAGTAACATAAGTTTCCAACCAGCAGTATTGTCTATACCTCACAAAAAAGTGTCGTCGCCGCCATCCTTCCCTCTATCTCCTCTAGGTCCAAAATTTTCTGAAAGAACGAAATTGAGAGGAAAACGCGGGGATGTTTCGATTATGTGGGATGATGACAATGTCAATTTAAAGGACATGGAACTTTCACTGGATAGATCTCTTACGGGTTTATGCGCCTTAAGGAGGACAACTTTAGCACGCCGAGTAATTTCTTCGCAACTTGATCTAACAATTTGCACCAAACATTCAACATGTTTACTTTTGATGACACCGGTGGCATAGAAGAATGTTCTCATGGTGCAAGTTTCCCTCCTCGACGTGCCAAATTTAGAACTTTAAGTGGACTCCAAATAAGAAGGTCATTAGTTGGTTCATTTGAAGAATCCTTGTTGTCCGGTCGTTTACTCTCCGGGAAAGTTATTCGGGTTGGCAATATTTTTATTTACAATCTTTTTTTATCTGCATTTATTTATAATGAAGTTGGCACTTTTTGAGTGATCATCTTTTTATGTTAGTCTTAAATGTTGCCACCAATTTGCGGAGAGAATTGATGGCTTCCTTCTTTGTCTTGAATGTAACGGGGAAACTTTTCGCCACAATCACGAAAATTCCATTTGCGGTAACAAGTGTGGATGGAGATAAGTACCTGTTGTATTATTCATCCATTAATGTTTCGGGGAAAGCCGACATCAAGCAATTCTAGAGTAAGCAAAGTTCGAGAGAACCCTTAAAATGGATGCATCCCGAACCGAAAAGAACCGCATACGTATACCTATGAAAGGGCGTATTCAACTGGTACTTCACCACTAAACCTCCCAATTTCTTTAATTAGTTGAGAAATGAAAGCATAATGAGTTTTTTACCATTAGCTTCTTAGCTACATGTTTTCATGTGTGGAACTGTTCGTGGTGTACAAGATTTGCATGTGAATAATGATCGATGTTCTAACTGCAGGTCCTCGGCAATCGAGAAGACTCCGTTCACACCTTCTTTTGTAAATATGATTTGTGTGACATGCCAGCTGGTACTAAGGTAAGGAATTTTATATTCAAATTTTAACAAAGTGCAATCATCCATTTGCATTCTATACGCCTTCTCGCTTTTTCATGAAAATTACAAAATTTAAGGTGAGGTACATAGTTTGATCTGGTTTTTACGTGAATATCTTAACCGAGACATTCTTGAGGCAAAAGATCAGTTTGACGTCATGTGATTCGAATTCTATGACGGGTAAAGAATGCCGGGGAGATTCTGAAATAGGAGTGGATGCTAAGTCCTCGATGATCTCAAAATGCGGTGGATATGGAAGTTGCGGACATGCTAAGGAGTGTAACGATGGAGTTCTACTTTACGCTCTTCACTTGCGCTTCATATGCCCTTTGCCAAGGAAACGTTCAAGGGCAGTTCATAAGTGCAAATCTGCAGAAATGAGGAATATTGCAGACATTGAAGATGAAAGGCGTTTCTACTTGTATGATATGAGGGTAGTGTTTCCTCAACGCCATTCGATGCGGATGAAGGCAAGGTGTGTGCAAGCTTTTTTCCGAAGTAACCGTAAATGCATTTATGGCATTAAATTCAAGTTCTTTCTATTTTTACTTAATGTCTCATCATCTAATCATGGCCTTCTCTCCTTCTACTTTGCAGTTGCATGTGGAATATCATTTTCCTTCTAATCCAAAATACTTCGACGTCAAAATTTGAAACAATGTCGTTTCCCTCCCAAAGTGGTTATTGTAAATGCAGATGTAAATATCTGTACATATCCAATTCATTTAATCTCGAGAAACTTGTAAATAACATAGCACGTAGATAATTGATTCAAAATTTTAGATACATGGCGTAATGCCTTTTCTTCTCTCTCAAAGTCTAAAGAAAAGCCCTTCTATACACCACACTGACCAATCAATGCCACGTGAGATACATGGAGGGGAATATTGGGTGGGGAAAAAAAGAAAGAAACTCTTCTTCAACATGCTCTCTCTCCGAGAGCCTATAAGAAAAGGAAGATAGTTTTCTACGCAATGGATTTAGGGAAAATATGATTAAGGTCTCAACCAAAGAAAATAATATAAAAAAAGTGTTATTGATGAGTGAAAGAGTACTACTGACAAATTGAGACTTCTAATATTATTTTCTTTAATTGGAACCTTAATCATATTTTCCTATGGATTTATAACCTTTGGGGAAAAAAAGCGCACACTTTGTAGTGTTGGCAATCTAGACTACTACACTTACAAAGATGGTAGTTCTGAGATATCCACATTTAGGAAGAGAAGTTGGGTCAAGCTATAACGGTAATTTAAAAATTAAGCAAGAGGACCAGCCTTGCATTGAAAAATTCTCTTGCTTCAACAAACAATCAAGCATATAGTATGTGTCAAGACATAATTTCAATTAAGGGCCGGGAAGAGGAGACAGAAATGGAACACATAACTCGGTGTGGAAGGAAGCTTTACGAGGTTACTTGATCGTGATGTAGCGATTTGTTCCATGTCTAGCCCAATAGTCCTTGAGATCTAATGGTATATATAAATCACGGCCTTGAGAGGCTACCCCGCTAAGAAGTCTTGTAAAGACACTTCCACTCATCTTTCGCCCTCCGACTCGTGCATGTCGCTTGTTTGGAAGTGCGGTAATGGATACATGGACAAGGTGGTGGTACAACAAGATGATTGCCACCCACCATTCCCCCATTTGTAGCATTGCCTGGGTAATCCGGTACATGTGCAACCGGGCTGGCATGGTATTTTCATCAAATTTAATCAAATTTAATCCAACATCTTGTTTGTCCCACTCAGATTTGATCTTTGTCACTTCAAAAGAAGCTTGCCTATTTAAGTCCTCACTCACATTTTTCCCTTTGCCTAGTGGCTTTGATGCCTTAGAAAAATCTACCTTGTTCTCCCTTGTTCGCTTGGCCACGATTATACTTGCCCGCTTCGAAGCTACAATAGTTACCGGGAAGGCATCGGTTGTGGTTAAATCCTTTGTTCTATAAGCACCTTCTCCTTCTGCCATTTGACCGAAATGATTTGAGGAATGATGCATCCGCTTCGATCCATGTTGAGTGCCACAACCCAATGAGAAGTTGGTGGCATTATCCTGGATTTGAAGGGCTGCAAGAGCATTATCCCGTTCCACCAAGGCGTTATCCCTCTGCAGAGTGCTTCATCCCTCTCCCGAAGGGCTTCATCTCGAGCAGCCAAGGCTTCATTCTTTCCGGATAAAGCCGCATTCCGTTCTCGAATTGCAGCTTCTCTCTCAAAGCAATAAGAGACATAATTTTCTTATTCATGACCGGGGCATTCGGTTCCTTTACGTCTTTGGGGGACCATACTCCACCGCATAATCAAACTCCGAGTTAATGAAATGATTCCGAGAAGAGCATGCTTAAGAAAAACATGGCATAATTCAAGCATTGTATTTACCAGGGAATGAGCTCCTCTATAGTAGTCCACATTAAATACGCCATTTTCACTTATTTGGTGGCCATTATCCATCTTGCATCCGGGAGATTTAGCTACGAGATGTAGAAGTTGGTGCAAGAGTCTCAATCAAACTTTAAAGCTGAAAGACATATTCAATTAACAAATCAAGATAGCAACATCATTCAATATAGTCAATCAACAACATATTGGTTGAGGCAAATTTTGGAAGGGGTGAAAGGCACAAGCTTATAAAGCGAGTCTAGTATTGGTACAACAACCAAAACCTTCGGTAGTAACGTGTTAAAAATATCCCCAAACACCAGTCTAGACATAAAATTCTATACAAATTCAACTCCGAGTAAAATATAAATAGAACAGAAACCTTCAAATTTGACCTTTCATCAGGAATCCAAGTTTACTAAAACTAACCAAACTTTTTAATTGAAAAAAAAAACGAAAGAAAAGAATAGACCAGTTTTCCCCCTAAGCCACATATCTTAATAAATTCCAATGATAGACAATCTAAACCCTTTAATATGAAAATACTCGAGTAAGAGACAAAGCCAACCCAAAAACACATGCAAGTGATGATTAAAGTAACTTTCTTAGGGAACCAAAAAAAAAAAAAAAAAAAAAATTATAAACTGAGTTGAAAGTTTCGCATGATTACACAAGATCTTGGTAGAAATTTCAACTTCTCCACAACGAGCCTTACCATTCTATGAGAAAATTCAAACTCCGGGAAATTTCGACTTTTAAATTCTCACAAACACATGGCATAAGGGAAGCAAATATAATTAAATAATATTTTTATTTGTGGTCACATCTTGCTCCGCTAGCCACTTGACTTATGGTCGAATGGGATTCGGGAAAGCTTGAAATCAATCCCTAAAGCCTCAAACTAGCTCTCCAAAGACCTGTTGCACACCAAGTATAGCCCTACCAAACCATATAACATGCGGAGCTCTAAATTTTTTCAATTTGCAAACTCGAGCATAAGCTAAAACAAAAAATGCATGCAATCTACAAGTAAAAAATCAAAAACTGAATTTCCAACTTTCCCTAATTGAAATGAATGTTGTATTGCAAGAAAAAAACAAACAAACAAATACAAAAAAGCATAATCATACGTAACTTGCACTAAAGTTAGGGCGGTAAAGCCAGTTTCAAAAGCAGACAAATAGTATTGAAATTTTAATGAAATTGAAATATAATTTTATGAACATTTGGGTATTATTCTGTAATTTTAGGGGGCAGGGGCTACCCCTAACCTTTCGCTAATTCCGCCCCTAGTTTAAACTTGGCAAAGGTTGGTGATGATGACAATGTTCCGTAATTAGCACGCATTATATAATAGATTGATGTACACAAAAAATATCAACTTCAAGACTTTAAACGGGTTCATGTCAAATATAAGTATGCAATATTAATTACGTCTAGTCTTTATTTTAAGATTCATTTTTTGGTTTATTTTTTCATTTAAATGGATATTATATTAAAAACCGGAGAGGCTTTAACTACTCCCTCCACCTCGATGATAAACTCCAAATATTCAAAATCCGTTTATCAATAAAATAATTAAGATTATTTAAGAGCAATAAATATATATTTTTTACCCCCATAATATGATCATTATTTGTAAAGAAGATAAGTGAGATAGACTATAAATAAAATAAATACAGTTAAAGAGTAAAATACCCAAGAGGGTGTAGGCGAGATGGTAAGGGTCTCTGCTAGCTTAACTTGTGGTCTCGAGTTCGAGCCCAAGGAATGCAGCTACCTTGAAACTCTTGAGGAGAGCTTTGCCGCCCTAACGGGTCCTACCGGCTCGAATCCGGATTAGTCGGCCCGGTGGGGTTCGGATACCGGATGATTTACATCAAAAAAAAAAAGAGTAAAATTGGTAAAAGCGCAATAATACATTACAAACCTAAATTGAAGCTTTATATTTTAAGACATGCACATTTACAAATTTAAAACTTATACTACCTTCGGTTTTAAATATAAAATCCAATTATTATTATTTTAAAAGAGATCATGAAAGTTAAATAAGTTACTTTAAAGTATTTATATTCATTTTTTTTCCAAACTAATTTGCTTAGCTTATAAATTTATGTATGATCTAATGATATATAACATATGATATGATTAAATAACTTATTCCACTAAATCCAACTCCAAAACCTTTTTTTTTTTGGAAGTATAGCTCTCTTTGTTGCCTCAATGTATGAAGCCCAATCCATGTATTAGAATTTAGAAGGAACAATCCTTTCTTAAAAGTCTAAATAGTATATATCAAGCATGCAAATTTAAATAAGAATTTATCTCTCATTTTCTCTTTGTGAGTGTTCGATATAGAACACAGATGTCCAACCGAGGGTTGGTAGATTGATCTTGGATGGATAGGCTGGCCTGGATATCTATGAAGGAGATAACCAGGAGAGCGTAGGATCACCGTACACGACAAAGGGGTGGTGTGTGTGCACAGTAAGACTGTATGTAAATAGTCTAGGTTAGAACGTGTGCACCTTGTTACCTGCCCTCTGTATTTATAGAGGTGTCAGTGCGATATCGGAGCACGTCATTAATGGTGGGCCATTAATGGGGCGGATATCGAGATGATACGCCTTTAATGGGACGTGTCATTAATGGGGCGGATATCCGGGATGTGCCATTAATGGGACGTGTCATTAATGGGGTGGATATCCGGGATGTGCCATTAATGGGATGTGTCATTACTGGGGCGTGTATCTCGGCAGGCCGATATGATAGGGGTGGATTACGCCTAGCGGGATTTCCGGATCTCTTGCTATGATTAGCGGATTACACCTCGGCTCCGCTTGGGCCATGCTATGGACTTGGGGGCTTTTGGGCCGGTCCGTAATAGCTTGCCCCCGGCTCGGGCATTCGGGCTTCGAGCGGCCGAGGTGTATGATTCCCCGGCCCGGTTTGTGGCCAGGGGCGGTGCTTGACCAACCCGGCTTCTGGTGCCGTGGCTTATCCCTATTATGATAGTCTGTGTGGTGCCCTGGGTCATGCCTGACCGGGGCGTACTGGGCGGCCTCGGATTTACGTGGTTAGTCCCCTGCTCGTGGGTAAGTCGTTTGGTCTTCTTTCCGTAGGCGCCATCATTGCTGCTTTACACCTGGCTTGTCCTGATTGGAAAGGGTCTGCAGCCGTCACGCCCCTCCGAGTGCCGATTTGCGTGCACATTTAATGCTCCTACGTCATTCGTGCATTTCCCATCGTGTCGGTGTTCAAAGACCGAACTGCCCCGGCGTTCCCTCTCCTTCTTCTTATATGAAGTATTTGCTTCATGTTTGCGTATTTCATTATTTCCCGCCTACAACTTTCTTTGTGAACTTGCTCCGAGTTTCTTCCGTCAAAACTCCATTGTTCTCCATTTCGTTTGTTCGAGTCTCCTTCTTCTTACTCACGGGTATTTTCTACATCCTTCTCTTTACTCTTTTACGGCATATTTCGTACCGTTTAGATATCCTACGGTCTCTTATCTACTTTTCCCATTCCTCGGTTTTACGAGTATCCCTTTAAGATCGGTTTACGGGTTTTGTTGCCTTTGACCTATACACTCCTCTCTTTCGACGTAAAGCCTGTAGTTCTTAGGTTCTAGTTCCTTTTCGATGGATAGAAATAGGCATTTCCTAGACCGAGATCAACGCTCACCCCGAGGAAGAGGAGTTTCTTCGTACTCATTACCCGAGAGCTTCTTATTGGGTTCTTGAACCGAGCTTCCGGAGACGAGAGGTCGGCGCCTTTACTTTGAGGTGGGAATGGTTCTTCGGACGAATCGGGCCCCAACCCGTACCAGCTAGAGTTTTGTCACCTTCTTCGGTTCGAGTTCCGACATACAACGTTCCTTCCTTCTCACCTTTACAGGCCGGGGTTGGTTCCTTTGCCGGTTCTCGGTGGCCCAACCGCTCAACTTTTGTGAGGGTCCACCCTCTGCGAGCTTGGACCCTTATCGATGATTATCTCGGCCCCTGCTTTGGACCGCTTGGCGAGAGTTCATTCCACATTGCGCGCGGCGAAGACTCGAGCTTCCTCGGTTCTTGGTTCTTGCCGTCATCGGCGTCCTTCGGGCCCCTCTTTCGGGCGTGCCCTTTCGTCCGAGTCCGCCATCTGTTTTGCCTTCTAACATTCTTTTACAGGTATTTCCAACTCGCTAATTTCATTTTATGTTGCATATAGGTTAATGGCTCCGAAATCTCGCCTTCAAAGAAAAAGGCCGAGGCCGAGGCATCGAACTCTTCTAGTCCACCCGAGGCCCGTGTAGTAGGTATCCCGGGTGTCCCACGAGGTCTTGAAGACCCGGTCCATTATGTCGGATACGGACATTGCCGGTTGGATCTACCCGCCATGGAGGGTTGCGTCTACGCCGCCGGAGGCCGACGAGCTGTTTGTCTTTGTACGGGAAGTAGGCGGTCCCAATTTCTTTTATTTTTACCGGGATTATCTCACTCGGGTCGGTGTCTGCTTCCCTTTCACCCATTTCCAAATGCTTGCCCTGATGCACCTAAGACTTGCCCCGTCTCAACTTCATCCAAACGGGTGGGCTTATCTTGTAGCGTTCGAGCAACTGTGTCGCTCCTACCCTGTTCCCATTCCCTACTCGACCAATCTTTTCTTCTACTACTTCGGCCCCTTTACCCCTGGCTCTCCCAAGGAAGGTGACAAGTTAAAAGGGCTGGTGTCTCTCCGCGTTAATCCCGACCGGAAACTCATGAAGCCCTTCTCCGATTCATTTAAGCTGTTTAAGAACGCGTTTTTCAAGGTTGTCGCCGTGCACCGGTAAGCCGACTTGGTTTTTGAAGGGGGCCGAGGCCGCCGACGTAGAGTGGCGTTTCCCATTATATTGGATGGAGAGTCACCACAAAGCCACCCCCTCATCCTTCCAGATTTCGCAAGATGATCTTCTACCCGAGATGGCCCTTCACGTCCCAAGGTTGGACGCCTACGTGGAGAAATATGGCATCCAGAGTGCAGTCTTTTTCATATCCGGGGAGGGATCTAGGCCACTCCCCTCTACTTGTAGGAGTCCCTTATTTGCAATGTTCCTTATTCTTTTAGTCATGTTTTGTATATTGTTGGCGTACTTTGTGTTTATTCCTGATTTCCCTTTAACTGTCTTTTTCAGCTCAAGACATGAAGGCCCTTCCTGGTTACTTGAAGAAAGTGAATCCGGCCATGGCGTCTCTGAGTGGTCGGTCTCGGAAGCGGGCCGTCCCTGTCACGACTGCTGTGCCCGAGGCTAATGCCTCTGTTGTGACGAAGAAGGCTAAGGTTTCAGACGTCGACAAGTCGGCTCCATCCGTACCCTCCGGATCACCTCAGGCAGTTGTTTCTGATACTTCTAAAGGGAAACATGTTCTTTGTCTCGGCCGGTGAAACTTGTATCTACGGAGGTCACGACCGCTCCTTCGACATCGGTTCTTCGGTGCCTTTGCCAACTCCGCCTCCTCCTCCTCTTTCAACCGGGCCCTTACGTCCTTCTTCCTTGCTTCCTCGCAGTTTCATATGGGACAAGGGGTGGCCGATGAGCTAGATGTCGCGTTCCTCCCCGGGGAATTTATGGAGAGCCGGGCCTTGTCCCCGCCTAGCGCGAGGAGGTGCTTGCGGCGAAACGGTACTGTGTAAATCTATTGGTTTGCCAAGCCTACATGATTGTGAGGGAGAAGTACACTTTGGCAGATGCAGAGAATAGACGACTGAAAGCGTCTCAGGGAGAGGTTATGGCCCAGCGAAAGGCTCGGAGGAGGCGGCGTCCACAAAAAGGCTTTGGCCGATCGAGGCCAAGTTGCACCTTTGGAGGAGGAGCGGGACCCGCCCGGCTTGAACGGGATGCTTCCAAGGCCGCGTTTGTGAAGATGGAAAAAGATGCAACAGCGCGAGAAGGGGCGGAGAAGTCGGCCTCTGAGTGTGTCCGGGCCCAGAAGGCGCTGGGCGAGAGTATGGAAGCGGTGAGAACCCTTCAGAAATAGCGTGATACGCTGTCTTCTAAGGTTATAACAGCCGAGGCGGCCCTCGCCGTAGCGCGGCGCGCGCTTGGAGTCCGACGAACTCTTAAAGCAAACGGCCGCCGATTGCTTTGACAATGCCCTGGAGCGAGATCCGGTTCCGAATCCGACGACGAAGCCGAACACCGGACGACTATGACTTTCGCGCCTTTGTTGAGGAAGGAGTCTTAGTTCCGTATCAACCTCCTTCCGCCAACCCGTCCGTCGAAGAAGAGGGAGGAGATTCGGGTGCGGAGAGCGAGGCATCCAAAGGCTCTCATGAGGCCGGCCGTCTAGTTAAGTTTGGCTTCGGTCTTTAGTGGGCGTCGTGCCCCTTTCTTTTGAAGGTTTCCGGCATCTCCGTTGTGTAACTATTCGTAAATATTTTTTATGACTTATGGATGAATTATTGCTTCACCCTTCTGCCATTTTATAAATTCCATAGTTGAAATTTATTGACTGTATCAGATACGAGTCGTTTACTCGACCAACACTGAGGTGTGGGAGTGTGGGACAGGGTTGTACGTCTTAACCTCTGGGGGTGTTAACTTAATCGCACTGCCTCATTCCGGTTTGACTAGCCGGAAAAGGTGATAGGAACCGAATTAAGGGCGAGGCCGTCACATGTCGACCGAGGTGTCTATTACCTCAAATCTGACATTTTGACTTGATCAAGGTCGGAATGACAGCCTTCTTTCTTAAATCGGGCGAGCGTTGACGCGTCAATTTCGCGAAGGCCACGTATGGCATTTTCACCGAGCTCTTACCAATGCACGTCAGAGTACAACGACCGGTGTCATACATCTAGATGTTTTTATGTTTTTGACCGAGTATAAGTACCTCGGAGTCGGGTTTTTTAGGGCTTAGTGGCCTCGGCTTCATGCTTAAGCAAATAATTGTGCACATTGACGCCTTTCCTTGAGGGATTCCTTCATTAAATAAAGCAACTCTAAAGAGCGTACAAATGGTCATAAATTATTCAAATGCAGAGCGAAGAACAGTTGGAAAGCAATTGGAAAAAACATAAGAGAAAGTAAGAAATGACCGAGCGGTAGCCTTGGTATCGCGGGGCCGAGCCTTGGCTTAGGCGTAATAGATCTTTAGCTTATCGGCATTCCATGTCCTTCTAACCGGCTTCCTTGCCAAGGTTTCGAGAACATATGCCCCAAGATCGAGCTTTTCTTTAACACGATATGGTCCTTCCCAATTTCTTTTGCCGGTTTTCCGTCTCGGGAATTCTTGTTACCTATGTCGGCCCGCCGAAGTACCAAGTTACCCCGGTTGAAGGATCGTGGTCGAACCTTACGATTATATTTTGCCGCGAGTAGCGCTTGCGGCGGCAAGTTCCGCAATGAGCTATGACTCGGATCTCGTCTATTAGGTCCAGTGTCTTTAAGGCGTCGTCATTTGACGCCGGGGTCCTTCTGTCCGGCTCGATCTTCCTCCATGATGGCTGCCCAATTTCCCTTAGGGATCATTGCTTCACATCCATATGTTAGCCGGAATGGGGTTTCCTGGGTCGAGGACTGCACACTCGTCCTGTAGCCCCATAGAACACTGTGGAGTTGTTCGGTCCAGCTAGAGTCGGCCTTTAACATGCGTTTCTTCAACACGTCAAGAATGATCTTATTGGCCGACTCGGCCTGGCCATTAGGAAGCGCGGATGTTCGACGGAGGAGAAGTGTTGTTGGATGTCCAAGTTGGACAGTAAGGCCTGGAATCTATGGTCCGTGAACTGGGTTCCATTGTCAGTGACGACTTCAGCAGGTATCCCGAACCGAGCAAAGATATTATGACAAACGAATCTCATAATCCTAGACGACGTGATCGTAGTTAATGCCTCCGTTGCAATCCATTTGGTGAAGTAGTCTACGGCGACAACGAGCTATTTGAGCTGTCCAGGTGCCAGTTTGAAGGGTCCCAGAATATCCATTCCCCATTTATAGAAGGGCCAGGGGGCCGGCATCCCTTTTAACTCCGTAGGCGGCGGCCATAGGATCCCGGTGTGTTTCTGGCAACTGTCACACCGCTTGGCGGCTTCCATGGCGTCATGCTTCATGGTGGGCCAATAATAGCCCAGCGTGTAATGCCTTCCTTGCCGAGCCTTGCCCCCATGTGTTGGCGTTACATCCTTCATGTATTTCGGTCAGTACATACCTTGCTTCGGACTCACCGAGGCATCGCATCATCGGGCAATGTACTCCTTTCTTGTACAGCTGATCATCGACCATAGTGTAGATGGCGGCTTCTCTCATCAGCTTCTTTGCTTCCGTGGAATCTGTTGGGATGATCCCCTTTCCGGGTAATCTTCAATTGGTTTCCTCCGGTCGAGGCGGGACGAGATAGTCATGATGCATGTGGGCTCGGCCAAAGTGTTGGATGACCGTTCTATGACTCCGGGCCTTTGGTACTTGCGAGTTTGGAGAGAATGTCGGCTCGGGCATTCTCTTCTCTCGGGATATGAGAGACAATCACCTCTTCGAATTCCGTCATTACCTCTTTTGCTCTGTTTAAGTACTTGGCCAACAAGGGGCCTTTTGCTTGATAGCTGCCATCGATTTGTGCGGTGACGAGTTGTGAGTCGGTAAACACCTTAACCCGCCTTGCTCCGCTTTCTTTTGCTTGAGACAATCCGGCTAAGAGGGCCTCGTACTCGGCTTGATTGTTGGAGGTCGGGAACTCCAAGCTGGAGGGAATGCTCGCAGCGACTCCCTCGGGGCTTTCAACAATGACTCTGCTCCACCTTGCCTTTTGGATTGGAAGATCCGTCAACAAATACCCTCCAAAATTCCTCATTAGCCATAAGGAGTCAATTCCACGATGAAGTCCGCCAATGCATGTGATTTGATCGCTGCTTAGGGCCTCAAAAGTGATGTCGAATTCGGACGGTTCAATCGCCCGGCTTGTCATTCGCCCCGCCAAATCTGGTTTGTGCAAAATCTGCCGGATTGGTGGCGGGTCCGAACTACAATCCGATGTCCTGGAAGTATGGGCGAAGCCGACTTGCCGTTGTTAGTAATGCGAACGCCATTTTTTCCAGCTTCGATACGAGCTCGGCGTTTTGTAACGCCTTGCTCACAAAGTAGATGGGTGTACGTCCGGCCTCGGTTTCTCTTACCAAGGTGGCGCTTACCGCTTCATCTCCCACCGAGAGGTACAAGAACAAGGTCTCCCCTTGCTCGGCTTCGTTAGTACCGGGGGGTTGCCAAGCATCTCTTAATTTCTTCAATGGCCGTCTCACAATCCGTATTCCATCCTCCCTAGGTTTCTTTCTTCAATAATTTAAAGAAAGGTAAAGCTTTCTCGGCGGACCTCGGTAAGAATCTTGTCAGGGCTGCCAAGCGACCTGTTAATTGCTGCACTTCCTTCTTGGAGTTGGGGACTTGCATATCTAGCACGGCCTTGCATTTGTCCGGGTTGGCCTCAATCCTCGGTTGATCGGCATAAAACCCGGGAATTTCCCGGCGGGCACTCCGAATGCACATTTGGCGGGTTCAATTTGATTCGGTATCTCTTAATTTGTCAAACGTCGCTCTAGGTCCGGATATGCTCCTCTGGTTGTTTTGACTTCACGATCATGTCGTCTATATAGACCTCCACATTACGTCCGATTTGATCCTCAAAGACACGATTCATCATTCGTTGGTATGTAGCTCCGGCATTCTTCAATCCGAATGGCATGACGTTGTAGCAATAGTTTGCCTTGTCCGTCATGAAGGCGGTTTTTCTTGATCCTCGGGGTGCATGGCAATCGATTGTAGCCGGAGTAGGCATCCATAAAGGAAAGCAAGCGGTACCCAGAGTTATCCACTAGGCCGATCAATCTTGGGCATAGGGTAGGAGTCTTTTGGACATGCTTTATTCGAGGTTGGTGTAGTCAGTGCACACCCTCCATTTACCGGTTGGTTTTAAGACCATGACCACGTTCGAGAGCCAAGTCGTGTATTGTACTTCTCTGATGAATCCGGCGGCAAGGAGCTCTTCAATGTGACTCTCAAGGGCTTTACGCTCGTCGTCGAGATATTCCTCCTCTTCTGGGCCACTGGTTTCGACCCCGGCCATATGGCTAGCTTGTGACAACAGAAGTCTGGGTCGATCCCTGGTATTTCGGTGACGTCCGGTGAAGACGTCTGGTTTTGTCTTAAGAATTTGATCGGTCTCGCTTTTATATCGCGTCCATGTCCCTGCCGACTTTAGTTGTCTTGGAGGGATCCGTCCAGGATTAATTCCTCCAACTCCCTTTCCGGCTCTGGGCGTGGGTTTTCTGGTTCACGGAGGTCCAGCTCTACCATGTTAACCGATTGTCGGGGCCGCCCCTCATTTCTAACATCGGTCATCACCTCGTTGGTTCAGAGCCGCGGCGGGGATGACGGTCCTTCCTCCTCAACACGGAGAGTCTCGAAGTAACATTGTCGTGACGCTTTCTGGTCTCCGGACACTTCAACCACTTTGATTCTTATCATTGATCATTTTCAATTTCGGTGCTTAGTGGACCTTGACATGTCCCAATTGTGTATAGTAGGTCGGCCCGGTATAATGTTGTAAGGAGAGCGGAAGTCGGCCACTACGAACCTTACCCGTTCGACTTGAAGGCTTCCTTAGTTCCCAAGGTTAATGCGAGGTCGATATATCCTTTTGGGAAGGAACGCTCTCCATTAAACCCGATTAGGGTAGATTTGCACGGCTTTAAGTCTTCAACATCGAGGTGCATCCTCTAGTATGCATCCCAACTTATGATGTCGGCCAAACTTCCCGCGTCGACGAATATCCGTTTGACACGGAAGTTCACGACGATACCGGTGATGACCAATCCGTCTTGGTGGCCGGGAATAACCTCCTTGAGCTCCTCATCCGTGAAGACCAACGGGGGTGGTTTCGGTTTCGATGACGTGCCCTTAAACTTTGGTACCTCTTTTACCGTCAACACCTCCCGCAGGTATTTCTTGCGCTGACTTATAGTATCTCCACCTCCTCCGAAGCCGCCACTGATCCTATTGCATTGGAGATCGGCATCTGGGTAACCCTCGGGAGGGCCGGTTCTCTGTTTCTTCTCACGTTCCGGAGCGTTCGTGGCCGGACTCCTGCTTCGGCGGCTACTATTCCACCTACTAGTTTTCCCTTGAGTTTTGATGATGTATTGGCGCAGTTTCCCTTCTCTTACAAACTTTTCAATAGCATCCCTGAGTTCATAACATTCGTCAGTGGTATGACCGGAGCGATCGTGGAAGGTGCAGAACTTTCCCGATCGTATTGGACCGGTTTACGAGAGGCCTCGGCTTGGTCACCCTTTTCATCTCGGTGCTGGGCGACCTCCTTCCACAGCTGCGAACGCGGGACATTCAAGGGTGTAGTTGCCGTATTTCCCCTTATTGTCTGTTCTCTACGGTCGGGGTCGGCTCTCTGCGCGCTGCGGGGTTCCGCCTTGTGCTTGTCCGTCGAGATCCCTTCTTTCGGGCGATGAATTCCTCGCCTTCTCGAGGCTCATCTGCATTGGCAATTTCCATTTGCTCGACGTCTAGGTACTTCTTTGCTTCGGTATAGAATTCCGTCAATGAATATACTCGATTCTTGCACAGATGTCTGGCCAGGCGTGTCGTTGGGTCCAATCCGTTGACGAGGCAATGTACATGGACCTCTTCGGATAATGATCGTACCTGTATTGCCGTATCTCTGAACCGATCCAGATACTTCTGCAACATTTCACCCTTCTTTTGCTTTACTTTACTCAACGTGAATTGAGATTTTGGTTGTTTCTTTTTGGTGGCAAAGTGCAATTCAAACTTACGCGAGGTCTTCAAAGTTCCGAATGGAATTATTGGGTAATGAACTCAACCATTTATGGGCCGGCCCGGTTAACGTGGCGAGAAGAGTCTTAAGATGACCAAACCCTCTATTGACCTTACCACATCAACTTTTCAAATATCTCCGAGGTGATGACGTGGATCCTGGGTCCCATCATACTTGGGGAGATCGGCTAGGTCGAAATTCTTCGGGTAGGGGGCCATGGCCGTTGCTCGAGAGAATGGGGTCCCACCTGCGCCGGCCAAGTATTTCATCCTATACTGCGCGGGGATCCTCGTGTCCGAGGCGTAGTGACTGCCTCGCGTAGCTCGTCGAGTCGATCACGGTCTCGGTTTTCTGGTCTTTATTGCCATCATGGCGGTCTGCTCGGCCTCGGTCTTCCGCATCCGGATCCGCAAGGTCCCTCCTTGTTCCTCGGGGGGTCGGTTGGCGTTCTCGCTCCTTTACGGCGTCCCCCTCATTCTGTCACGGGGCGTCGATTCGATTCCGGCTGGTACGCGGACTATTGCTATCCGGGCGTACGACCTCCTTCCCCTTACGAGGGCTTCTCGGGTTCCGTGTTGAAAGAGGTTTTCAAGTTTTCCTCTATCATCAATTCGAGCATGAAAATCCTCTTGCCTTTGGAGGTGGTCTAGCTTTTCCTTGTTTTCGAACCTCGAATCATCGACTCTTGGGTTCTCCTTAGGATGTGGACGTCGGTGTCTAGTACTAAGCGTCGGGCCGGGGCCGTCGGGCTGGACTCTTGGCGGCCCCTCGTGCAAAGATTCGTCGAGGGAAGGAGAGGTGCTCTCCGTGTCGGTAACATGTCCCTGCGGAGTCTTCCTCGGGGGGTTGATCATGAGCACAACGGTCGACTCGGTCCGGCTGAGGTTGATTTGGAGGTACAATGCTTTCCTCGTTCGGCCGGTCCGATCGCAGGTTTTACTGTGGCTTACGGTGTTAGCCATTAGTGGTCACGGGGATAGAAATTTAAGGATCCCCACGGTCGGCGCCAATGTTCTGATATAGAACACAGATGTCCAGCCAAGGGCTGGTAGATTGATCTTGGATGGATAAGTTGGCCTGGATATGTATGAAGGAGATAACCAGGAGAGCGTAGGATCACCGTACATGACAAAGGGGTGGTGTGTGTGCACGGTGGGCTATTTGTATGTAAATAGTCTAGGTTAGAACGTGTGCACCTTGTTACCTGCCCTCTGTATTTATAGAGGTGTCTGGTGCGATATCCGGGGCACGTCATTAATGGTGGGCCATTAATGGGGCGGATATCAGATGATACGCCTTTAATAGGACGTGTCATTAATGGGCGGATATCGGGATGTGCCATTAATGGGACATGTCATTAATGGGGCGGATATCCGGGATGTGCCATTAATGGGACGTGTTTCTCGATATGAAGGGGTGGGGCGGATTTCGGATCTCTTGCTATGATTAGCGGATTACACCTCCTGGCTCCGCTTGGGCCATGCTATGGACTTGGGGGCTTTTGGGCTGGTCCGTAACAGTGAGAATTATAAATTTTTATGCATGTATCAAACGTGACTTATATATAATACAATATAATATAACATCTACTTCTGCAAAGCACAAAACCTACGTTCAAGCTTTGTAAACACAATGAAAAATTATTTGATAAATTAATTTTAAATCTTTTTCCTGATCGTTTAAATTTCTTGGGGGGCAGAATATTTTTTTCACTTACATGTACTAAAATATTTTAGTGCCTATTTAGGTTGGCATTTGAGAAATACGTTCATATAAGTCGAAATAAAAAATTTTCACACACCTACGTAAATCATAAATCACATTAAAAAATAGCTTTTACTGCTAATCTAAAACCACTCTAACTTATTCCACCCTAATTATTATTGGTCATACCAAAGCTTGAAGGCTCTGTCGTGCAATATGAATCACGTGATGAAAACCGCCCCCGCATGGAGTAGATTGTCTAGCTATTCACAAATTTCCCCCAAATCTATTTATTATACTCCTTATGGTCTTTATTATAAGACACCGATTAATAAATTTATTTAATCTTTTTTATAAAGCATTTCTTGGTTCTCAATGAGTTTAATTTTTTTTTCATGTACGCCCATAATTAATAAGGGTCGTGGGTGAGGTAATAATTAATATAATATTAGAATTTAGTATAATTAGTAGGGGTAATATAGGAAATTACTTAGATTCTAAGACAACTTTATTGATTTTAACATTTGTTTTTATTGGTTTGTAAGAAAAGTTAGTTGGTATCTTATAATAAAGGTAAGATATAGTGATTCATTTTTCAGAGATATATATATATATTTTTTTTCGGTCGTGCATTTTGTAATTTGAGATGTGGTGGTAGTTGAAATTTATAATCCCAGAGATCATAACTATTATATTCTTACTCTTCGGTTTCTTATTATAGATGACATCTTCTAAAAGATGTTCTTGGTTATTTTATAAATTGTTTACTAGTTTTAAGGATTATTAATATTTTTTTATATATGCTCTGTTGGATAAACTCATAAAAATAGTGAGGGAGTGTATAATTTATATGATGTTAATATAGTTAACAAAGATAACATTAAATTTTATATTAAAAAAATTAACATTTTTGACTTTTTTTGTTAGTACATAAAGATTCTTACTCCTTCTAATCTACAATATAGAGAGCTTAAAAAAAATAACTTAATTTAAAATATAAGTCGTCTATAAGATTATTAATGTTTATTTTTCACTTTTGTCTATGTAACTATGCATATTTTGAATTTTCTCTCTCATTAAATTTTCAAATAAAGATAATAGGGAGAGAAAAAAATTCACTATGTTTATAAAGTGGAAGGAAGGAGTATATTATTATTATTTTAGATGTTAGGAGGGTCATGGATGACGTAATAAGTGGAACAGTGGCGTCGGGAGTGACGTGGGAACTGAAAAAGTCTCAAAAGGATTCGCATCTCTCTACCGGCCGTTGACACCATTTGTCGACGTAAAGCGATACTTGACTTCCCTTCCATCTTACTTAATTGTACTTATTCCTATATACCCACCATTTCTCATAATCCTCCTCCTTCTTTTTCTTCCACTTCCACTCATAACGATAACATATGGCTTCTTCTCGAAACACGTCCATGTCCTTGCCTACCCATTCCCATCTTAGGCCACGTTATCCCACTCCTCGACCTCTCTAAACGCCTCGGTTCTCACGGCATATACGTCACCGTTTTGGTCACCCCCTCCAACCTCCCTTTACTTCAACCTCTTCTTCCTTCTCACGCTCCTTACCTTCAACCCCTCCTCCTCCCCGATCCTCACCGAAACGACTCTTCCCACTCGTCTCGCCATGCGCCGCCTTCACCACCCCTTCCTCCTTTCTTGGGCCCACTCCCATCCTTCTCCTCCCGTCGCCATCATCTCCGATTTCTTCCTCGGTGGACCCACCACCTTGCCCTCGACCTCCGCATCCCCGTCTCGTCTTCTCTCCCGGGCGCCTTTGCCTTGTCTTTCTCCTACTCTCTCGCGCCACCTCCTGTTAATCCCGCCGGACGGCAATGCCACTTCTCTTATTTCCTTCCCCGACCTTCCCAACTCTCCGGTCTACCCTTGGTGGCAACTCGGTTATCACTATAGAGAATACAAGAAAGGAGATCCGAATGGGATTTTCACGGGAGAACATGTTCGACAATATGGCTAGTTGGGGTGTTGTGTTCAACACATTCTCGAGTTGGAGCGAGTTTACGAGTCACATGAAGGCCCAACTAGGGCACGACCGTGTGTGGGTGGTCGGTCCGTTTTGGCGCCCAATGAGCTTGGTAATGGTGCAACCTCCGCCGACGAGAGGAGGGTCCGGCTACGTGCCATGTCACGAGGTGATGACGTGGCTCGACTCTCGCTCCGGCTGTTTCGTGATCTACGTGTGCTTCGGGAGTCACACGGTTTTTGACCAGCCGCCAAATGGAGGTGCTCACCACCGCATTGGAGGTGAGTGGAACCCATTCATTCGTCCGTGAGGGGCCGGACGAGCGACACGTGGGGCAAGACGTGGGCGTTATTCCGAGGAGTTCGAGGAGGGAGTGAGAGGGAGGGGTTTGGTGATCAACGGGTGGTCCCCACGGTGGCCATATTGGGTCACGGGGGCGGTGGGGTCGTTCTGACTCCTTGTAGGTGGAACTCGATGCTAGAAGGGCTAGTCGCCGGAGTGGTGATGCGCGTGGCCGATGGGCACGGATCGTACATGAATGCGAAGGCGATAGTGGATGAACCGGGTGCCGGACTTAGAGCCGGGGAGGGGACCACGAAAGCGTGCCCGAGGCGGCGGAGCTAAGTGAGTTTATAAAGAGGTCGTTGGAGGAGAATAGTAGGGAGAGGATACGAGCGAAAGAGCGAAGAAAGAGGCTTTAGAAGCGGTGGAAGCGGGAGGAAGCTCTCGTAAAGAGTTGGATGCTCGGTGAAGCACTTCTCCGAGCTTTGCGATGTTGAAGGCTTTAGAATAGTTGCCTGTTGTGTTTTGTAGGAGATGCTAATTGTGTTTATGAAGTTAATGATTTCTCTAAAATCTACGATATGTGGCGGGGCTTATGTGAAGACAAGAAGGCTGTAACTGTATTTTTTTTTTCCTCTTGCTTTTTTATCAACAATAACTGTATTGTTTTTTTAATCAAAACAACAACTGTATTGTTCAATATTCATAATTATGTAATTGGTGGGTCATGGAGCACTGTATAGTTTATCCTCTCTATTTGCTTTTCTTTGTCATCATACGTAAGGTAATACGTGAAGCTAATCTGTCCCTCTCCATCCTATTTATACGTATCCATGCACAAGGCCATAATTGTGTTAGAACTTAAAAGGGAGCAACTTGTACCCCTAGCATTTTATTTACAAATTGAAACTGAAATAAAAGTAAATAAGTATGATGTGACTTATATCTGAATGTACTTTTTATAAAAGAAAGGGTTAAGGAGCAATTTCACCAATAAATTATTCGTCCAGGAGCACCCAACACAATATACTATCTCTGGAACTTAAATGCCAAAAAACTTTCTAAAAGCTAAAAGACACACAGCACCGTTACTTTATAAGCAAACGTCCGTTCATGGCCCGTTGAGGGAAATAAAATGAGTGAGAATATATGCTAAAATGCATACGTGGCGTGAGGCTTAGCAAGAACATACCAGAGCCATGGCTACTTCATCTCCAATCTCAGCTGCCTTCTTCATCTTTCTCCTTTACCTTGCTACCTCCGTCTCCTCCATCGGCGTGGGCAAGAATTAAATGATAAAAGTTCAAGAAAAGATGACAATCAAAACGTGTGTCGAATCAAAAGATTAAAGATTGAAGCAAAACACCGAATTGAAAAAGAGGGTTTGGTTGAATATCACATCAGGATTCCCAAGAAAATAAAAAGTTGTAGGGTTTTGAACTGAATTTTGCAGGAACATTTTCGAATTGAGAAATAGGGCAAAGCTGCAAGAGGCAGGAGTAGGAGTGGAATCAGACTCGTTTATTTTTATGATCACGAAGACTCCTCCGACCTCGTTCCCAACCGCACCCTCCGCCGTCTGATTCAATCCTGGTGTACCATCAACGCATCTCACGGAATCCAGAGGATGCTGACGCCCAAAGCTCCCATCACCAAAACCCAAGTAGCCAAAATCATCAAAGACGCTTCTCAATCTTCTCACTCACCTCTGAAATCCCTCCAAACACTCAAATCCAGATGATGCAGATGACGCCATTGAAGCCCTGCGATGATCCCGTCGACGATGATGGGTTTCGCTCAGACACTCGATTTCGGACCTATATTTCTTCTTTCAGAACCAGAAGTCCAGAACGATTCCTTCACATTTTTCTTCTTTCAGAACCAGAAATCCAGAACGATGATGGGTTTCGCTCAGCCATGTTTTTCATTCGGTCTCCTCTCACCGTCCAGAACGATGCATTTTTGTTTTTATTTCAATATTTCCCCAGAATGCAGCCCCACTAACTCCGTTAGTTCATAAGTTAACGGTTTTGTGTTTTTTTTAGGTTTTAAAAAGTTTTTTGGCATTTAAGGTCCAGATGATAGTATATTGTATTGGGTGCTCTGAACCAATAGTTTATTGGTAAAATTGCTCCTTAACCCTAAAAGAAAAGGTTGGTTTGGATAACCAATTGTTTTTTATATCCCGAAGTTCTAAAATGTGGCTTTTAAGGTATAATTTTGACTCATGTATTTAAACCAAATTTAAGTGATTTTGGGTTGACAAACTCGATACAGACAAGTCTAAAGTAATTAAGGATATGAACTTTTTTCTTTACCAAATGAGTACTCCCTCAATCCTTAATATACAACATGAATATAAATATATATTTCAATCTTTTTATAATTTATCTTTATTGATATTCACATAACAATAATTAAATAAGAGAGGAAATGAAAGAATTAAGGATAATAATAATTAAAACGTTTTAAAAAATGCATGGCGTATCATCCAGCTTAATTTCTTAACCTGTAAACATGTTATATATTGAGGAGATGGGAGTATATATATATATATATATATATATATATAGACAAACCAAAAGCCCCGCGGGAGACAAAAGAAAACGTAGGATCTTCATCGCTCTGGGGAACAATGAAGATCAATTTTGTACTTCCTTGATTTTTTCTAATTTGTATTGTATTGTACTGTTGGCCATTCTTTGAACAAAACAATTGGCTGATAAGATGTCACAGATGATTATAATATTTCTCCTGGTGATATTTTATTCATTCCTTTCAAATTATGGTACATTTGTCTATCTTGTGGATTTATAAAAGTTCTCCTGTGAATTAGGGAAATTATACACTGACATTTTCAGTATTTGTCGTTTGATTCCTAGATTATTCCTGTTGAATCCTTGCTCTGATCCAACTTTAAATTCCCACTCATCAAATAATGCTGGTTCCTTTTGTATTGTTAGTTAAAAATATTCTTCTTTAACTTTTCTCTAAATTAATATGTAGGTTTCTGATCCAAATTTTAATTCCCACTCATCAAATGATGCTGGTTCCTTTTGTATTGTTAGTAAAATCTTTAACTTTTCTCTAAATTAATATGTAGGTTTTGTCATCCTGAAGATGGTGGCAAAGGCAAAGCTGATATATCAAATTCTCTTAGGGTATGTTTGGTTTGGGGGGAGGGGAGGGGAGGGGGAGGGAAGGGGGAGGAAAATGGAGGGAAAATATTAAAAGGGGAGAAAACTTTTGTGGGCCCCACTACAAATAACTTTTTCTCTCTCCATTTTCCTCCCCCTTCCCCCTCCCCCCCCTCCCCCAAACCAAACATACCCTTAGTGGAACTAAAAAGGTAACCTTGAACTTCCTCTGCTTTAAATTGAAATGTAATTCTCATTTCCTTTTAATCATACAAGACTGGCAAGTTTTTATGCCTTTATGATGATCATTGCTCTATTTGTTTCAGTGGTATAAGCTTCAGTTTCTATCGATTTTTGTTTTTGTTAGTTGCCTAGCAGAAGTGCTCGACGGAAGAAAGCTCAAAGACAGTGGTTGGGGGAACGGTTAAAATTAGAAAAGGAACAGGTATTCCTCTTTCATAATGCCATTGCAGATGTGAATCAGCATTTAGCTTTTATGTGACTGCTGGGAAGTACTTTCATTTTGATGCCATATTTACTGGAAACTTCATTTTTATGGACGGTGTTAGCTTGCTATATTCTAGTTCATAAGATTTCCCCTTCCGATGAGGATGAAAACCTCACATTAGTTTCCCAAAGACAACTAGCCTAAATTCATTATTTGCAACTGTACTTTATCATTCTTTCAGAAGTTCATCTTATTTCCTCCAATTTTGCAGCTCCATCATAGTCCTCTGTCTGAAAAGAATGTGCAAGAATTACCTGTCAAGGATAATAGAAGCAATGCCTCCGATGTGCATCAAGAACCTATTGAAGAAAGTGATGCAGAGGATGACGTTGTTGCTGTGGAAATTAGGCCAGGGCACATACGCTTTGAGCCCCTTAGCAAGGGTTTGCTTCTCTTTCTCTACTGGTTTTTTAAAGTTTCTCAAGAAGCAAAACTTGAATTGTTTTAGACTGACTTTCATATTCTGATACATGCTCATGGTCTATTGTGATGCAGATCATGTGACACCCCAAGATCAATTTCCAATGGTTTGTTCGGCTCCATAATGCTTGCCTTTCTGGGCTTTGTTTTACTTACCCTATTGTAGAGTCAATATATAGTTTGATGTGATAATTATTAATTAAGCACATGATATACCATACAAGTTTGTGTTGGTTCGCTCATGAGGGAGGTGGGAGGGTGCTAACAGAACTAACTCGGAATATACCCGAGTTAGTTGTTGGATGAATCAAAATTGTTCCTGGCAATCAATTTTTGATCCTTTGATCTCTTCCCTCTTTTGATTGTCGTACACTTTAGATAATTGAAGCTTTGACCTGTGACTATTCACGTAATACTGTACTTGTTTTGATTCTAACTGTAGGGCTTGGAATGTTTTAACTTTGAAGTTGTATTACTTGCTATTTATTCTGTTATTTTTAGTATTTTTAGGATTGGATATTTTCCCTCTGGATTACTATATTTGCTGGACGTTGACATGTCATTTTGATACTTCAGGAAACATTTAGGTGGAATGGAATTACTAACAAGAAGAAGATGCAGAAATGGGGTATAGAAAAGACCACATTCCATAAAGTGGATCACTACAAACATTCCAGTCAAGAGTGCCCCCGTGTTCAGAATGCTGAAGATCAAGAGGCACTCATGCCCGTAGACTTTGATAAGCTTAAATCATATACAGGCTTGCCTAAGGTTTGTTCTTTTAACTCCATCATGCTCTCAAGGCTATTTATCATACTCATAAGCAGTGGAAGGAGTTGATGGATTACTGGAAGTGTGTGGTAGTCTTTATTTATTTACTTATTTTTTGTTGGCAAGATATCTAGCTGTATTTGTTGGCACTGTTAAATCGCTTCTCTATGTACTGCAGCAAGGTGATGTCGTAGCATATCGGTTAATTGAATTATCATCATCATGGACACCCGAGATCTCCTCCTTCAGAGTACATACCAAGTCTGCTTTTCAACTAGTATACAAATTTTCTGCATAACAAGTTTGTATTTAATACATTGATGTTCCTGTAGGTAGGGAAGATATCATGGTATGATCCTGAAAAAAATAGGATTCGACTGGAAGCAGTTCCAGATATCCATTTGATTTTGGGAAGAAAGTAGATGAGGAGGAATCTTCTATGCAGCCCGATTCATCTCCTTATGGGGAAGATGGTTCTTTAGAGGTATTTTTCATTGGAAATTTTGCTTTTACTTTGGCAATTAGCTTACACAAAAGCTATTCTTTTTTTGCCCAGTTTACACAATAGCTATTCAGTTCTTGCCTATTGCCAGCGGGGCACATCAAATTGGACCTTGTGAATTGTGCATTTTTTATTTGGATTTATACAATTCCAATTCTTTGTCACCTTCACCATATAGATTGTCTGATGGTAATATTTCGTAGTATTCTAATGAACATCCGACCTACTTTATCAAATTGCTATGTGAACCATAAAGTTGAAACAACCTACTTTATCAAATTGCTATGTGAACCATAAAATTGAAACAAATTTTCAGTACAACTAAAAACAAGCATGCTGCTCATTATTTGTGTGAAACTGATAAGAGGATGTCCCTTCCTCAGGTAGATTATTCATCACTAGTTGATGTGCGAATGATTAATCATGGAAACAGAGAGTTAGCAAATGCAGTTTCTTCCAGTGATGTCCTGGCTGATCCAACCAAAGCAACTAAAAGGAGGATTGACGAACTTATGGGTGACCAAACTGCTATGCAAAGTTGCCATCCGCACAAGGAGAGTGAAGGCCATATGCCTGTTAAAGGTAATGCTTGCTACAGAATTCACGGCATATGTTATATATTTTGGTGGTTGGAAACAAATACGAGGCTAGATAATCTAACCTTGCGTCTTTTGTGGCTTCATTTGCAGAAAAAAAGGAGTTAAACGTGTGGGATGAAATAAACGAGGCACTAACAGAAAAGAAAGCCAAGCTTTCTATGGAGAATGGATGGAATAAAGGGCAGAATTCAGGCTCGCGATCCTGGTCTAATAGATCTTTGAGGTGCAGTGCTCTAGGTCCGACGGTGGAACTTTTAAGGGCGCAAAACGGACTTGGGGAAGAAACCAGCCAGCAATAGGGCTATGTGTGTTAGTCTTTTTTGTTCCCTTTTACGATATTAGATGCATTTTGCTATCCGTGGATGTATATATAACCAACAGCTCATCCACAACGGATATTAAGCATCTTATTTCTATCATAATAGTGGGAAAAATGTTTGGGGGCCTATTCTTATAATCCATCCTTCGAAGATGATATTTTATGCAATTCTCCTGAAAACCAAGCAGTTAAGTGTATTTTAACTGCTTTTCCCACTACAGTATTAGTAGCCAACAGGTTAGCCAGAAGTTCCAGCTCCCTATATCTGTCTCATGCCAAAATCAGGGTTTTGGTTTAAAATGAAAAGCGACCTTTAACTAAGATAACAAGCCTACACACCATTATTTTTATCCAGTGTAATACCTCTCGCTAAAACATTCCAGGACGATTGCGTATTCATAATTCTATTATCGGTTCATATTCAATCTTAGCGACATCGACTAACTAGTTTAGATGGTAAAAGTGAGATCATGTCTAAAAAGTGAAAAATTAAAGCTGAAATCACAAGGGGAGAAAAAATCCCCTCCTGCCACTTGATTGGTAAGCCGTATTCAAGTTTAATTATGATGAATTCATCGGTATAACGATCTAATTAGTTTCAGCAGAAATTATCGCAATCTTAATTGAAATGGTATTTAATTTATGAATTAACAGAAGCAAAAGCTAACAATGCCCGCTATAATAAATTTTGCAATTGATGGAGAAAAACAAATTTGCCGAGTCGATATCCTGCAAAGGGGACTTTGATTTTAGGGAATGAACAGCCTCATTTAACCGGAAAAAAATAGACAGCCGAAAACGAAAGTAAAGATAGGCTCTATATTCACTTGATTAAATCACCGTTACATATTTACTAGAAAGGCTATAAATGCATGGCCTATATGCCATCTGTAAGTTATTTCTTTGATCTGCAGACTACCCGAGCCCGAGAACAACTTCACCTCCTAAATTAGTCTCTTGGGTCTCAACCATGCCTAGACAAGAAGAAGGTGAATCACTAATGAGAGTTGGCATAGATGGTAAGGGATCTAGGATTAGGCCCTTAGGTCATGGGTTCGATCCCCTCTCGCGTCGGCGACTCCTTTGGTAGGCGATCTCGTAAGTCCCCGCATAAGTGCTCATAGAGCCCGAGTCGTGCCGGCCTTGATGGGGACTGATGTCGAACCCCTCCAAAACTTTTTTTTTTTTATCAAAAAAAAGAAAAAAGAAGAAGGTGAATCTAGTTCCAATCCTTTTAGTTCCTCCTCGACTATAATGTTTACCACTATATCACATAACATAGTCGCATATTATGATCAGTGTCATTATTTTCACTCTGCGATTCACCACCTGAACTAATATCAGCATGTTCTATTGGCTCTACCCATATTAATTGTACCCATAAAGATAGAGAGAAAAGAAACAATTTTAAAATACCCAATTATAAATGAGGGCAAAATTGAAAATTTACCATCATAATTATTGAGATAACTACATCTCCTTGGTATGTGAGATTTGATTAAAATGGACTTACAAATAGGACCAGAGTAGTATATCAACAAATTTATTTTTAAATAATGATTGATATAGTGATTTCAACATATTATCAATGTATATAACAAAATACTCTTCTGGTCCTATATATAAGCCAGATAGAGAATAAAACTTTTAGTCTTGTTTATAGCTAGAGGGAGAAAATTTTCATATAAATGTACAATTTAACCATTCATTTATTATTGTATTGACTTTTTTACTCATAAAGTATAATACATATACTCCCTCAAGTCCTTCTTATAAGAAACAAATACTTAAATCACACGGTTCAAAATATTAGTTAAAAGCAATAAATGTATCAAATTTGTATTATTCTTTCCAACTATACCCTTATTCATAAAGAGAGTACATGAGAGATAACTAGTGAAAACTTATTGTAGAGAGATAATAAGTGACATATATTTAATGAGAGTAAAAATAGAAAACTAGTTTAAATTTTAAAACAAAATGGATTTGCTACTTATATTAAGGCTAACCTTATGAGAGAGAATTTTACTTATAAAAAGGACTAGGGGAGTATTAAACAGATGTGAACTAAGAAAGTTGTTGGATTTTATGAAGGAGTGAATGAAGTTTAATGTTTTCTTTAATTTGTGTGAAAAAGGCTAGAAGTACCTTATATATAAAACCCAAGCAGCATAGAATTTCATGACCAATGTTACTCGTTTATCAATTTTTTTATTAAAAGAATTGTCTGATATTATGTCAAAATGTTTAGAAAATAATGGACAGAAGGGAGAAAGGGATACCATTTTTCTTAACCAAAAAAAAAAAAAAAAAAAAAAAAAAAAAAAAAAAAAAGAAAATCCATAAATAAACCAGTCAGTTTCGAACAAATAATGATATGGTTGAGATGATTAACTAAAAAAATCATGGGCAGCAAACCAAAAGCCACCAAATTCAACAAATCAGTCACAGTCAGCCGGACATCCACACAAAAACCCCCCCCCCCCCCCCCCCCCAAAAAAAGGAAAAAAAAATCTTTTTTAAAATATTGAGTCACTCCTCTTAATCTAAATATAAGAAAAAATTGATTTTTTAAGAGATATTAAAGAAGTTAAATAAATTATTTAATTAATCATATGCTGCATATCTTTTTATTATATATCTGTTTACAAGTTAGATAAAATAATTTAGAGAAAAAATGACAAATATAAATATTTTAAAGTAATTTAACTAACTTTCTTATTATATAGTGTGGGCATATATCTATTATCTACTACATGGTCAAAAAGGCATATATCTACTAAGAGCCATTCATTATATTGAAAGACATTATTTTGACTTAAATATAATTGAGTTTAAATCTGTTTTAATACAGAAAATGTCATTGAAAGAGTTATATTTAATCAAGCCTAACAATGCTCGAAGCTACCCAGTCATATATGGTCATATCAATGTAAATATATACTTATTTTGTCGATGATCTTATTTATAAATCACTTTTAACATGTTTTATTAGAATCAATAAAAACTCATGAACTTCATCCTTAAAACTTGACAACTTTATAATTTTATGTTTATTTAATATATATTATAGCCTATAAGAACAAAGTGTATATGTTAATAAATGAAGGGAAACCAAAAGTCTCAATCCTTACTAAATACTTAGGAAGGATCTTATAATGATCCGATCCATTCATATTGACGGTGAGATTATTAATGATAAAATTAACAAAAGGAAAAAGAATGCATCAATGTTTCAAGGTTAGGTAACCAAAAAACTTCCAATCCTTACTAAGCTTACATTTTTCTATTGTCATTTGTTGTGTGCTCGAGAATGGCCTATCATTGACTTAATGATTACAAATGAGAGTACTATATAATTGTCCAAAACCATATTCCTTTTAGCAGCAAACATTTCATAATTCAACTTGTTTGTTCAGCTTTGAAAATCAGCAAACCCCAGTCAAAAGGGTTAAGTAAAGCAGAACCACCTAATTTCTTGATAAAGAAAAAAAAAAAGAGTATATATAACTTTGATGCAAGAAATTACTTTAAGCTGACCTTAATTTATGGATGAAAGGAGGTAGACCTCATCAGTTGGATTTTGAAAGCTGAGGTAGCTGTGGGGTATTGATAATTATTACAATAAGTAATACATATCTGTATAATTGTTTGAGATTTGTTAAAACTATATATTTTTTGCTTATTCTATTTCAAAAAATAATACATCAAGAAAATATAAAAATTATTGGGATTCAAGAAAAACGAGAATGGTCATCTCATCTATCACAATGTCAAGCACATAAGTATTACAAAGACATTAACGTCTCTAAATTTTGAGGGATGATGTAAGGGAAAGGTATATAAAGGAACAAGATTCTTTCATTGGTTAACTTTTTTATTATCTCTTATCATTTAATCCAAACCGTTGATTTGACTTAATCTTTATAAGGGAGGTTGTTGATGTGAGCAGTTATATCAAATGTATAGTTTAGATTTAAAGTCTATGAGGAACAATAAGAAAATACCAATAAGAGGGTTCAGATCCACACAAAAGCTAGGAGTACTATAAGTAGGTGGCTATTTATCAAGTATGATAACGAAGGAAAATTGCTATAAAAAAGAAAACCTAATTACATGATTTATTAACTAAAATACTATCAAGTAGGTGTGTATTTATCAAGTATGATAACAAAGGAAAATTGCTATTTAAAAAAAAAATCCCTAATTACAAGATTTATAAACTAAAAGAACCTGCAATTTGTTTAAGGACTCTTATGCAACCTATCTTTAATGATGCAATTCTTTTACAACTGTGTGAAATGAAAGACATTTGCATGTAATTGGGTAGGAAGGTCATATCATATTTATGGAAATTAATTAATTAATTTCATTTTACGAATCTACAGAAATTAATTTAGTATGTTTCTTATTAGAGACCGAAGGATGTTTTGTTTTTTTTTTACTTTTGCTAAATATGTAAATCTGAAAAAGATTCAATTCCCTCAAATTATGGGGTTGTGTATTATTTTAAGACCAGAACTTTTTATGAGTTGCATCTTTCTGCTTGTTTGACCAAAAAAAAAAAAAAAAAAATCTTTCTACTTGGACTATTATATAGTCCCATTCAATTCTGATTTCTGACGCTGTGACCATCCCTTCTTTTGAATTGCCAAATGCACACGGAATAGAATAGAATCACCCAATTCATGAAATTTAGTGTTATGGACCTGAATAATGGACTTATCAAAGGCTAGGCCCAGTCCTTCCCAAACCAGGTAAACTACCAATATCTCCATGATTATGCCCATGATCGGATATAATGCAGATAATGGGGAGAAAACGGCTTACATCGTGGGATATGCTTGGTAAGAGACGACACGCACGATCAATGAGTAGGAACCCTAAACGACTTCTATATATGAGCATGTTCTCCAGTGCATTCTCTCCATTCGAATTGACTCTTTACAATTCTCCGCTACGAGAGCACACACCCCACCCCTATATGTATATCGAACTACGTGGACTTTGATCCCTCTCAAGGGTACGTAGGCCCTAGGCGTTGTTCCTAGGTCAAGTCCAATCTATCTTCCAATCTATTTTGTTCTTATGAAAGAACATTGGCGCCGTCTGTGGGGACTGTAAAATTCGATCCCCGCGACCAAAGATGGTCAACAATTCCAATTTCCAATCGCCAACCGAAATAGTTAGGGTTTGTGATGCGGACGAAACAAAAAACTACAAAGTACAGACGACAGTCTCAGGAGAATCAATCACGATGGTGAAAGAACGAGAGCCCATTGCAACCCTGATTGAGAGCAAAGCCAGGACTGAAACTCACAATTTTTTCTCTTTAAAAGCCGCAACTTTCGGAATAATGAACGATAGATCCCCCGGTGCAAGGGCCAAAGAAAAGCGAAATTGACGGAGTCGGTGATCCCACTATGCAGGCAGCATGCAATTTGTGATTTCCATACAGGCCCTAAGATATTTTATTTATTTATTTTTCCTTTTAAAATTGGAGTTAAATTTCTTCTTCGGTTTGATATGAAGGTTTCTATCTATAATAATGTTTTTATGAGTGCAACAACCAGGTGGGTTCCAGGCACTCCCTCCGTTTCGAACTTCGAATAGCTTTAAACATAACGAGGAACTCACGCCGTGACGGAAGCAATTTCTGCGGTGGCCGATCAAGATTCTGCCAAAGAATCATTTTCTATGGCTGATAAAGCGCATAAATTTAACAAGTATACCAGAAGAGCATGGCAAAGTGCGCTACGGCAAGGTTTCGATACAAAGTTGAGCAGGAGAGCTAGAAGGCAGAAAAGAAGCAAACTCGTTTATGTTGGCTTGAAGTTCTAAGCTTTCGACATTGAGAGCAGTGATTCCTGTCTTGACCGTATACCATGACGATTTGGATGCATGGGTTGAGTCGGCAGAAGTAGTAGGCTGACTGGTAGCAGCAAAATTCATCGCAGAGATGCCAGATTTGAACGAAACCTTAGACCATTTTGCCGAGTTATTGTTAGGAGCAGGAACTTCTTGGATTGCCAAACCTTTCTGCAAACGTCTTGCACCAGCAGTTGTTGAAACCTTCTAGACCTCCTGCCGATGCTGTGAATCTTGTTCGTCTTCTGGGAACAAGTAACCTCACATCATTCGGTGGAGGATTCCGGGCTGATAAAAGCATATTGAATTGACCGAGATGCCTAATTGCAGAGATGCCCGAGATGCCTAAGTGCCTCAAGATTCCTGATAGGCCGAGGTTCTGCCGTTGCCGAGAGATGTAGATTTATACGAAATTACACGTCGAATACTCAGCTTTTACGGCCGACACGTTGAAGGTTAATTATAAATCAAAAATGGAACCAACCGAGGTTGGGGTGGAAATTCTTCACTCATGCAGCCGAGGTTCTTCATTTATGCAGCCGAGGTTGGAGTAGAACTTCTTCACTTACTCAGCCGAGGTCCGTGTATACCGGGAGCCGAGGTTCTTCATTTATGCAGCCAAGGTTGGAGTAGAACTTCTTCACTTACTCAGCCGAGGTCCGTGTATACCGGGATCCCGAAGCCAATATGAATGAAGTCAGCTTGCACAGTGACGAGAAGGATCCAATTCCGAGGTACCTCAAAACCTCGGGTTTGAATGGTGGCGTGACAATTGATCTCGCGATCCAATGCCGAGGTATGTATTTCTTTGAAGGAGGATGCCGAGCTTCAACTCAATTACCCATATTCAATGTCGAGGTGTATATTAACCAACTTAGACGCCAAGTGCCAACGCCGACAAAGAACTAACGAGAAATCCGACAATAGTCTTGTCTGCCACATGCATCAATTGTGCGTCTTGACCAAGGGCATCAGGCTACATCGAGTGTCATCAATTTCATGCACGCTACACCATGCTTTGGTCCTAGTCAACTTCAAATTGGCAATGGCTCAGGTTTGTCTATCCTTCATCAAAGATTTTCTTGTCTTCCTACTTAATTGAAAAATCAGTGTTTTGTCTCAAAGAATGCTCTTCATGTTCCTACTCTTATGAATAAGAAACGACCGATCATTGGAGGAAGTTTATACATCCTTTAATGTGGCGTTGTAAGTGGATAGAATTGCAGATGAAATTAAAAACTTCAGTCTTTTGTCTATGAATATGATAAAGAGCTTGCAGTATATGATCATAGAAAGCAGCATGATTCACAAAATTTATAGAAACTGAGTATGCATGAGTATGCATGGGCCAACAGTGTATCTGCTGCAGCCAGTAAATTTTCCAGGTGTAACCTAAAGGGTAGTAAGTTGACAAGTGTGTATCAATTTTAATATTTGTAATTACCAAATGCCAAAAGGATAAATGTCGTGGATTGGAATCTATCAAGAGCCTTAACCCAACTTTGTAATTGGCAATGGCTCGGTTGAAGCGACCTAGTTTGCAAGTCGGTTTGTGACACACTTGGTCGGGCTATTCTAATTGTTGGAAGATGAAAATATTCTATTTTCTAGAACATGTGCAGCTTCTATTTTCAGCTTTGATTTTGTCGCTTTCGGAAAAGCTATAGTCCAGGTTGAAGAAGTTGAGATGGATTCTTTTGAATTGATTTCTTATTGAATATTAAAATAGTGGGCGAGATCCATTGGTGCTGCCATATAAGATGATATTGAGAGATGATTGAAGAGAAGATTGATTAAAAAATGGTCAGTTATTGGTGTGATGTTATAGTGACTTCTGATGCCAACATTTACATACCAGAGCTTAAGGAGTTTTTTGCCTTTTTATTTGATGTGGGCTACATGAAGGTTTAAATCATGTTGAATTAAAGCCTTATATTAAAATGAAGGACCAGGTTTCGGAACTATAATTAGTGTCGCTCCATCGAGGTTCGCAAATAATTTGGGAGCACTTACATCTCTTCTTTTGCAAAGGGAAGTTGCATTTCTCAACGTTTTTTACCATAAGCAATGTCCTCTTTAATGTTGTGTTTGATAGAAATAGAAAATTCAGTTTCTATGCTTGGAGAATGTTTCTTGCAAGTGCAAACATGCATGGAGAGCCCAACTTTCTGAGGCTATTAATATTGGCTCCTAGGAGTAAAAAAAAAAAGTGGCAGGTTCTTGATGAAAATGCTACAAATATGGATATGATGAAGGCTATTAAAGCTAAAAATGCTGCGAGTAAAGAAATCATCCTACCTAAAGTGATGTTCCCTCCATCTCGGGTATATGCTACAAAGACAAAGGAAGGGTTTGGAGAAATTGATTGCAAGGATCCAAGGACATTCACCAACCGAGGTCCTTTTTAATCAAGAAAAGCATTTGGAGATTGATGAACATATCTCAATGTGGTAAATTCTTGTCATTATCTTTTTGTCAAATCACATTCTCCTATAATTTCTTAGAGATTGAATACATAGCTATGTATGATATGTGGGAATTAAGAGCATGACCATAAGGTAGTCTTTGCTTACTTTCATGTTGTGTATATATATATATGTATATCTGTTGAGAATAGGATGAGTTTGAAAAGCTTTTTCCTAACACAAACGTCTAGTGGTATGCTTCCAATCAAATTGTTTTTGAGGTTTGAGCTCCAGCCCAAATTTTGTGGAAGTATTCCAGAAATGTGATTGTTCTAAAACAAATGAAAGGAAGGAGATCAATAGAAGAATACATAAGCCGCAGATCGTCATGGAGCTTTCTCTTTATTATTTGATGGCACTCCTGAGTCGCAATTGGCCAATTTCCTTCATATCATAACAACAAAGGTGGAATCTAACTCCACAAAGGAGCAAATGAAATTTTTCATATTAAAAAGCCAAGGTGTGCCTGAAATTCCTGAAGGATAAAAGGCGGACCCAAGTTAAAAACCGACCGGTTTAAACCGGGCTTCCGTGTAAAGTTTTGAAGGCGGACCCCGATTAAGCGAATCTGGTTAACATTCGGGTTCCGTGATCTTGACGGTGGACCCCGGTTAAACCGAATCTGGTTTAAACCCGGGCTTCGTGTAAAGTTTTGAAGGCGGACCCCGATTAACCGAATCTGGTTAACATTCGGGTTCCGTGTATTATAAAATCCTTTACTGGAATATTTGCAATGGCAATGCCGCCCCGGACTCGGGTATACCGAATCTAGTTAAAACCGGGATCCCTGTACATTTTTTAAGGCGAACCCGGTTAAACCGAATCTGATTAAAATCCGAGTTCCTTGTGGAGTTCATCCCTATGAAAGGGAACAAAGATGGAACCCGTTTAAACTGAATCTAGTTTAAAATATCGGCTCCATGTGCGACGATAATGCCACCATGTCAAAGCTAAACATGTAGGAATCAGAGGTACATAAACCCGTTTCCGAAAATCATGTCGAAGGAAAACATGTACGAATTCTTGGTAAAGAAACCAGTTTCGAAAATCATGTTCAAGAAATAGGCAAATGAATGACCCAAATCTCCGTTAATGTAATGTCAATTGATTAATGAAGACTGTGGGATCGTAGAACCCGTATTTCAACATATTGTAGCAATGGTAACAAGGTGCGACAAAACATGTATGGATTTTGAATTAATTCATAAATCATGTAGCGATAAAATCGCCAGCGGAACAATCCGCCCAATATGAATCTATAGTGAAAACACACTATAGATCATATAGCGGCAAAGCCGCCAAAAATGCGTGAATGGAAACTCGGGTTAGCAATTCGTGTTTGCTGTATCACAATAATGGCCAAAAAAGAACATGTACGAAAAATATTGCAAACGCATGTTTTTGTAAATCATGTAAATAGCAACATAGTTGCCACGTAAAGAAAAAAAAAAGTTCGAGTGTACTAGCCGACCTTTATCAAGTTGGCTCTTACATTCTCTTCTCGCGAAAGGCAAAGACAAAAGGGAGCAAGCATAAATTGGCACACTTTTGATTTCCGGAGCAGGGATGAATACCCCATCGTCAACGTGTGAGGGCCATATTGGTGGGTTAAAAAACATTGATTTCTCACCACATGGTCTCAAGTTCGACATTGAGAAGGGAGGAGAAGAGCAAAAGGGATCAGGGATCCATGTAAATTCTTGAAAGTGGATCCCGGCTAACTGAATTTAGTTAAGATCCGGGATCCGTAATAGTTTTTAAAGCCGAATCCGTGTTAACTAAATCTGGTTTAAATCCGGCATCTGTGTTAAGTTTTGAAGGCGGACCCGAATAACTGAATCTAGTTGTAGTCCGGGATCCGTGATAATCTTTCAAGGCATCCTTCATTAACTGAATCTAGTTAACGTTCGGGATCCGCGTAACGTCTTGAAGGTGGACCCGACTTAACTGAATCTAGTTAAGATCCGGGATCCATGTAAATCTCTAAGTCGCCGGACCCAACTAAACCGAATCTAGTTTAAATCCGGGCTTTGTGTGCAGATCTAGGTTAAATCTTAAATGCATCCCGGCAGTCCCGAGATTCGAACTACCGGGCTGGGGGCAACAGAGTGGATAACTAGTTGTTCCTGGAAAGATATGTTATTAATAACCGAGATTAATGGAAGCTCGGACCAGTATTCGAAATGAGCAAGTTAAACGATTTGCACCAACAGTAAGTATTTTCCATTTATTATGATTTGCTTACATATTATTAAATGCAGGAATGTAAACCGGATAATTACCTCGAAAAAATCACTACGAAAGCAAGAAACGAATCTTATTTCTTCTCAAACAACCCGGATAAGCTGTATATATCTCGGCCAAGTCCGTGTTGCACAATCATAGTCAATACATCCCGGCAGCTCAAAGACCAGAACTACCGGGCTGGGGGGCATCTGTTATGGACCTGAATAATGGGCTTATCAAAGGCTAGGCCCAGTCCTTCTCAAACCAGGTAAACCACCAATATCTCCATGATTATGCCCATGATCGGATATAATGCAGATAATGGGGAGAAAACGGCTTAGATCGTGGGATATGCTTGGAAAGAGACGACACGCACGATCAATGAGTAGGAACCCTAAACGACTTCTATATATGAGCATGTTCTCCAGGTGCATTCTTTCCATTCTGAATTGACTCTTTACAATTCTGCCTACACAGAGCACACACCCCACCCCCTATATGTATATCGAACTACGTGGACTTTGATCCCTCTCAAGGGTACGTAGGCCCTAGGCGTTGTTCCTAGGTCAAGTCCAATCTATCTTCCAATCTATTTTGTTCTTATGAAAGAACATTTAGTAAACCATATCCTATGCTTCTCATGTTCACATTCTCACTTCCTTTCTTTTTTTCTTTTTTTTTTTTTTTTTAAAAAAAAAGGATCCTCATTTTTTTCTATAATAAACTAAATCAAATATGTTAGTCTCTTAAATGTCTTACTCTTTCAATATAAATATAATAAATCTCCGACACCCATTAAATAATTCATTTCCTGAATTGTGAATGGATCTCAGCCTTGGGGTTGATGCAAGTATTCATTAAAAGTCAACCACCCAACACCGCGTATTTTTCTTTACAAAATTACACCCGCTCCGGATCCTAAATTAGAAAAATTATAAGTATATTTGATCTTTTTAATAAAGCACTCGTTTGTTCCTAAAGAATATTAATTATTTTTTATATGTATATTCCTAATTAATAAGGATAGTGAGTGAGAATAATAATTAATATAATATTAGAATTTAATGCAATTAATAGGGTTAGCGTTGGAAATTACTTAAATTCTAGGACAACTTTATTGACTTTAACTGTTTTATTGGTTTACGAAAATTGTTAGTTAATGCTTTATAATAAAGACAAGAGGGAGTAACAAGTTTATTTGGTCCTTTTTATAAACAAGTAATTGGCTAAGGTCATTTACAAACGTAAGTCAATACGTTTTTTTCATAAGAAGCCAACATTTTTTCTAAACAAGTATAATTTTTTTAAATTCAAATTGTAAAATTTCCTTTATAAAATACCTAATGGATCAGCTCAAGATCTCTCAATCATCTTCCCTCCCCCATTGTAGTGAGACGGATTTAAATTTTTCATTATAAAATCATTCCCTCCCTACATTTTTTTGAATTCAAATTATAAAATTTCCTTTATAAAATACCTAATGGATCACTCAAGTCCTATTTATCATATATGATTCCTAAACGATAATTGGCCGGGTCATTTACAAACGTAAGTCAATACAGTTTTTTTTCCAATAAGAAGCCAACATTTTTCCCGAACAATAAATTTTTTTGAATTCAAATTATAAAATTTCATTTATAAAATACTTAATGGATCAGCTCAAGTCCTATTTATCATATATGATTCCTAAATAGTAATAAGTCGGGTCATTTACAAACGTAAGTCAATACGCTTTTTTTTTTTTTTTTTTTCCATAAGAAGCCAACATTTTTCCTATACAAGTAAAATTTTTTTTTTAATTCAAATTATAAAATTTCCTTTATAAAATTTCCTCAATCCACGGTAATACTTGCTCATGACTCATCAATCTAAATTGATTTGATAGTGATGATAGTGTCAATTTTACCGTCATATCGTTTGGAATGAAGTGGTTTTCTTTGCCGACTTTGGAATTTTTTTCCCAAGTTTTAGGGTTTATTCCAAAAAAATTATATATTGATTAATTATTTTTAAGACTCTTAATTACAAAACTAGGGAAGAACGTCATTAAGGCGAAAGCATTGAATGGCAACAAATAAGTAGGCAAGATATTTTGATACATAGGATGGACATGAATCCATGTGAATCTAAACTTCCTTTCAAGATGACTAGAAGACAATTTTCAATCATCATTTCATTCGCCATGACAATTAATAAAAGTCAAGGACAATCAATGTCAAATGTAGGTCTTTACCTACCAAGACTTTTCTCGCATGGACAACTTTATGTTGCTTTATCTAGGGTAAAGAATTCCAAGGGTCTAAAAATACTGATTTTGGATGAGTTTAATAAGTGTATCGATAACACAATTAATGTGGTATACAGAGAGGTTTTCCAAAACATTTTACCACATTAATAGTTGTCAAGCGAAAATTTCTTCCAATTTGTTATTGTTGTGCTTTCAATGTAATGGTTATATGAATTCAGCTTTTTCGTACTTTCATTTGAGTTTATTGTTACGTCTACAATTAATCTATTTACTAATAAAACTACATTGTTATTACATTAATACTTTAGTTGTCCGATTTAAATACCGAATAAAACAACACACTCGCAACGCACGGGTTTAAGGTCTTGTTTCAATAATACAAATTCTTGTTATGCTATTTTAGAAGTATTTGTTTATAGTATATTCAATTTCTACCTATTTAGTACATTTTCAACAACATTAGTTAGGATGGAAGTTAGCTGAGTTATCATATATGTCAACCTTACAAATAATTTTTTTTTTTTTTTAAAAAAAATAAACCTAACTGTCAACATATGTTTTTACCACTAAAAAAAAATTAGACGTTGAACACACTCTTAAAAAAACTTTTTGTATATTTTTACACTATAACCTTAATAATTAACTGGTGCCATATCCAATTCAGATTAAAAAACGTGTACTATTTCATCTCATTCATGGTTGGCAAAAAAGATACAATCAATAATATTCTACATGCTTGACGTACCTGGGAAACAAGATGAATACGACATTTTTTTCTACCAACTGGAATAATTGAGTAAATAAAAAAGAATAAGGATTTGATTTTTAACTAAATTCATTTTAAAAATGGTTGCGTTTCATCGCGTTGGGAGAGTTCAATAAAGAAACCTAACAAGTTAACAACAAAAACCAGTTGGATGTTAATTGCAATTTGCAATGGTTCAAAGACGGTTTCAACGATAAAGATATAAAATTTTCAACTAATAATCTCTAATAATTTTTTAAAATTATTAATTAATAGATTATCCTTATTTTTAGATTTATACACGTTAAAAAAAAATTAATCTAAACTATCAAATTGGATTTAAATAGTTCGCAGTGATGATGAGAATCTTGAGATCAGGGGCTTTACCCTGAAACACATTCCCCGATCAACTCAACTCCACCATTGATCTCATTACATTAAATTTATTATATAAATATATAATTTTATCTTTAAATTTCTAAAATAAAAATTTAACGTTTTTCTTAATTTTAGTCAACCACGATGTATCTTTTAAATAAGAGTCACCATATAAAATAAAAATAATCCTTTGGTTCTTAATAGAAAACATATTTGATAAGTTAATATTTATCTTAAATATAATATAAGATATGTATAGTTTTATATTTGCCAATATTTTCCTAATTTACTCTTATTAATATTTTCTCAACAGTAATTAAGGAGAAGAGGAAATACAAAATTAAAGAAGATGACTATGACATTTTAAAAAATACATGTCATATTAATTAAATCAATTAATTTCGATAGTTTAATTAAATAGATAAATATATCTTATATTAATAACCGAAGGGAATATTAATAGTAAGAGCTGCAAGGGATTAATACTTACTCTAATCCTTAATATAAGACATATTTACTTAATTTGATTAGATTAAAGAAATTGATTAAAGTAGTAAATATAACGTGTATTTTCTAAAATATCCCGTCACCATCCTTGAATTCCCTCATTTGAGTCATTTCCTCTTCTCCTGATGATCGTTAAGGGAGCATCAATATAGTTACATTAGAAAAGATTGATAAATATAAAAAATTTATATTACATTTAAGATTAATATCAACTCCTCAAAAATATGTCTTAAGTTAAGGATTGAGGGAGTAATTAGTAATTGCAAAGCAGGAAGATTAGGAAGGGTGGTCCAAAGACAAAAGGAAGAGTATGAGAAGGGAGACGTGGCGTGAGGTGATTAGTCGAGAAATTAATGTTTTGGTGTTACTGCGTAGGTTGGGGGACATGGGACTCTCAGGGTTGGGCAGAGGGATCCTTCAATTTTGTGAGTTTCAAACCAATGTGGTCCCCACTACCCCACCCTATCCCTTTAGCTAATCCCTCCATGTGATCCGGTGCGTCGGTAGCACACCATACCAAACTAAATTACCAATCCAATTCCATAACTACTTATTTTGTTATCTCTTGCATTTGTTCTCATGATAATGTCAAAGTATATTATATAATGTTAACACTATATTTTATTTAAAATGTTACTTTCTCATATCCTTTTAATAAGTTTCTAATAATAATTTTATATAAATTAATAAAATTATTTACTTTTAAGAAAATTTCAAAATTTATAGGAAAATTTTACTTATAAAGCACAAAAAGAAAATTTAATTTCCAAACAAGGAGTCATATGTATAGAGATGCCTGACTTATATAAAAATTTTCCAAGTTCTTCTCACCAATAAAACTTTTAGATGGGATTTTTCATCAATTTTCTCTCTATATAAAACACTTATTCACTGAAAAAATTAATTGAGGCATTCTTTTTTTCTTTTTACATGATCATGGCAAGAAATATTCTTGGAACTAATAGAGCAACCTCAGGTCCTCCTACATACGTTCCTGACTCTCCGGTGGGGGTTGATGCAAAACAACCTTTTGTTCTAAGCTGTTATGCGCCTGCATGCTTTGCCAAGATGTCTGCACACTGTATTGCTGTTCTGGGGACATGTTGAATGGTAATATCCCAGTCTGAGAAGATCAATTCCCTGAGCTCCAAAATTTGTTGTCTAATGGGATGATACATTCTACCATCATTTATGATCAAATTGCTCGCTTCCACAGAGTCAGTTTATACCTGAATCCGGTTGAGTTTCTGGTTGACTGAACTGTCTACGTCTAATCGCACATAATCTTCTGGGGGTGGATGCCATTGAGTTCAAAAGGCATCAGTTCCAACCTCCATTGGCGGTTTAACTTTGCTGATGATATTAATTATCCAATTTGGAAGAAAATTACTCCATTCCCTCATATTCCAACTCCCATCAGGAAGGATGAAAGAATTAACATTCGCCCCTGAATTCAAATTATGCAGATTTTTTTCTGCAAAGTAAATTAAGGGTTTATCTAGTGAAGTCCAAATATCCCACCAAAAATGAGTTTGGGATCCATGCTTTAATTTTCTACCCACACCTTGATAAAACCGATCCCATACTGAGGTTATAATGCTTTGCCACACTGCTGACGAATTCTGTTTTCTTGTAACCATCGGGTATATGCCATCTCCACATCTGTATTTTCTTTTAAGGCACTGAACCCAAAAAGCATCTGGCCTTGTGACCCCAACAAAGCTTCATTATAAATGCAAAATTTTGCCATTCCAGATTTTTAGATCCAAGTCCCCTTGCCTCTTTTGGTTGAAGAATCTTTTCCCATGAAATTAAGTGTAATTTTTGGCCTTCTAGAGTCTGATTCCAAAAGAACTGTCTGCTATGCTTATCAATTTCCCTCGATACACATTTGGGAAGAAGCATTGTCTACATTTGGTAACTTGGAATTGCTGTTAACACTGAATTGATCAGTGTAGCTCTCCCTGCCATACTCAACAATTTTTCTTTCCATGAAGCAAGCCTTTTCTTTACCATGTCAAGAAGAGGGTAATAGGGGAGTTTAGTCACTCTCCTGTGCAAATAATGGTATCCCGAGGTATTTCCCTAGATCAGCAGTAATTCTTATTCTCATACTTTGGCTCAATTCCATTGCTCTTTGCTCTTTTAAAACACACATTTCTGGAATAATATGCCTTTGATTTTGCCAAGGTAGACCCGACACTGTACAGAACATATGCATAATATTCCTTATTATTATTGCATGGTTCATGACTTCATGGATGCCTCTTCGAATAAAGGAAGATTATGCACGAAAAAGAGATGAGAGATATACCTGGACCGTGGAGCTAAATTTTAAGCTTTTCCATCTGCCTCTTTGTACTTCATTTGAGATTACTATTCCCAGCCTTTCCATGCACAAGATGAACAAATATGAAAATAAGGGCCTTAGTTTGTAAAATTTGTGAAAAATGCCGACTGATTCATAGACGTAGACGAATTGTAGTAATTTCTTCCAATCCAAGACATAAACAAAGACAAAGGATAATCTTTCAAAAAAACAAATCCCAAAAAAAAAAAAAAAAAGGCTTGGGCTTGACTAGATGCACACAAAAAATGAAAAAAAATGAAAAATAGAAAGGATCCGCTTTTGACATAAAATGGATATATCCATATATCTCTTACTTATATTTATGAGATAATAAAATATAGGAAAACTTATACGAAAAATTGGCTCACATAGAAATGGACATATTGGTTCACGTAAGAATGCGCGTAAAATACCAAAGGTAGTTATTCATGTTCAAGCTAGTTTTAGCATTACCATTGTGACTATTACAAATGTACGGTCAGGTGATTTCTTGGTCCTCCGCTGGTACTTGTGGATTCAAGGGTCCAAGAAAGGGGACACCTTTTGCCACTCAAACTGCAGCAGTAAATGCTATTCGACGATAGCGGATCAAGGTATGCACCGAGCAGAAGTCATGATAAAGTCCCGGTCTCGGAAGAGATGTAGCATTAAGAGCTATTCGTAAAAGTGGTATACTATTAAGTTTCATATGGGATGTAACTCCTATGCCACATAATGGATGTAGGCCCCCTAAAAAAAGACGTATGTAAAAGAAAAAAATAAACATTGAAGAGATTTAAAGAGAAATAAATAATTCAAATTCAAGGATTTGATCAAAATAGATTATTATGGTTCGAGAAAAAGTAAAGCATCCACTCGGACACTGCATGGAAGTGTGTTGAATCAAGAGCAGACAGTAAACGCCTTTATTATGGACGCTTTCTTCTGTCTCCACTTAGGAAAGGTCAAGCCAACATAATAGGCATTGCGACGTGAAGAGCTTTGCTCGGAGAAATAGAGGGAACATGTATCACACGTGCAAAATCTGAGAAAACACCACATGAATATTCTACCATATCAGGTATTCAAGAATCAGTACATGAAATTTTAATGAATTTGAAAAAAGTTGTATTGAGAAGTAATCTCTATGGAACTCGGGACGCGTCTATTTGGGTCAAGGGTCCTAGATATGTAATTGCTCAAGACATAATTTTACCACCTTTTGTGGAAATCGTTGACAATACACAACATATAGCTAACCTAACAGAACCTATCAATTTGTGTATTGGACTAAAAATCGAGAGGAATCACGAATATGTTATAAAAACACTAAATACCTTTCAAGACGGAAGTTATCCTACAGATGTTGTATTCATGCCTGTTCGAAATGCAAATTTTATTATTCATTCTTATGTGAATGGGAATGAAAAACAAGAGATACTTTTTCTCGAAATATGGACAAATGGAAGTTTAACTCCTAAAGAAGCACATTATGAAGCCTCTTGGAATTTGATTTATTTATTTATTCCTTTTTTACATGCAGAGGAAAAAAAAAACTTTAATTTGGAAAACAATCAAGACAAAGTTACTTTACCCTTTTTACTTTTCATGATGGATTGGCAAAACTAAGGAAAAATAAAAAAGAAATAGCATTGAAATCCATTTTTATTGACCGATTAGAATTGCCTCCCAGGATCTATAATTGTCTCAAAAGGTCCAATATACATACTTTTCAATAATGATCAAGAAGACCTTATGAAAATGGAACATCTTTGCATAGAAGATGTAAAACATATATTGCATATTTTAGAAATAGAAAAGCATTTTGCATAAAATGTAAATCCATTGGATTTTTTTATCCTTTTTTTAGGAAAAAAAAAAGACGAAAATGCGGGTTTTGAATCTTTGGCACAAATCCATATAGTCGGAATAGGTCCAAAATGGAATAGATGTATCTAGGGATTAGTGGTTTCAAAGTGAATTCTCCCTAGATACACAATACACATATCATGATATTTTATTTCACAATTGAATCAATTTAAAAAACACCTAAAGTTAGGTATTTCTCAATAGGTAATGTTGCTCCAATACCCAACCAAAGGGCCACTGCAATACCAATCAAAAAGATAGTTGTCACTCTTTTGGACAACAAAATGGGTTTTGGAATTTATTAACATTCTCCAAAAAGTGTACTGTTAATAATCCCTCCACTACCAAAACCATTAAAAGAACACCCAATGACTTATTGGGTACTATACGAAGTATTTGAAATACGGGAAAGAAGGACCATTCAGGCAATATTTTCAAAGGAGTTGCAAATGGATCCGCGGGTTCCCCAATCATTGATGGTTCTAGAACCGCTAACCCTACGTTACAAGCAATAATACCTAGAATTACTATTGGAAAAATATATAAAAGATCATTGGGCCATGCGGGTTCTTCGTAATAATTATGACCCATTCCTTAAGCCAATTTAGCTCTTAATACAGGATCATTCAAGTCAGGTTTTTTTGTTATTGGGATAGGTGAATTCTTATAGATCCATCCTCCAAAAGAACCGGACATGATAATTTTTCATCATCCAACTCGAGCACGAATCAAATGTATCTATCTAAAAGATTTATATACACACATAACATATATGAATATGAGGATTCTCTATACGAAAAAATTTAGCAGAATCTCTTTTCTGGAGTTACAACTATCCATTGCAAGAAATTCTGTTCTTATGTTCTTATAAGTTAAGTAAATGCTCAATACCCAAGTAGGCTTACAAAGTTGATAGTGCTTTCTGGGTCATCTCAGACCTTGCAGTTGGCCTTTGTCCCCCTAAATCTTGAGACTTTTTATTTTTACTTTACATATAAAAGATTTATTTATTACTAATATAATCTAGCCCCTGTTCTTCTTTAGATCTACATGTTTCACTCTAATAGTATCATAAATCGAGTCAATGCAAAGGAAATGAATGCATTTCCATAATATTAAGTTAAGTAAAATATAAGACATAATCCGAATTATACCACATCAATTATTTTATTGGATCTTACGGAGCCTGTTCATGTAGGACATGATGAGTTTGATCATAGAAAAGATTCTCTTCAAGCGAACCAGCCTATCCTCTATCCTCTGTAAGGGACTTGCGTGGTGGTTGGAATAAAGACACATTTCAGTGTGAATTCAAATGTGGCGGATAAGATAAAGTCATATATCTGCGCAGCCCAATCAACAGTTCAAGTCACACACTCCCATAATCCATTTTTTCCTAGAAGAATTCCCTTCAACTCTTCGTGTTTGTCAAATAAGAAAAATAATATAATCCAATTTTGTGAAGTTGAAGGGAAACATCCAAATACATGTCTTATTATTTGAATCTTAAATAAGACATATTTGTAGCAATGAAATACTATTGTTCTCCTCCCCAAAATGATAAATGATTGATTCCAAATATCTATGATTGATATTCTCTATAAAGGACCGGAAATGCCTTGCTTACATATCATTGGAAAGTGAATTAACATAAATACGGCAGTAAGAAGAGGTAATACACAAGTGTGTAAACTATAAAAACGAGTCAAGGTAGATTGGCCCACACTAGCACTTCCGCGTAATAACTGTACCAAAGATGATCCTATTACAGGAATAGCTTCGGGTACGCTAATTACAATTTTGACTGCCCAATAACCAATTTGGTCCTAAGGTAAGGAATAACCAGTTACACCAAAGGATGCGGTGAATACAGCCAAAACTACACCAGTAACCCACGTCAATTTGTGAGGTTTCTTATAACCACCGTAAGATACACACGAAATACGTGCAAGATCATCATTAGGACCATCATACTTGCCGACCATCGATGAACTGATCGGATTAACCAGCCAAAGTTAGCTTCAGTCATTAAAGGACTTTATTTATTTTGAGAACATGAAAAGATGGATTACGAAGCTAAAAAAGAAAAAATGAATTTTTTATTTGACGCAATTCTAACTGATGCGAATGATAAAACAACTATAAATAGAAAAAAATGTATTGGAATAAAAGAAAGCAATAAAAAATTTCCTTGACGGTCATACAAATTCATTGACGAAGAAGAATACCTGGAAAGCAATGGTACAAGAGAAGATTATGAGATTTGTTCAAGAAGACCCAAACCACCTATAGTAATTTATATTGAGACTGATAACTCAGAGAATGCCGATACTTATACGTATCCTAAGGATACTGATAATTCTGATGGAAAAGAAGAACTTGCTTTAATAGATTATTCACAACAATCGGATTTTAGCTGAGACATAATCAAAAAATCTAGATGCGTTCAAAGACGTAAAACTGTTAATTGGAAAATCCTTCAAGCAAGTCCACATTCTCCCCTTGTTTGGACAAAATTGACAAATCCTCTTTCTTTTCGTTTGAGATTTTCGAGTCAATGAAATTTTTTTCTAAAGTGGATGTGGAAAAATAAAAATACAGAATTGATAATTTCGGATTATAAAGAGGAAAAGGAAAAGAACAAAGAGATTAAGAAAAAAGAGGAAGCAGAGAGTATGGAAATAGCGGAAGCCTGGGAAAACACTCAAAATGCTCAACCAATAAGAAGTCTTTTATTAGTAACCCACTCGATTATTAGAAAATATATTCTATTACCCTCATTGTAATAACTAAAAATATCGTTCATATAGTATTATTTCAATCTCCCGAATGGTTAGAGGATTTAAAGGATTTGAATAGAGAAATGTATATCAAGTGCGCCTATAATGGCGTTCCATTATCCGAAATGTAATTTAAAAAACCGCTTAACCGAGGGTATTCAAATAAAGGTCCTTTTTCCTTTTCATCTGAAACCTTGGCACAAATATAGATCTAAGCTACGATCCCCTCAAAAGGAAAAGGATCCAATGAAAAAAAGTGAAAAAAATGGATTTCTTCTTTTTTACGGTTTTCGAATGGAAGTAGAATTTTTGGTTAAAATGTTCAAAAGTCAAACTTAAAAGTTAACTAATGATTTGAAAGGATGAAAATATAATCTTAGAATATAAGGGAGGTTTGTATAATATACATTTTAATTTCAAGAGATGTCTATGAGTTTTTAAAATAGAGGAAAAGTCTGTATAATTAAGGCAACACGAAGGAGGTTAAAGTATGTACTCTTTCTTTTATAATAGCAAGGACATTGACTAAAATAAAATCTTTGTAGTATATTTTTTTTAAGTTTCCAATTTTGTAGTATATATTACAAAAAAAAAAATTTGCATGACATATATATACATATTTGAAGGCTTCGTTATATATATATATATATATATATATATTACATATTTGAAGGCTTCGTTATATACACCATGTCTACATATATATACACCATGTCTACATATATATATACACACACAGACATAGTGTATGAATAATTTCCTAATAGACATAGTGTATAAATAATTTCCTAATTTCATTTGATTATATATATATATATATATATTATAATCAAATTAGGAAATTATTTATACTCCTACTTTCCTATTTTATTTCGTGTCGCGGTCTCCGGGTAATTAAATAGTATACTTGTATATATGCATTAGTCCGAATTCTTCTCGGCTTGGTCCGTCACACTCTCTTGCTTAGTAAGCTTCCTCTCTCTCTCTCTCTTGTGTGTTCAAACCTTCTGTAACTCCTTGTTTACGCCAAAATCTCCATGCCATTTTCATTTTTTTCCCTTTACTTTGATGCAAATTAAGCTTTGACGAACTTCTTCGCCGCAGGTTTATTTCATTCTTCCGCCATTTTATATTTTTTTCGTGTCAACGACTTAACTCCAATCCCTAAATGGTGCACTTTAAGCTTTCATGAAGGGATAGATTAAGACCTCGATCCATGGCGAAAACGAAACTGATACCTGGATTTCGGTTTCATCCTACCGACGTTGAGCTGGTTGAGTACTTTTTGAAGAAGAAGGTCGCCGGAAAAAAGTTTCCCCTTCAAATGATCGCCGAACTCGACGTATACAAATATGCTCCGTGGGATCTCCCAGGTTCGCCCACAAATTTTGTTCTCCCTCCATTTATTTTTGATATGTTGGCTCAATTCAGTTGTTTTTTTTTAGAGATGAAGAAAGCTGAATAAATTAATCAAAAGTTTTATATTTATTATTTTTATACCAAATTAATTTTTCTAGCTCATATATTAATATAATTCCTCCGGTTTCAAATATAGGACGAAATTTTTGTAGTGTAATTTGTACTATAAATTTTATCCTATATTTAAGACTGGATGAATATGATCTAATAATGTATAACTTATATTATGATTAAATTATTTATTTTGTTTCCTTATCTCGGAAGACAAAGTCCAATGATTTCCTTTTTGTGTGTTTCAGATAAATCGTTAATGAGCACTGTGGACTTGGAATGGTACTTCTTTTGCCCTAGAGCAAAGAAATATATGACTGGAGGTAGAACGAAAAGGAGTACGGAAGCAGGATACTGGAAAACCACAGGAAGGGACAAACCTATTTGGCATAATAATCAAAGTGTTGGGTTGATGAAAGTTCTAGTTTTTCATGTGGGTCGTCCACCTAGAGGAGGTCGAACTGACTGGGTTATGCATGAATTTATGCTTCATGATAATAAGGATCTCGGTGACAAAGGCATCGCACAGGTAACATAATATTAACCAGCGACACACAATCTATATACACAGTCGTTTCCTGATTGTACTGCCTCTTCGACCCGGTTAACTTTTTTAAAGTGTTTAAACAAGTTAAATAAATTATTTTAGAATATTTATATTTATCTTCTTTTACAGCAAACAAATTTATTTAACTTACAAATTGATATATAATTGAATAATACACAATATATGGTATAATTAACTAAATTATTTAGTTTGCTCATCCTCTTAAAAGAGATCAACTGGATCCTATATTAAGGATAGGAGATAGTATATTATATATATAGCTGATTTGTACGTATCCTCATGAATTAATGTTTTGATTATCAGTATCGTCTTGAACTATTATGTATTGCAGGACTCGTATGTAATTTGTAGGGTATTCAAGAAGGATGGACGTGGTCCTAGGAATAATGGACGAAAATATTGTGAACTGTTTGACGAGGAAAACTGGGATGACAAGGAAGATTCTACTTCTATTGCTGATCATGAACCATCACTTCGTGTTCTGCCTGGTATTGTCCATAACAACAACAACAATCTCTCGCCATGTGACTCCAATTGGTCGCCGACCCCAAAGTCAAGTTTGTCATCAGGAAAAACTTATGATCCTTCAGTAGTGAATAAAGACGATGTTGTTTCTCCAATTCCACGTGAAGAGGACGATGTGCTATGCGTGTTGGATTGGTTCTCAGAAGAAGAAATACACAACACGTTGGCTCTAAGTAATGAAGACCACAATAGCGAGGTGAGTAATGTAATACTGCCTTTAATCCTTAATACAAGTTCTTGTTCACTAAATCTTAGATTAAAAACTGGAGTTAGGTATATTTCTTCTTCATATGTATACGTACGTGCTTGAGTTCTCTTTTTGTGGAATCAAGGTAATTGATTTTATTTCTGTCTGCGTCATTTGTTTCTGATGTTTCCTATTTTATATATTCTCCATTACGTTAATTGTCTTGCCCTTGCTTTTTGCTTCTTTGGCTTCTCATTTATTTTACTAAGTTTTAGTGGTCGTTGTCGTCTCTATAGATATATATATCTGAGTTTGTCTTTGGGTTTTTAATTTATTGTGGCTGGATTCATGATCACAGGCGGGTGTTAATTCTGAGGAGGAAAAGGAAAGTGAAGGATTTCAATTCGATGATATATTTAGGGACTTGGAAGAACTCACCAACTTGGCGGCATTGGATAATGAAGATTATGGTCTCACACAAGTTGGATTTCCTACAAACCCAAGTTATTTTAACTGCTGATCTCTGATCTCCTTCTTATCATGTCTGATCAGTTCGTTTTGTTAGGTCAGGCCATTGAAGAACATGATGAAAAGAATGACCTGTTTTAATTGATTTTTCCTTCTGGATCAACTTGAAATAAATGCTTAAGGTAAAAAATTTAGAGTTGGAGATCGAAATCCAAATTATTATAGTTGATAACTTGATAGTATGCAAGAGAAGTGGATTGACTCTCTCCCTTGAACAAAAATCATGATATATATAATATTATCTATTACATATATGCATCTTGTGATGATTATTTAATTGTATGGTAATGATTGTATTTTCAATTATTTATATTTAATTTTATAAAGAGAAAATCTAAGAAAAATACTTGGGAAATATTAAAAGATAAACCAGTGACTCCAATTTCAACAACCCAAAATCAATCCACATGTATTTACTTAATTATATCTCAGTTTATTTTTCACTATAACTTTATTAACTTGAATATTTATTTTTAGGCTTAGATATCCTCTTATTGAAAACAATCATATTTTAGACGTTGTTAGACACTAAATGTAAATACATTCTTTAGTGGGGATTCAAACATTAGTTTTTGTAAGAGATTAATTAACTTCTTTTGTTACACCCAACTCTCTCTGGTTGGTCATTTATTCGTTTTTTTTAAAAGAAAAGGAATGATACGTGGTTGCTTCCAAGTCCAAAAGTAGGTAGGCAGAAGGCAGGGAATTGAGGTTGTCCCTGGCGTCAAGGACAGTCTCTATGCCGTTTTCTTTGTTTAATAATGAACTTCCAATTAAGTTGAAACACGCCTCCACTCTAATTAACACTGACAGCACAGATATATATATAATTAACCATAATCACACACCCCTATCATATATAGTAATAAATTAGATAAAAATCCACTTTCCAAATCTGCGATGGATCGTTTCTCGTGGAGAAGCAAACTGGTGGCGGGAGCGGGTATATTCACGTGCAAGATTTTTTATTGGCCGCCAGTCCAATGGAATGAGATCTAACACCGTACACGAATACTCCGATCATCCCAGTCAACAACGTACGACCATCATCGACAAGGCACCGAACTCGTGTTCCTCTCTGGTTCCTTCTCGCGTACCCAACCATAACACGTATGCGCCTGTTACCCAAAAATTCTTCGTCGGTCTCCCTTTTCGGGATTCTAACAATTGCTACCACGTCGCCATCACGCGCCACCTGTCCCATTAGCGCTACCCCATGTTTTCTCCACCACGTGTCTCCGTTGCGTGTCAGCCTAACCTCCCCGCCATCGTCATTTTCAGTCCTATATATACGTGGTGGCCATTATTAAGAGCGTTTCATTATCAATCATCAAACTTTCCAGATTAACGACGAGAGAGCTCTGTTGCCGTTTAGTGGTTTTGTGTTTTGGCTTAAAGCTGAGTGGAAATGGGAACGACGACGGCACAGATTGATCGGACGTCGTCGATTGAGAGAGAGCCGAGGACTGTGAGCATGCAACAAATGCAGGCGGCTAGGGATTTGGCCATTTTCATCTTGAACACCAAGACCTTCGAAGAAGCTTCAAGAATCTTCACCGAGGTATAGTACGACGTCGTTCATAGTACATATTCCTCTTTAATCAATCGATGAGTTTGTTAGTATTTAGGTGTCCTAGAGACAATCTGTAAGGACAGATCAGCACCATTTTTACGTTATAGTATTTCATTATTAATAAAATGAGCATATTTTATCTTTATCATATTTATGTCTCGCCTTTATTTTAAGGTAAATATGTATTTGAAAATAAAAGCCCTAGGAATAGAACATGTGTTATTCTTGAGGATCAATGATAGAGATCATGATCATGAGGACTCAAGAACACTGGATGTCTATTGCCTGAAACTTGTTCCTAGTCTTGAATCACCAAGAAAGGGCATTGATGATCTCAATAAGACTAGTACGACATCGTCTACTTGTATAGGGATACAAGGTAGCGACCTCATGGAATACAGACATGGAGATGTCTTAGCTGATGTCGTGGGTGGATATGTTGGAGAACATATAGCATTGAACTGACCCGCAGAGAGACTCCATAAAGATTTATTGTAGAGAGTATCATTGGATATGTAAAGTCTCTCATCGTTTGGTAGTGCGGATCGTCTTGGACTTAAGGATGTCATCGAACACTATGTCCTAGGGTTATACTTTGACCGTACAACTCTATCCACCGAAAATGGGGAGAAAAGTGTACTCTTGGGTGTAACTCGAATGTATGAGTATAAATGGACATGCCGAGAGGACTTCATCCCCTACAAGGGATTAGTCATTCACAAGACCTAAGAGCTTGGATAGCTTTTAATTAACTCGAGAGTCTCATGGCAAGAAAGCAAATGATCATGAAGAGTCATGATCCCTTACGAGTTAATATAAGAAGATTCCTGGTTCTGTGAAATAGCTACATTTAGTCAATTAAGAGAGATGATACTCTATCTTTACTCTCGACTAAATGTGAATGACGATGTGAGGGATGATGCTTGCACGGTATCCAAATATGAAAGGTAGATCACTTGATCAACTCAATTAGTTCTGGGGCCGCAGAGCATTGCTAGTGTCTTATGAGGTCATTAGATAAATTGGGCTCGTTAAAAGAGTTTTTAATTGGTCCAAGTTTATTTATGTCAGTGACTAATTGGGCCTAATGGGTCACACACAAAAGGTTATTCCCGATTGTTTAAAATTAGCAAACTTGGGACAATAATTGTTATTGAGCTTTATCAAGAGTAAATGTGTATTTGGGTTGGAGTGGGACTCCAAGCCCAATGAGGAGAAAATGGCGTCATATATGGTGTCTCGAGTGGAAAATCAGTTTCTCTACAAAAGGGCCCAAATGTGTTGGAAGACCCAACGGGGTCTTAGGCCAAGTTGAATTTGGAATTCGAATTTTGAATTTAAGTTTGAATTTTAAATTTGAATTTAAATTCAAGAGGTTAGGTTATAAAAGATAATTCTGAATTATCTAATATATATATATATATATATATATTAAGATCCAATGATGATTGGATGAAGATAGGAGAAATAATAAATGAGGATTGATTGAAATGATTTTGAATTTTAGTTTAAGAGATGAATGTGATTCATCATCTTAAATTATTATTCAATCAAGATATGAATTTAATTCATTATGATTTGGATTTTCCAAATCAAGTTTGATTGGGCATTTCTTGTAAGCACTTAAATTAGGGTTAGACTCTTATAAAGTGCTGATTTTTTATATACCCTTTTTATGGACGTTTTTTTTGAAGGAAAAAGGAAATAAATATAATCCATCATCTTAAATGATTGATTCAATCAATCGATCAAGATATGAATGTGATTCATCATCTTAAATTCAACCAATCAATCAAGCTATGAATTCAATTCATTGTGATTTAGATTGTCCAATTCAAGCTTGGATTGGGCCTTTCTTATGAGCACTTAAATTAGGGTTAGACTCTTATAAAGTGCTGATTTTTGGTGTGCCTTTTTCCTGCACGTTTTTTGAGAGAAAAACAAGATCCTTATGCTCTCTAAATTTCGGTCTTTACCAAAGGTTTAGAGAGAAAAAGGCACCATCCATAGAAAGGCAAGGTTCCAATGATCTTGCTCCTCCTATCTTTAACCTAATCCTAAGAAACCATCATCTTCTTGAAAAAGATAAAAACCTAAGGAAACCACAACTCAACCTTGTCTTTGCCTAGCAAGCATCCAAGGAGTTTCAAGAGAAGGAGTTCTCATTGCAATCGGGGGATATTTGTGTGGATCAACGTTAGAGGACATCAACAACCTTGAAGTCTTCGAGTGATCTAAGGTATTCTAATCTCCAATAATCGTTTCATCAAATTATCCTAAACCCCAATAGTTTTTTTAACGAGTAATCCTAAAACTCATGAGTATTATAAATTGTTATGAATTCTCATGAGTATCGTAAAGAGTTACGGATTAATAATTATTAACTAATTAGCGTAATGAGTTAAGGTTAATAATTCTTGAGGACCGTAAAGTGTTACGGGTTTCCGCATCGATCAAACAAATTTTTGTTTTCAACCTCATGAAACTTTGCATGAAAGTCATGTAATAGGCAAAATTAACCAACAGAGTTCAATTATTTTATGGCTGAATATCTGTGATGATGACGGTGGCGGAGCAGGGGTTGCAGCCAGTAGTTAGCGCGGCGCGTGACATGAGGATGATGAATAATATGGAAGCGAGAGAAGAAGCAGAGATGTTAGAAGACGCAGAAGCAGTAGTAGAAGAATTCAAAGACATAGCATCTGCTCCTTTCTAGTTAAAATTCCCTCCTTTTTCACTTTTTTTTTTTTTTTTGTAAATACACAACAGATCAATACGTCTGCCTTATAGAGCTATATACTTACCTTGTAAATATAGGATATCACATAGAACACAGCACAGGTTCAAGTTTTGGGCTGATTATTTATTCCATAATTAATAATGCTGTTTGCCACAGTTTCATTATCTGAATGTGTATGGTGCATGCAGAGTGCAGAGTGTTATTGGCGGATAGTAATTTGTCGGGACCGTCTAATTGAAAAGGATATAGTAAAGTTTAATAATTAATCAGATGGGTGAATTGTTGCTGCGATCAAAGAGAGGCATGGTGGATTGTCGAGGCCTATTGGAACTAGTTGCTCTAACTAGCCATATGGTTAGGTATTATGTAAGGGGTTAATTAATTTAACTTTTATGTAATCAATGGGCACGCTTAATTATAATAATGAATTTAATAAGATCAAAGAGAAAGGAGGTTGATCAATCAAGGGGTACCAAAAGTGTTTTGGCTTGATTAATAATAAATGGAATATTATCAACTATGACATTAAATTAAATGTATTCTTTCAATAAATATTGTTATGTGTTGGTTTTAGTACTCATATTTAGTCCTAAATATAACACAGAGTTGGTCGGTTTTTTTTAAAACAAAGTTGGTTGTTTTTTTTTTTGAGAAATTAAGCAAGATAAATATAATTATATCATATATTGTATATCATTAGATTATATATAATTTTATTAGTCAAACTAATCAGTTTAAAAAAATTAAATACTCTAAACTAATTTATTTTAATTAGTTTTCTTAATCTCTTTAAAAAATTTAACTATGCAAGACCGCTTAAAAAATTTAATTTTGTCTTTGATCTAAGGCCGGAGTAGTACTATATATTTCACGTTGATGATAATACTATAGGACATTATTATTTTTAGATGAACTGCAAGACTAAGGTTGACACAAGGAGGGGGAGGATTGCGATCTTGAAGTAATAGTGTTGAAGGTCATTGAACTCATTTTTTGAAATTTTATGGCATTATATGTTACGATTAGTATTTTCTTTAGCTTCATTTAGAACTAGTAGCTAGAATATAATTGCCAAATCCGTTTTAAACATATCTAAGTAACTGGGACAATCCTGGGGCAAAGGCAGACATAGGCATCAATACGAATCCAGTGAGAACCTAACCATGAGCCAAATAAATACTGAGGTTGTGGAATAGATTTTAGTCGTTCATATGCAACCACTACAAGAAAAAAGGTAAATACCGACCGATTATTAGAGGCGGTTTTACGTAAAACCGCCTCTAAAACACATTTAGAGGCGGTTTTACCGGCGGGATTACAAACCGCCTCAATATTATTAAAAAACAGAGGCGGTTATTTAATCCGCCTCTAAATGGAACATATAGAGGCGGTTACTGAGGCGTTTTTGCCCAAAAATCTGAATCATTCCGAGGTCGTTATTATAAACCGCCTCTAATTTACATTTAGAGGCGGTTGGGGAGGCGCAGTGGGCGGAACCACACTCACAAAAAGTTTAGAATATATATATTTAGAACGAATCTTATTACAACTTGTTTCGATAGTATGTCGTTGGTTACATTATCACCCAACACACCTAGAGGTGCCGTGTTCGAACCTTCCCTTTTCCTTTTAGATCCCTTTTTCATTTTCGAGGCGGTTCGAAAACCGCCTCGAATCATATTCGAGGCGGTTCGGGAAAACCGCCTCGAAACCGCTCGAATCATATTCGAGGCGGTTCGTAAAACCGCCCGAAACCGCCTCCGAATGATATTTAGAGGCGGTTCAAAAACCGCCCGAATGATATTCGAGAGGCGGTTCAAAAAAACCGCCTCCGAATTATATTTTGAGGCGGTTGTACCAATGTTCCTTCAAACCGCCGCAGTTTGGCTCTCGACGGTGGTAACTTCGACGTTTTTTTTCAACCGCCTTTGTGCAATTAGAGGCGGTTTGAACCGCCTCTAAATACTCCTAAAACCGTCTCCATTTACCAGTTTTCTTGTAGTGAAGGGAAGTTCCCATGATGACATAAATTGGTCATTGACATCAAAACGATAAAGGGCGAAAACTGACAGATCAATCGCTTTCACAGCACAAAGAGGCATATGAATCAGAATGCAGGATGTGGCCAGGTGGCATTTAATTTCAAATTGAGGCTAAAAGTCAGGAGGACCCACCACAATACCAAACAGAATTACCTGGGTTTTAGGTGCTTTTAATAATAGCTAGCTTGGGATAACGCTTATGTCATTCCAAACAAGTCTCAACTAACAAACTAATAGTGCAATCTATTAATCATTATTGGATGGCATAGGAACAATAGCTCCAACGTCTTTAAATCAATAGACAAAATATATCTCTTGCACCCTGGAAGTTGCAAATAATTAAATTAGGAGTAGCTAGTTAGGCCTAGCTACTACACCCACCCCATACAATGTTCTCCATTATTAGTAATCCTAAACTATTGCTTGCAAAATATCCTTCCTACTACTCGAATATTTTTGAATCCATCCATTTCATTTTGGCTTATTACTTATTCTTCTTGCCACCTGCAAGAATTCGTTGAATCTGAAGCCCTCTACTAAATGCTTGATTGTACAATAGTCTGGTTTGGAATTCTGACACAAACGGAAACCAAGCCAATATCGCAATCGGTGCAAATATAACTATCCCCATTAGGTAATCGTACCCTCTTGCCAATGCTCTCACTGACGACCACATCCCAATGTTCTTCACCATTGGCCTACATGCTTGTGCTATCTGCTCATCACCATGCAACAAATTAATTGGACTCATTAGAATATATATAGTGATTTTTCATTACACTTTAATTAATTAACTCAAGCTTTTAAATGTGGAAATACCATGACGAGTGCCCATCCTGTTGGTAAAAAGGCTAGTAGACTCGCAAATATGTCATCAATTGTGAGATTCATAAGAATAAACATTAAGGCCAGACCAACCACGAATCCAAGAAATAGAAATGACTTCAAGAGTCGGAACATCAACTGAAAATCTGCACCGAACTTCTTTCTCCCCACTAACACTATCTGCAGTACGTAGCTTCAGACTGATGAGTCCTAAATGACTTATTTAGAATAATGAAATGTTTGATATATATTAATATATATAACTTGCATACCCACCTTTAGGATTACCATCACTATTAATATTACTATCCACGAGAGGGCGTAAACCTGCAGGGAAAGAATTGTTAATTCAAGAGTTTGAGGAACATTGAGAAATACCCCTTCCGCATTTTAAAACAAGACATATTTACTTAATTAACTAAATTAATTAAGCAAGTTGGTTATACTAATTAACATGGTACATATTTTTCAAAACATCTCAGTCATCTTCTTTAATTTCCTTATTCACTTTTTATTTATTTATTGTGGAGGGAGTATCAACATGGGTAAATTAGGAAAAGAATTGACAAAAATATAAAAAAAATATATTTTATATTTAGGACTAGAATTAATCCCCAATATATTATATTAAGTAGCGAAGGAAGTATTATAATTACCATGATGCTCTTTGAGCCTTCAAATACTTGTAGACGATAAACAATCCCGCCAAGACTTGATAGATAAAGAAGCGTAAGGAAAGAACAACCTCCAAGAACCCGCCGAGAAGGCCGGTGTGTTGCGAGATGTTCTTGTTCCTCACCCCACCAGGATTCCCAACTCTTGCTCGCCGGAACACCGATACCATCGTGACTGTGGATCCATTTAGACCAATCATCCCAATCCTCCACTATCTTCTGCCACTCAAAACCCGATGGATTAAACAGGAAAGGAGCAAACAACCAAGAACACACCATGAACCACATTGAACCGGCCATAAGGAAATATTCCACAGGGCCATTTCCATATCCATAAATCATGTAACATATAAGCAATATAGCCAGCTCTAGCCCTTTCACAAAGTGACTCCTAGAATACAATCGGTAGTTCTCTGCAAACTTCTCGTGCCGGACCACGAAACCTCGGCCGGTGGCTCTGTACTTTGCACCGCCGTGCAGGAGAGTGCGACCAAAATAATGCATCCTTGTTCCTAGTGAGAAAGTGAAGAAAACAGGGGATAGTTGTAACTGCATAATTATGACATCAGTTAAGGCTGTTCTGAATCCTCTCTCCAATCCAATTTCCATGACCATTGGAAGAATCATCAAAAGACCAATATGAACAAGAGATTGTGATGCCATTGCAGCCTTTAAGGGATCATCTTTAGTTCTCTTAGCTATTATCATTATGGATTCCTCCATTCCACTCAATGTCAGGTAAAGTCTTCCATATAGGAAAGCATAAACTACGATTACCACAACTTGCGAGTTACAAAACAAAAGCATTATAGTTCTAAACGAAATCCAAATCCAATTGGGGGTGCCAGCTTTACCTTCTTAGATGAGCCTCAAATTTGAGCCCCTTCCTAAATGTTTTCCCCCCTCCATGAATGGTTCTTTTGATCATTAGATTTATGTAAAATAGATAATATTTTGATATCTTATAGGCAAAAAATAAAATTATTTTTAAGTTTTTACAATTTTTCAAAGATTTTGGTATCAAAATATCACCCATTTCATGTAGAATTTATCAAAACAACCACAAAAAAAAAGGGAATGGCTCCAAATTTGAGTCCCAGCTAGAAGGCACATCTGACACCTGAGGCCCAAGATTTTCTGCTCAATTCTATATGCATTATAGGCATTACCATTGAGCTGATATAAAATCCAACAGTGGTAAAATAACATGACAGCATGCGGAAAAAGTCGAAACGATGTCCCAGCCGGTAGATATCCCTACTCGATATCGCTCTCCATTACCACAAGCCACTTTTGCTTCAAAAAGTGAGATTTGGTTGAGCCCTACATCTCTACCCTTTCCTACTTGGATATATTCATGGTGTGTGATATTTCCGCCTCTTAGCGTTGAGTTGAAACCTACATAGGTTAAAAAAAAAAAAGGCCTCATATATATGAAGCAGGGGTTGGGTTTCTCTCATTATCACTTTCTCATTATCCCTCATCATCTCTAAATCATATCCATCCAATCAATCACAATGCCACTTTAACATTTCTCTCACCTTCCCAATCAATGGTCCAGATGATGCTAATGAGAAAAAATGAGAAAGAGGATTATGAGAGAATCCTCTTCCATGAAGCAGAGGAGAAAAGCAATTTAATTAGAAAGATGTTTTACGAATTTATATATACCAGCAAAAATATCCTCGCTAAGATTGATGCCACGAGAAGCTTTGCTCATTCCTCCTGTAATGTGGAAAATTCTATCAAAAACATCTGGATGACCATAGTGGAATCGAACTCTGTCATTGAACAAACCTTAACATAAGATAGAGAACATAAATATGCATATCAGACACCATCTAATAAGATCACTTGAAAAAGCACTTACTTTAGGGGTCTTGCCAGGACTCTTTGACCAATTGTGACGAAACTTGTCTCTTGATTTGACATAAACCAAGCTAAAGAAGAAACACTGTAACGAGTTATCACCAATGTATCAATAATGTCACACCAAAATAATGGACATCTCAAATAATAATAATAATATTGTCAGTTCTATACGAAAGAAGCTCGAGATCGAGGACCTGCCAGTGAAGATATGTTCACGGACACCTAATATAGTAGGTGGGCAAACTCCATGATCCTCACCAAATTCTTCCAGAAGGTTACACATTTTTAGAGCTTCTTCCAAATAATTATCCTACAAGAAAATTGATCATCTTGTTAAGAATTCGTTCCCATTATTATCAACTTTGTTACAGACTTACAATTTTTAATTAACTTCTATATACCTGGTTCATGTCTATAGTCTGAAGGGCTTCCCCTCGGGTGAAAATGATGGCATGATTCTGATTTTCAGGTTTCCCTTCCCCTAGCTTTCATTGGACCCTAGTTTTTATTCGGTACACTTCCTTCAAGTAAGAGACAAAAACAAAATAATTCATTTATGGAAAGACAATGCGTAGATATAGTACTATTGTATAACACTTCTCTTGTTGCTGAGTTAGCTATGTGCATTTACTTGGTCAAGATTGTCCACAGCTTTGATCAGTACAGAATAATAAACTTTCTGGGATTTTCCACCTTCTCTTTCTTCAACTTCATCAATATATGCCACACGAAGCGTGGGGTGGCTACATATAAAGTGCACTTTAGGATCCAGAAGTAAATGCAACTAGAAGGACCCAATTTGATTTAGAATATCAGCCAAAGAACATACTTAACCATCAAATTGAGGATGTCTGTTGCTCGACGATCTCCACTCCGCTTTTGATTCCCGTAGTTCTGACAAGTAGCAACATATGTGAATTTCATGTCAGCCACAGACTCTAGATTTGCATATAAGGATCTCTGGCTCTTATTTTCTTCATCTAAGAGATCAGTAAGAGCTTTATATCCATCAAGTATCTCTGATTATCACAAGAGAGTAAAAGATTATTACACAAACCACTTGGCAAATAACTTCTTATTCATTTCCATGATGAACCTGACAAGAAAAGCCTATTTATGAGGAGTTAACAAAGAATCTTCATGTACCTTTCTCATTGGCCATATCAAGAAAAGCCTGGAGCTTCAAAGCCCGCCGGTAATACATCATTCCCCTAACTGCAGTGAACTTATAAATACAAGATATTTGCAGCTACAAGAAAATTATTCATAATTAATAATTGACCTAATTCATCTGATACCTGTCCTGCATAGTGTCTGTCCTCTTAAGGAAGCCCATAGTCTAAGCTGCAATACATTCCCTTCTTTCTCCATTAAGTCACTGTATTTTTTACAATCAAGTCGCTCCATGAAGTTATTCCTCTCATCTTAAAAACCATAACGTTTTAGCCCCATTCTTATCTTTATAATTAAGGAGTCAAGCCTAAGTTAGTCATTACGAACCAGGGTAGATCTTTTGCAAGTAATATATGATTGACACACCATCCTCATTTTCAATCTCAAGGTCATGCTTTGAATAGATAGTCTCCTCGCTGTAGTATGGAGTTAGGACACTGCAAATTAAAGAAGCCGAATTCTATACATGAAGCACAGACAGTTGCAGTATGCATGATGAAGGAGGGAAGCTAAAATAGCAATGCAATAGATACTTTAATACACACACAAACAAACAAATGGTCACTCAACATAAGGGGAAAAAACAACAATATGACCCTAAGAATTTGAATTATCTGGGAGACTGTGACAATGAGGAAAGTGTACATGAAAAGGCATGATGAGTGATTGTGGAAAGTATGACATTGGCATATATCTTCATAGCAGACCTGAATGAAAGCATTTTACGAACACGTGGTGCACGTGGCATATCCATAAACAATGAATTGGTAAAGAAAGCAATCCTTCTGCGGGCTTCAAGGTTTGTTGGCACATCAATTGTGGATTCCTTCATCGTCAAGAGAAGATAAAGACGTCTTATCTGAAATTATGCCAAGGAACCGTAACATTTCATTACTTATGGCGGCCTCCTGAATCATCAAAATGGTATATACTGTCTCCTACCTTTAATATAAAATTTCGTTTATAGTGTTAACTGCATTACAAACAAGATCTTATATTAAATAACTTGAGGTATTATATTCTAACAATCCAATAAATTTATCAAGTACCTGTTCCACGGATTGTGCTGTAACAGCAGGAGGAAATAGTATAGCAGGTTTTGCGTCACTATCATCATTAAAAAGCTGTTTTCGAGAATCCTTGCTATGACCAAGCTCCACCAATTCACTGAAGAACATCATCACAAAAAATAAAAATCAGAGCCAAATACCACACCGTTCTCCCAACATGTTGCAGTACAAATTTAGTGCAGAAAGTTCACTAACTTGCTTTCATTCACCATCATGTCCCTAGTAACCACTTCTAGCATGTCTTGCAGCAAGAGTACCACGGCATCTCGCTTGGATGGATCTGCTTCTTTCTATAATGTGAAAGGAATTTAAGTGCAAATTTCAGATTGATTTATACGTCAAGATAAGAGCCATTTGCAACAGAAATTTTGGAATTATATTTTGAATTACCAAAATTTCTACAAGCTCCAAAAACTTCTTGCAAAGGGAGGGTAGAAAGCCTAAATGGAAATTAGTGAGAAGTGTGTTCTTTGCGATGTTGCTTTCAACTTCTTTGATGATGATAGATATTATCCTGTTCCACAATAATAATGATTTCAGATGTGTTAGTTAAGTAATGATACTGCAATGTGAATATGAACTAATGGAGTCACGATACCAAATAAAAGCTACCTTTTTTCATTTTCTCCGACCACCAAAGTATTGAGGATATTTTTGAAAGCTTCATAGCATTCAATCACAGCACATTTCATGTATTCATCTACACATATACGCTTCCAAAGATCAGAGTCTCTTCCATGAAATTGAGCAGCCATATCAAGTGCTACAGGAATCTGCAAATGTAAAATTGGGTCAACTACTTAAATTGTTGACAGCCTAAAAAATATCACAACAATCAAATCAGCCATACTAACTTTGCTTGCAAGCAGAAACGGCGGCCATTGAATTATTTTCAGGCTAGGATCTGATAATGAGTAAGGAACCAGCAGAAGCTCCATCTCCCTGGAGTAATGTAAATAAAAAATTAGTAATGCAAACTAATCAAAGAGATGGAAGAAAAGCTATGCCTAGTAACAAAAGGCAAGAAATCAGAGAGGTTGGCTCCGAGGCCTTTCCTATCACTTAAGAGGTCTTCCTCACGGAAACTGCAAATAATTTCATTCCATAATTGAGAAAATTTGGCTGCTTCACTCCTTCGGCTAGCAGTAATCTACACAAGCACACGTAAAAAACATAAGATGAATAACTACATTTAGCTTCACTATTCAGCAATGGAAAAAAAAAAAAACAGTAGCGACCTCAGCAAATGATGACTTCTCATTTTTAGTAGATTTATGGTATGTTTAGATATATTTGAGAAGTCATTAATACTAAATTGAAAAGATTTTATTGGGATTTTAAGAGATATCAATTTGGATACATTATTTGGGGGATTTCAATTTAAAATAAAAGTTTTTGAGTTAGGGAAATAAATAGTAATATTTAGAAGTTTAAAAAAAATAAAATTAGGTTTTATTATTATTATTATTATCAATTATATAATAATGCTTCTTATGGTTAACATTTGTAGCCACGTATTCAAATTGTTTCAATTGAATATTCAGATGGGACCCACAAATTGAAATCAATTGAAGACCTAAAAGCTACAAGAAGGAGGTGCAGAAAAAGGTTATTAAAAAAAAAAGCACAGGAGGCCGTTTTTCTTGTTTCGGATTCATTGGATTGCTTTGGCATGGATTGAATGGATTGGGCCCACGAATTAAAACTCAAAAAAAAACCTAATGCCTAATGGAATGGAAAGGAGGAGGCGGCTATTAGCACAGGGGGAGGCGAAATAAAAGAAAAAAGAAAAGAACGAGTGAGGCAGAATTTGGGGAGGCGGCATATTTTTGGGTCATTCTCGCTGGGAAAACAGAGACAGACATTCACGATTGGAGAGGTGAGAGGGCGGAGACGAGAGTAGCACTGCAACTCGAAGCTTTCGATCTTCATCTTTTTCTCTCGTCAGCGGTGAGAATCATCCACAGTTTTGGGCTCAGTGCTAACAAGGAACAGAGGAGTAGTGTAGCGGCGGAGTAGCTTTTGGATTGCTATCAGTTGGTTTTATTCTTCCAAAGTGTGATTTGGTTTGCAAGTTTTTATTATCCTTCTTATGTCTTGTAGTCTGATCATTGATTTCGTTCTTTGTGATGATGTTTAAAGCCATGTGTGGCTAACTTTCCCTTTGCAACTTAGAGTATTATGAACTTGTTTGGATTTTAGAAATTGTTCCCACTAATTAGTTTTGTTTAATATTAATTCAGTTTATTTAATCTTGTTTTTATTATTCATTGTTTAGTGATTGGCCACCGTTAAACATGTTTGGGGATTTAGGATTAAACTTGACGAAGGAAATCTTAAATTGACCTTGGATTAAATAATGTGGAATTAGATTTTAATCTAATTTGCGTCTAGGATAGACATATACCTAGAAGCTCCACATAATCAAATTAGAGTGAGCCCAATTTGAATTGCATCTTAATTAATTATATGAGACATTGTATAATTAATTGAGATAGGTATATAAATGGACCGACAGACATTTATACACATTAATACTCTAGATTAGCTGATTAAGTTAAGTTAGAATTAATTTAGTGGGAATAAAATCTAAGAAGCAAACAAGGGATTAATATCTTTAGGTTGTCCTCCTTGATATTTGAATTCGCCCTTTTTGTTGAAGGTTATTGTTTTTATTAAAATTCTTTTTATTATTATTGGAAACAATTCTGATTTGCTCAACTTAAATGAAAAAAGGAAATTTAACACCTAATCACTAGTTGATTGAGTCTCTGTGGGATGACCTTGATTTGCCACTTACTATTTTCATGACCCGTACACTTGCGGTGCTTAGTTAAATTTTGGTAGCATCAAGTTTTTGGCGCCGTTGCCGGGGACTCAAGGCAACTGGTGATTAGTATTAGAAATCCTTTAGTAGTTTTAGTTTGAGTATTTTTTTTATTTGTTTATTTTTTCTTTTTAGCTCTTGGTGTTAGTTTGGTACTTTGAGATTTGTTTGGTTTTGTAGGTACATTGATATATGACCCGTAGAGCCAAAGCTACTAAAACACCACAGGAAAAAAGAAGTATCCAAGAGCTTTTGGAAGCTACAACACCTCAGATCCAAGAGGAGGAAGTAATACATACTGAAACTGAAGAGATGGCTGAGGATGAGAATGATAATTTGTGTATCAATGATTTTCTCGGGAAGACAATCTCGGGGCTATCGATCGAGAATCGAGTGCCCGATTTTCAAGCCAACAATTTTGAAATCAAGCGAGACTATGCTTAAGATGCTTGAACTACAAGGTCAAGATTCGTGAAACGATTCGGAGGATCCAAATCGGCATACGATACAATTCCTTGATGTTTGCAACTCATTCAAGCGAATGGCGTTCCTAATGATGTGATTCGTCTTCGGCTTTTTCCTTACTCTCTACAAGGGAAAGCCAAAGAATAGCTCAACAATTTAAAAGAGGCGTATAACCTCTTGGGAGACATTGGAAGAACAGTTCAGATCACGATTTTTCCCACATAACAAGATGGTGGATGCAAGAGCGGCTCTTACTAATTTCGTCAACAATTTGGGGAACATCTGTATGAAGCCCGGGAGAGGTTCAAGTTGCTTGTTAGGCGAGTCCCGGTCATAATCTAGAGAAGTGGGTCTTACTTCAAATCTTCGATACTCGGTTGACTTCGAATCTAAATCGAATTAAATCTTTGTCACTAATGGGGGAATTACAAAGCAACCTAGGTGAATCATGTCCGGAAATGCTTGGATGACTTATCAAGCGACTTTATACGAGAACAACAATGAAAGAAGGCCGGTGAAATCAGTTGATAAAGTTAGTGAGGAACCTTCTTCACGAGTTGATGGCAATGTTGAATACAATCAACAAGAGGTTTGATCACTTAGAAACTCAAGTAAACCGATCTAATGGTAGACGGATGGGAGTCAATGCTATTCATGCTTCTTGTGATTATTGTGGAAATGGCCATGATAATGGACAATGCCTCATATCTCAACGGTGGAGCAGTCAACTATGCGGGAAACTATCGAGGCAATAACTTGAGAACAATCCATACTCAAATACCTACAATTATGGGTGGCGTAAGAATCCTAACCTCTCTTGGAAATATGGTGCAACTCTTAATGAAGCATCAACCTCTAGTACAAAGCAAGTGCAACCTCCTGGGTTTTATCAATTTGAAAAGGAAGTTATTCCTACCCAAGAACCTAAATCTGATCTAGAGGCGGTGATATCTCGGCTCGCAAGTTTTCAATTAAAGAATGCTCAAGAGCAACGCTACTAATGCAAGAGTAGATTCATCTATTGCGAAGTAAATTCTTCTATCAAAAATCTTGGGGTACAAATGGGACAACTTGCAAATTTCGTGAATGTTTTACAACGAGAGAGAATTGCCAAGCAATACCGTGCCTAATCCTCGTAGAGATGTGAAAGAGGAATGCAAGGCTCTTACATTGAGAAGTGGAAAGGAATTACCCGAAATTCCTCAACCAAAGAAGAAACCTTCCGCTTCTACCGATCAAACCAATCCTACAATCACTATAGAGGATGATGAAGAGGTTTTTGAAGGTGAATGGAAAAGTCAATGAAGAGAAAGTTGAGATTGAGTCTAAAGAGGGTGAAGTGAAAAAAAGAGGGCAAACCAGGAGAATCTTAAATGGGTACCTCCTTTACCATTCCCTCAAAGATTTCAGAAGAAAGCTTTAGAGGAGTAATATAAGAAGTTTTTGGGGATTTTCAAGCAACTACACATTAACATCCCTATCCTTGAAGCGTTAGAGCAAATGCCTCAATATGTGAAGTTTCTCAAGGAGATGTTGAGTAAAAAGAGGAGATTTGGTGACTATGAAACCGTAGCCTTAACACAAGAGTGTAGTGCTATTCTTCTCAACAAGCTACCCTTTAAACAGAAAGATCCAGGTAGTTTTTCCATACCTTGCATAATTGGAGAAAAATTTCAGGGAAGAGCCTTATGTGATCTAGGATCAAGTGTCAACTTGATGCCATTATCTCGTGTTCAGAAAATTGCAACCGGGTGAAGCTCAACCAACTTTCGTGACACTTGCCTAGCTGATCGAAGTTTAGCTTTTCCAAAGGGTATCATTGAAGACGTTTTGGTTAAAGTTGACAAGTTCATTTTCCCGCCGACTTTATTGTGTTGGTCGTGATGAAGATAGAGATCTACCGCTCATTGTGGGAAGACATTTCCTTGCTACAGCTCGAACACCGATTGATGTTGAAAAGGGAGAGATCAAGTTGAGGGTGAATGATGAAGAAGTTATATTCAACATGAACAAGGCATTGAAGTATCCTAGGGATGTTGCAGATTGCTTCGGGGTTGACATGTTTGATGAGATGATTCAAGAGACTTTAGAGTCATTTTCTATAAAAGAACCATTAGCATCTGTTTTACTTGGGACTCATGAAATTGAAGAAGAGCATATAGTTGAATGTAAGAAGTTACTTGAAGCCTCTCCTTATTACAGGAAATCACCACAGCAGTTTGAGTTGTTAGAGATGGAATCAAGGCAAACTACTTCTTTGAAGCCTTCCATTGAACAAGCACCAATTCTAGAGCTTAAACCCTTACCATCACATCTTGAATATGCATACTTGGGTGAATGCGAGACACTACCTATTATCATCTCTTCTTCCTTATCTGAGGATCAAAAAGAACAGTTGTTGAAAGTTCTCAAGAGCCACAAGGGTGCCTTAGGTTGGACAATTGCAGACATAAAAGGTATAAGCCCATCAATTGTAATGCACAAGATACTCTTGGAAGATGATCACAAGAAATCTATCCGAATCAGAGAAGATTAAATCCTATGATGAAAGAAGTGGTCAAGAAGGAAATTATCAAATGGTTAGATCTTTGGGATCATTTATCCCATTTACGATAGCTCATGGGTCACCCAAAGTGCAATGTGTTCCTAAAAAGGGGGGTATGCGGTGATTACTAATGAGAAAGATGAGATTATCCCTACTCGCATAGTTCTTGGTTGGCGTATTTGCATGGATTACGAAAGTTGAATGATGCTACAAGGAAAGATCATTTCCCACTTCCTTTTATTGACCGAGATGTTGGACCGATTGGTGGTAAAGAATTCTTTTGTTTCTTGGATGGGTGTTCGGGGTATAATCAGATTGTGGTTTCTCCGAAGATCAAGAGAAGACAACATTTACTGTCCTTATGGCACTTTTGCCTTTAGAAGAATGTCATTTGGTTTATGCAATGCTCCTGCCACTTTTCAAAGATGTATGATGAGCATATTCTCTGATATGATAGAAGTGATAATGGAAGTATTCATGGATGATTTCTTGGTATTTGGAGAATCATTTGAAGAGTGCTTGATCAATCGGAAAAGGTGTTGAAGCGATGTGAGGAGACAAACTTAGTGCTCAACCGGGAGAAGTGTCATTTCATGGTGGATGAAGGCATAGTTTTGGGTCATAAAGTTTCTAAAAATGGTTTAGAGGTTGTGAGCCAAGATTTCGTGATTGAACAAGCTTCCTCCTCCTTCTAATGTCAAAGCCGTAAGAAGCTTCTTGGGCCATGCTGGTTTCTATCGTCGATTCATTAAAGATTTTTCCAAGATTTCAAAGCCTCTTTCACGATTCTTGGAGAAAGACACTCCTTTTCAATTTAATGAGGAGTGTATGAAGGCTTTGAAGAACTGAAGAGAAGATTGACTTCAGCTCCTATCATTATAGCTCCGATTGGTCACTTCCTTTTGAAGTAATGTGTGATGCGAGTGACTATCTTTGTGGGAGCTATGTTGGGACAAAGAGGCGTGTGAAGATCTTTCATCCTATCTACTATGCGACGGGACCCTAATAGCGGCTCGGGTAAGCTATTCTACCACTGAAAAAGAAATGCTTGCTATAGTGTTTGCTTTTGAAAAGTTTAAGGTATATTTGATGGGTGCTAAGGTTATAGTTCACACTGATCATGCTGCCATTAAATATTTGTTAGGGAAGAAAGAGTCTAAACCTAGACTCGATTAGATGGGTCTTGTTGCTACAAGAATTTGATGTGCATATAGTTGATAGGAAAGGAACTAAAAATCAAGTTCTTGATCATTTGTCTAGAATTGTGAACCCTTCGATCATGTGAATGATTTGTTGGTGAATGAATGTTTTCCGATGAGCAATTGTTTGTTGTAAGTAGTTGTGGTTTGCCATGGTATCTTGATATTGTGAACTATCTTGTGTGTGAAGTATTACCTCGATTTGAATTTCTATCAAAGAAAGAAGTTTTTGCATGATGTTGCCTACTATGTTTGGGAAGAACCATTTCTTTTTAAGAGATGTGCTGATTTGATTATTAGAAAATGTGTGCCCGAGGTAGAACAAGAGGAAATTTTGAATGCATGTCATGCATCCGCATATGGGGGACATTATGGGGGCAAAGAACAAGATCAAAGGTTCTTGAATCTGGTTTTTATTGGCTGCTTTGTTTAAAGATGCTCACCAATTTGTTACCAAGTGTGATAGATGTCAAAGAACAGGTAATATTTCTAAGAGACATGAGATGCCTCAACGGAATCCTTGAGGTGGAGTTGTTCGATGTTTGGGGGATGGATTTCATGGGTCCTTTCCCATCTTCAAGAGGAAACAAGTACATCCTTGTTCTTTGTGGAATATGTGAGTAAATGGGTTGAAGCTATGGCTTGCCAAGCTAATGATGCTAACACGGTGATTCGATTCTTGAAGAAGTATATCTTGACAAGATTTGGCACCCCAAGAGCAATCATTGCGATGAAGGGACTCACTTCAACAACAAGAATTTCAAGGCTCTCTTGGAAAAATATAGAGTACACCACCGGATGTCACTTGCATACCATCCACAAACTAATGGTTTGTGTGAGTTGACTAACAGAGAGAAATTAAGAGGATTCTTGAGAAGACCGTGGGTCCAACTAGAAAAGATTGGTCCGACAAGCTTGATGATGCTTTATGGGCTTATAGGACATGCTTTTCGTACTCCAATTGGCATGTCACCATACCGTTTGGTTTTCGGCAAAGCGTGTCATTTACCACTTGAATTGGAATATAAAGCATGGTGGGCAATCAAGAAGCTAAATATGGACCACCATCAAGCGGAGCTAAAAGGTTGTTTCAACCGAATGAGTTGGAAGAATTCGGACTTCAAGCATATGATAGTGCACGGCTATATAAAGAAAGAACAAAGAAATGGCATGACAGTCATATCTTGAAGCGCTCTTTTGAGCCGGGCGTTGGTGCTTCTCTTCAACTCAAGACTTCAATTATTTCTGGAAAGCTTAAGTCAAGGTGGTGGTCCTTTCAAAGTGGTTTCGGTGTCATCAAAAGGTGCAATTGAAGTTAAAGATGAGAGAACTGGAGATTGCTTCAAAGTGAATGGGCAAAGATTGAAGCATTACCATGGTGGTGAAGTGAACCGGCAAAAAATGGTTCACCACTTGTCATCACCTACTTAGATTACTTGGTTTAGTCGGTGAAGACTATAAACCAAGCGCTTCTTGGGAGGCAACCCAAGGAATGATTTGATGTTTTGTTTGATTTTGTAGGACTGTTGAAAGCTCCTGATGAGGTGTTCCACTTTGGTAGCAAGGATTGGGAGTGCAAGTCAAGGACAAATAGGGGAGTTTTCTTCTACTTTTCTTTGATTTGTTCTATTTGATTGTTGATGATATATTGCTTGGGAATGAGTCTTGGTCTTAGTTTGATGTGCATGTGATGACCGTTTGTGATGATTCTTGAGTGATTGTTAGCACTTGAAATTTGTTTAATTGGTGAAAATTGGAAATCTCGAAATTGGTGTTACCCTTACACTTATAGATGGTTGTTCTTCACTTCCATTACTTTTTGTTACTTGTTCACATTGAGGACAATGTGACATTTAAGTGTGGGGGTGAGGGTATCCTGGATTTTATTACTTTCCTTGTCCTCAGATTTTCTTTAAAAAAAAAAAAAAATCTTATGGAAGTTTGTTAATTTGAACATGAAAAGAAGTGAATTTGATTGGGAATTGATTCAATGTTCTTTGAATGTTAGTAAAGAGGTAAAGATTTGGTTTGGGTACTTTACTTTAGGATGTCAAAGAATCTGTGAGGAATTTGAGCCTTAAGTTTCATTTCTTTCAAGAGGGAGTACACCTATTGTGATTTCATCTCTAGAACTTGTCTTGAGTCTCTTTTGGAATTTGAAATCCTTTTGCATACACAAAGATGATTTAGGCATTCATTTCATAGCTAGTTCGGCCAAATGTCCATCCTCATTACATGAAAATCATTTGTTTACCCCATTTGAGCCTTTATTTTTATTTTTATTTTTTTAAAAAAAAATTGCATAGAATAAATAGCCCTTTGTTTGAGATATGCAATTTTTATATCTTTTCCTTCCCATTCATTTTTTTACTTTACTAAGTGCTAAGCGAACCAATTTAAAAGAGTGAAGGAGTTAGAAAGTCAACACTATAAAAGTATGTTTATATAGTGAAAAGCTTAAAAAAAAAAGAAATAAAAAAAGGAGAAGAAGAAGGAAAAAAATAGATAGATAGAAACAAAGGAATATATGAAAAAAAAACAGAGATCCAAGAAAGAAAACGGAAAAAAAAAATTGTTGAAGTCAAAAGAATAAAGGTTGTCTATATAGAGTTAGTGAGTGAGTTTGTTTTCTCTTAGTGGGTATTCCTTCATTCTCCATCATGAATTTTCATTAAATTACTTGGCACTAATTAAAGTATTCTCCCATACCATTTGATCACTTTCATTTCATTATCCTACATTGATCATTAAAACCTTGAGAAAGTCCTTTTGATTTGAGTGTGCAATTGGATATATATAGTGGAGATTGAGATGATAAACAAGCTTATGGTAGATAACTTGCAATATGTGGAATTGAGTTAAACACAATCCCTTGAGTATCTTGATATATGAGTGTAAACACTTGACTTGTGAGGGACATTCTATTGTGATTTATCTTTGCCAAATTAAATGTCTTGCTACTTGCATTTTTGGAAGGTGGAAAAGATTTGAGAAAGTTTGTTTCTTGAAAGTTTAAATTGACTTCAATTTTGTAGTGCTTGCTTTTAAAAGCTTGATTCCATGATTTTCTTGAATTTGATTATTTTTTTTAATTTAAAATCTTGAGGACAAGATTTGATGCAAGTGTGGGGGTGTGATGACTTCTCATTTTTAGTAGATTTATGGTATGTTTAGATATATTTGAGAAGTCATTAATACTAAATTGAAAAGATTTTATTGGGATTTTAAGAGATATCAATTTGGATACATTATTTGGGGGATTTCAATTTAAAATAAAAGTTTTTGAGTTAGGGAAATAAATAGTAATATTTAGAAGTTTAAAAAAAATAAAATTAGGTTTTATTATTATTATTATTATCAATTATATAATAATGCTTCTTATGGTTAACATTTGTAGCCACGTATTCAAATTGTTTCAATTGAATATTCAGATGGGACCCACAAATTGAAATCAATTGAAGACCTAAAAGCTACAAGAAGGAGGTGCAGAAAAAGGTTATTAAAAAAAAAGCACAGGAGGCCGTTTTTCTTGTTTCGGATTCATTGGATTGCTTTGGCATGGATTGAATGGATTGGGCCCACGAATTAAAACTCAAAAAAAAAACCTAATGCCTAATGGAATGAAAAGGAGGAGGCGGCTATTAGCACAGGGGGAAGCGAAATAAAAGAAAAAAAAGAAAAGAACGAGTGAGGCAGAATTTGGGGAGGCGGCATATTTTTGGATCATTCTCGCTGGGAAAACAGAGACAGACATTCACGATTGGAGAGGCGAGAGGGCGGAGACGAGAGTAGCACTGCAACTCGAAGCTTTCGATCTTCATCTTTTTCTCTCGTCAGCGGTGAGAATCATCCACAGTTTTGGGCTCAGTGCTAACAAGGAACAGAGGAGTAGTGCAGCGGCTGAGGAGTTTTTGGATTGCTGTCAGTTGGTTTTATTCTTCCAAAGTGTGATTGGGTTTGCAAGTTTTTATTATCCTCCTTATGTCCTGTAGTCTGGTCATTGATTTCGTTGCTGTGATGATGTTTAAAGCCATGTGTGGCTAACTTTCCCTTTGCAACTTAGAGTATTATGAACTTGTTTGGATTTTAGAAATTGTTCCCACTAATTAGTTTTGTTTAATATTAATTCAGTTTATTTAATCTTGTTTTTATTATTCATTGTTTAGTGATTGGCCACCGTTAAACATGTTTGGGGATTTAGGATTAAACTTGACGAAGGAAATCTTAAATTGACCTTGGATTAAATAATGTGGAATTAGATTTTAATCTAATTTGCGTCTAGGATGACATATACCTAGAAGCTCCACATAATCAAATTAGAGTGAGCCCAATTTGAATTGCATCTTAATTAATTATATGAGACATTGTATAATTAATTGAGATAGGTATATAAATGGACCGACGACATTTATACACATTAATACTCTAGATTAGGCGATTAAGTTAAGTTAGAATTAATTTAGTGGGAATAAAATCTAAGAAGCAAACAAGGGATTAATATCTTTAGGTTGTCCTCCTTGATATTTGAATTCGCCCTTTTTGTTGAAGGTTATTGTTTTTATTAAAATTCTTTTTATTATTATTGGAAACAATTTGATTTGCTCAACTTAAATGAAAAAGGAAATTTAACACCTAATCACTAGTTGATTGAGTCTGCGTGGGATGACCTTGATTTGCCACTTACTATTTTCATGACCCGTACACTTGCGGTGCTTAGTTAAATTTTGGTAGCATCAGCAAATTTCTTTGACAGAGTGAATTTCTTCCTTTGTTTCTCATCTGTAGGCACCAAGCATGCATTGAATGCACCAGGCAATGACTGAAAACGCGATCTTAGCATGCCCAAAGTTCGTATCTTTTGTATTTTACCCAAAAAAGAAAAAAAGGCCAATTATATTATCATCCTACGTTAATATCTCCAGACTTGACAGGCCAAAAACAAGATAAAGGTGATGATAACCTCTCCCAGAATATCGAAGGCTCCATAAAAACCACCATAAATGGTTGAGAAAACAGCATACCAAAGCTGAGTATCCATAAAATAAACCTGCATCGACAATATAAGATGAGATGAAATGATTGATACCCCAAGGAAGAAGAAGAAGACTACATAAGGAAACATAACGAAGAAAAGACATCGTACACACCAAAATTACAGGAAGCCAGAGAGCCACAACTGCGCCATAGTTATGTTGAGCTGCGACAACAGAAGAGTAGTTTGATCAACTAATACAGCAATAATTGATTACATTAAAGTCATGAAAAAGGGAAAGAAGAGAGCACCATTAGGAAAAATTCGTGCCAACTATAGTTGATACGTTTGATCTTCATTATGTCCTTTGTGGGACGAATTAGAGGTTTTATCTGCCGAGGGAAAAGATTTAGGAAACGAGGCTGGGTAATTAGTGTTTGGGCTAAGGAATGCTACATATGCAAAAGTCACCTGGAAGAAAAAGCTGAATGCAAACTTGGATGCCAGGAGCAGGAACCAGAAAATAGTGTACCTATAATTCAAAGATGATCATACAATTTCAAATTTTAGAAGAAGAAAAGGACCATAATATAATTTCAGAAACAAAAATGTCTGGGGGAAACTTACTTTAGGAGAGAATATTGGCTATCATGCATTCCCCTCCCAATATAGATTCTTGGCTACGTACAAAGGGGAACAAAACCATTCAGAAAATGAATTTTGCTTTAGTTTTATTAAGATTGATGATTAATCTTAGCAGGCAAAAGCAAATGTTAAGTCAATCAACGTTCTCCCAAATAAATACTGCCACAAAATATTTACCAAACAAAAATATTGCTACAAAACAGATAAAAATATGATTTCAGATATATTTGTTGCCCCAATAAGCTTTGCTGTGGTGGAAGCCATGTATAACAAGAAAAATACTTTATCAAAAGATTGGGATTTGATCAATCTCCCAATGCAATTCTTTGAATTTAACACGTGTGCGTGTGTATTTGCCATCTATTTAACGTATATTGGCTCTGAGGAAATATATCTTGGAGGGTGAACTTTGACTTCTTGTCAAAAAAAGAAAAGAAAAGAACTTTGGCTTCGCAAGTAATCTAAAAAGCAAATTCGCCGAGGAGGGACATTATTACATTGGGAAAATGACAGTCAAGTCTGAAGGACCATAAAAAATAGTAAAAAAATCTTAATAGAAATTTATATATCTTTTTGATATTATTTGTTTTAAAATAAAATTCGGGTGTTTAAATGTTGTTGTGAATATAGACTTCATGTTGTGAATATAGTTTTGTTGTTGTGAATGGACATGTTTTTAAATTTTGTTGTAAATATAACACTTCCTATTGTAAATATAACACTTCCCGTCATTGTCAATACAAATAATATCAAAAAAAGGTTACTTGGGACTTTTTGATATGTGAATTTCTGTTGGGACTTTTTTACTATTTTTTATGGTCCTTGGAACATGACCGTCATTTTCCCTATTAGATTGGTACTGCACTTAGTACCTCCCTAGCTATGCACACAACACCACAAAGTGACAGATATTATAAGGCGTTAATTAAAAATTCTTACAAATCAATAAAAATAGTTAAAGTCAATAAAATTGTCCTAAAATTTAAGTAACTTTCAATACTACTTTTACTAATTACACTAAACTTTAATATTATATTAATTATTACTCTCACCCACTACCCTTATTAATTGTGAACTTACATGAAAAAATTAATTAATGCACTTTGGAAACAAGCAAATACCTTATAAAAAAGACTAAATACAATTGCTAGTTAGTGCTTTATAATAAGGACTAAAGGGGTATAATTTTTTTTTTTTTTGGGGGTCAAAAGCATGTAATAATATAAATTTAACAATGTTTAAGTTACCCCTTTATATATTACTTTATAATATTTTTTTACGTGGTTAAAATCATGTAATCTATTTTTTTTTTTTTTTCACCGTCATGCTAGAAGTTAAATTTTGGGGAATCATTGCAATAGACGGGGCATGGGCTTTGGACATTTATCAGGGAGGATTTGAATCATTGTTAGGTCATAAGTTAAATGTTCAAATTAAATATGTACTCCTTTGCTCCTTCATATTTACTTAATTTAATTATATTAAAAAAATTAATTAATATAATATGTATTTCCTAATCATCTTTCTTAATTCTAGGAAATTGGGACTTCCTTCTCTTCCAATTCACTCAAGAACATTAACTCCTTTGGACTATTTGAGACAGGCCAATACTTCAATAGTCCCTTCATCACAGGGCTAGCCAGTTTTGGATCCTTATCCATGAACTGTACAACGCAGTATGTTAATTGCTGATGATAAATACCAACGGACTTGGGTTTGTGCAGGGGAATTAAAGCCCTCCACAGAAATGTTCTGTGCTCCTCCTTCAATGGCAAGGCAAATCCACTAATTATGCTCCTAAATATCTCCAACAGCTCAGCAATTCCATTATGACGTTCGGTCTCAAAAACGAACCTGTAGATAATGTTGCTAACTGATTTCCGTATAAAAAACCTGTGTGCCAAAAATTTCCCATAGATCCTGTGCAGAATTGCTTTCAAGGAGTCTCTTTCTCTAGGGTCCTCAGAATCAAAAAGGTCCAGTATACTTATTAGTTAATGCATTATAATAAGGACTAGAAGGAGTACTAATTAATCTATTTATGGAGAGTAAAATAAAACTGACAAGTATATGTTTGGGGGGGGGGGATGGAAACCAACTTTTCATGTGTGCGATTTTATATTGGAAAACACCAAAATCACAATTTCGGTGGAAGCAGGTAAATCTATAACTTCGATTCATTGTATCGAAATCTACAAAAATATGTGAAGTGTAAACTGAGTTCATAGTTTTGCAAAACAAAACAAAAAAAACTGGGTTGATACCTGATGGAATTTTCTTTTGGGAAATGGAATCGAATCCGTAGAATATAATAGAAAAGGGTTTCAAATATGAATTCAATTGATAACGAATGGGGAGGAGTGAGTGACATAGGTGGAAAGGAATTCTGAGTTCAAGCGATACTTATAGATAGCTCACCATTGTAGGAAACTGATCAGAAACGCGGAAGCGTATCGTACCACGCGATGTAGGAAAAGATGAAACCTTTCATCGTTTTGCTTACTGGATATTGAAGAGCTATCGAAAGATTCTCCACGAGCAAACCTTGTCTACGAACGGTCCTCGTATACGAACGGTCCTCGTGCGATCTATGATTGATCTTCCGGACTATCTCTCGAGGGGGATGAGATGGTTGTGTGGGCAACCGTTCGGATGATGAACGTCCGCCTCTAGGTTTTTGTTTCGATGAGAGCCTCCTAACTATTTGTGCGGCCGTATCTTTTCAAGCGGCGAAAGTTAGTTTATATGCTACTACACCCAAGGCCTAACCCTAATCCACATGGGCCTTAGAGTTATTGGGTTGTAGTCTCAATTAAGCCTTATTGGGCTTAAGTGACCAAAGAGCACATTAACCCAACAATCTCCCACTTGCTCTTTAAGATACTAACTTGAGTTCGTAAACCCAAGACCATATAGCCCATAAGCCATCATCATCGATAACATACCCCATCCCTTGTCTCAAGCTAGCCTGGGGACCCACCATTTGTCATTCATCAAGGCTCATGATAATCTACAGAAGATTATCTAGTTCGGTGCTACTCCACTAAAAGCCCGAACGTGATCTCCAAGAACAATGACACTTATAACAAGAATATGCACGCCCTTTATAGAATGTCTATAATTTGATTGACTAGTTTTACGTAACCCAATAAATTATTTATTCCCTTGACTTTGATAGTTTCTCTAATGGATTACATGCACCGGCGGTGTCTTCAATATCCAGTCTTGAAACATATCAAGGGGACATTTCCTATAAATTCCATGTTGTTTATCTCATAAACACCGATAACCAAATGGTCTCAATCCCAAAATACCGAGTTGTTGGCCGTCATATAGATCAAACCTCACCCGTTGGTAAATCAAAGAATGAAAACTATTCGACTACTGTTTAAAATAAACTCGGGATTAAGAGCAACTACATAACTATAGTTATCTCGGAGATTTGATTCCTTATGACGGAAAAGAACAAGCTTAATCAAATCTCTCCTTGATCCATTCAATGTGAGCATTAACTCACACCAATGTTTTATAATGATTCGGACAAAACCATTTCATAAAACATTGCAGCCTAAATAAAGTGCCCAACTTAATTTAATAGTCATGTGAATCATTTCATCAATTGTGAGAACCTATGACCATGTCCTCTATGAAAGTATTCATATGATCATATACTCCACAATTGATCCGGACCTTAGAGTTTGTAAATAGTGTGCAAAATAAATGAAAAAGAATACTCCATTTATTAACATTCAGAAAAGAAATGCAATGTCATAATGTCATGCTCAAAAGCACAAAATAACAAAGTAAAATAACAACTGCCTAAAGCTATAGCAAATCTGGAATCCTCCTAAGACCCATAGATGAAACATGCCTCTCGAACACATGCTCGGGCAAACTCTTAGTAAAAGGGTCGCCGAGATTCTCGTCGATGCTATCTTTGCTACCACCGTATCTCCTCTTTTAATTATTTCTCGGATCAAGTGGTATTTCCTCTCTATGTGCTTCGTCTCTTATGACACCTTGGTTCCTTGGATGCGCTCTACCGCCCACTTGTTGTCACGAGTAAAGTGTGATAGGACAATTTACACTGGTATCACCCGAAGGTCCGTTAGGAACTTCTTTAACCATGCGCTTCCTTTGCGGCCTCGAGCGCCTACATACTCGGCCTCGTGGCGAGTCGGCCACACATGTTTGTTTTACACTTCTCCAACAAATGGCACCACCATTAAGGGTGTACACATATCCCGAGGTGGATTTTCTTGAGTCAATATCTCCTTGGAAATCTCGAGTCCGTATAACCAATGGTTTCAAGACTCCCACTTGAGTAGACCAACATATAATCTCTCGTTCTCCGTAGGTACTTGAGTATATGTTTAACCGCTACCAGTGTTGCTCTCCGTGGTCCGATTGGTACCGGCTTACTACTCCCACCGCATAGCGAGATATCTGGTCCAGTACATAGCATAGTATACATGAGACTACCTACTTTGAAGCATAAGGTATCCTACTCATGCGTTCTCTCCGCTTTCGGGAGTTTGAGGAGATTGCTTCTCGAGAGATATGAATCCCATGCCCGAAGGGTATAATTCCCCTCTTTGAATTCTCCATGCTAAACCTGGCAAGTATTTTGTCAATGTATTGAGCCCGGGATAATGCCAAAACCCTGTTCTTTCGGTCTCGCAAGAGTTTAATACCAAGAACATAATTGGCTTCCCCAGGTCCTTCATATCAAAATGTTTGCTCGGCCAGGTTTTTATGCCCAACAATACCTCGTATCATTTCCGATAAGGAGTATGCCATCCACATAAAGTACCGGAAAAGATACCGCATTACCTTGGATCCTTTTATACACACACGGCTCATCGGGACTTTTCTCAAAGCCATAAGACTCAATGGCTTGATCAAATCGATGTTCCATGATCTCGGATGCTTGCTTAAGTCCATAAATGGACCTGCGCAACTTGCATACCATTTCTTCTTGCCCTTTGGCCGTAAACCCTTTTGGTTGCTGCATATAGATTTCCTCTTCCAAATTTCCATTTAGAAAAGCGAGTTTTGACATCCATCTCGCCAAATCTCATAATCAAGATTGGTGCAAACTGACTAAGAGAATCCGAATAGACTTGAGCATGGCAACCGGCGAAAAGGTTTCATCATAATCCACTCCTTCTCTTTGGGAGTACCCTTTCGCCACCAATCTAGCTTTGAAGGTTTCAACCTTCCCGTCCGATCTTCTCTTTCTCTTGTAAATCCACTTACACCCAATGGGTCTTACCCCTTTAGGCGCATCTACAAGAGACCAAACCGAGTTGGAATACATAGAATCCATTTCACGATTCATAGCCTCGAGCCATTCGAGCATCAACATCTCCTAGTGCTTCGTCATAACTCGTGGGATCACCATCTTCTGCGATGATGTCATCCCGATTTGACTCACCCAACAAGAGATATCTTGCGGGTTTACGAATCAATCTCCCACTACGACTTTGTCGCACTTGATGTCGTGCATCTACGGGGGGTCCACATTTTGTGGGTTGACAACTTCTAGATGAGGACCCTCATTAAGTGGATCAACTAATTCATGATTTTGTTCTTCATTTAGTTGAACATCATGCTGAACTTGGTTGTCGTCTCGGTTTCTGTGTATGTTCGATACATTTTCCCCTCTTTGAACAACCACGGGAACAAAAAAGCCGGAACCCCTTGAGGTTGTGGTGAAACTTGATTTGAGACTAGCTCATCAAGAATAACCTTACTTCTTGGCTTATAGTTTGTCATATAGTCCTCCTCTAAGAAAGTCGCGTGAGTGCTCACTATGACCTTCTTTTCTTTTGGACTATAAAACAACCAACCTCTTGTTCCTTTAGGATAGCCTACAAACATGCATACTTCAAGACGCGAGTCCATCTTGTATGGTTTTGTTTCAAGACATGTCGGAGCACCCCAAATTCGAATATGATTCATGGTGGGCTTACACCCTTTCCACAATTCTATTGGTGTCTTTGAAACCGACTTGGACGGAGCTAAGTTCAATAGATACATAGCTGTTTCTAAGGCATATCCCCGAATGAATCGAAAGTGATGAATAAGCGAGCATAGATCTTGTCATTTCTAAAAGGGTCCTATTTCTCCTTTCAGCAACTCCATTTTACTGGGGTGTCCCTGGAGAAGATAATTGCAAAACTATGCCCTCCTTGGTCGGGTAAGACCGAACTCTCCGATAGGTATTCACCCCCTCGATCGATCGTAGAGTCTTGATTTGAACACCTAGATGCTTTTCGCCTCGACCTTGAACTCTTGGAATTTTCCAAAAGCTTCGGACTTGTGACGCATCGGTACACATGTCCAAATCTAGAGTAATCATCGATAAATGTGATGAAATCGATACCCGCCTCGGCATGGACATTTATTGGTCCACATACATCGTATGTACCAATTCCGGTGAAGTGTGGCACGTTTTCCTTTGGCCTTGAAAGATCTCTTGGTCATTTTACCCTCTAAACAGGATTCACACCTTGGTATCGGCTCAAAGTTCAGGGATTTTAAAATCCCACTTTTGACCAAACCTTGGATCTGTTAGAGTTAATATGACCCAATCTCAAATGCCAAAGATAAGTTTCATTGGAAACTTTTCTTTTCTTTGACGAATTGATATGCTCAACATTTTTTAATTCAACATGATTAACTTCACGGGGTATAGGACTAAGGAAATAAAGGCCATTGAACTTTACACGAGAACAAATAAAAGAAGATGAACTTCTTATTGAAACCGAGGAATCAAATGAACTGTCAAACCATGTTTATCTAAACAACTAACAGAAATTAAATTCCTCTTAAAATCTGGAATAAATAAACAGTCTTCTAAAACCAAAGTTCTATAATTATTAAAAGATAAAACAACTTGTCCCACTGCTAGTGCAGACACAAGCTGCCCTGTTCCAAGCTTCAAATCTCGTTGTCCTTTACTCACTGGCAAGCTTTGTTTGAACCACTGCAAAGAGTAGCAAACATGGTTAGTGGCTCCTGAATCAACGATCCATTTGTCATCGTGATTCTCCACTAAACAAGCCTCAATCACATTTAAATCACCCATACCTGGTTTTTTCATTTGTGGGCAATCTTTCTTCCAATGCCCCTTTTGTCCGCACTTGAAGCACTTGCCTTTTGGTCGCTTCATTCGGTATTTTGTTTTGGCAACTGGAGTACCCGATTTCTTCTTTTTCTTGTTCTTGTTCTTTCCCTTGGGTTTCCCCTTAGGTTTCACAGAACTTTCACTAACAAACAATGCACTTCCTTGCTTGACTAGAGTCTCAAGCTCGTGCATTAGTTGAGTGAGGTCAAGATTCATTTTGTTCATATTATAATTCATCTTGAATTGGTTGAAGTATTCGAGGTAGTGATTGTAAGAGAAGGTCAACTTTTACTTCTTGTTCAAACTTGATACCATGGTCATCAGCCTTCTTGAAGTTTGCTATCATTGTTAGACAATGATCATACACTTCCTCCGACATGATTTGTCTTGGTGACCGAATTAGCGCATTTTGCCTAGCAGAATTGCTAGGTGTAGCAAACATGGCATCAAGAGTCCGGAGCATGGTTGCTCCACTCGAATTATGTTCATTTGCTCCTGAAGGTGACCGAGGCGAGATGGCCAAAATGTAGCAATGACCGACACATTCGCCTTCTCCCATTTTCCTTCTCTGTTGAAAACGAGTCCGAATTGCATCGACGCATCGCAGCAGGTATGGCTGGCATAGGGGTAGTGAGAACGAAGTTGAGCTTTTCATATTGAAGAACAATATCTAAATTGGTTCTCCATTGTTTGTAGTTTGTACCATCCATAGGTTTTTGGCTCAAGATTGTAGCTAAAGGATTGAATGAAGACATTTTTCTGAAATTAAGGAAAAAGCACACTAATTACAAATTATAATTAACAACAAACAGATATAGCGCTAGTAGATTCTAATAACTACTATTCGTTTATTGTTTAACAATCCATTAGTTATCTTTACAAGGCTTACGATGGGCAAGATTCTTGTAAAACTAATATTGTTAATTTGGGCCTTGAGTTCCATTGCGAGCCTCGATGGGAGGGTTAACAATTTTACCAAAGTTGAATGTAATTAACCATTGTTTACTTTCAAAATTATCTTTAGTATCCAAGTGTTGCCGACGATGGGCCGTACAAAACTTTACTAAAATTTTGAAAATATTAGGGTTTAATCTAGCGAAATCCGATCATCCTTATCCGATGGGGCTTCCCGACAACCATTTCACTAATAAACCCACAATGGGGCCCGTAGGTTTTAAAATTAAAAGCTTAATTTAAAACCTTCAACCATTCAATATTTTAAGTTTAGAATTTTTAATTTCCAAGAATTTGTTCATTTTAGAGTATTACGTGAGATCAACATCTTAATTGAAATCATTAGGTACTTTAAAATCCAGTCATGATTTAGAATGAGCTTCACATGATCATTTTAAATAACCCACAAGATATTCTCAAAAATACAATTCTCTTGGGAAATTTGTTAGATTATTTATCTGGATAACCCAAATAATCTCTCATAATAACTATACACTAGTCGATTGAAAAACATAATAGTTATCATGCATTTATGACATGTGATTATGCAACAATATGGCATCTTCCTATTCTATATGGCATGTTATTTCAAACATCACGTTTATCGTACATATAATTCATTCAATTTAATAAAAGCATTAAATCAAGAAAGCAAATAACTTTAATCCATGGTTTTCCTAAAAAAAAATTTAAAAAATTTAAAAAATTTTACAACTTTGGAATTTCTCTTTTATCCCGCCCATAGGATTTATCTGAAGCCCCTTCGGGGTATCTATGAGCCCAAAAGCCCAAAAACCCAATCCTTGGCTAGAAACCCTAGGACACAAAAGAGGAACCCTAGCCTTCGCCTCGCCACGCAAGCAATCGAAGTCATCTCGGCCACGAAACTCCGGGGGAAGCACCGGCACGAGAGACGATCAAACGGCCGCCGGAAACACCCCAAAAGGGTGGCCCACGCGCCCTCACGCGCCGGTCGTTTGCCGGCTCGTGAAGGCCACGCGCAGCCACTTGTGGCGGCGCGTGGCTGGCCCTTTGGCGGTGTTCCGACCGCCAAATTGTTCGTCTTTCCGTCCTCTTTCCATCCATATGTGGTTTGCCCAAATCCGAGATCCGAGAAGTCCACGAAAAGTGTCGTACGGTGTTGTTTGCTCATATTCTTGCGTTTCTTGATCTCCAACTTTTACGAGAATTCGAAAAATACATAGAAATTCGAAAGGAAATCATAAAAACAGCAAGGAGGAAACCTAATCATATGGGATTAGCCTCCTTGTTACAAATCAAGAATTACACGAGAGAATCTAACCATGGATTAAAGTATTCATATGATTTATAAACGATAACTATTCGAAGATAATCGCATGAAATTTCAAAACTAGGTTCTTTTCCTCATCGCTATTGGCTCTGATACCAATTGTAGGAAACTGATCAGAAACGCGGAAGCGTATCGTACCACGCGATGTAGGAAAAGATGAAACCTTTCATCATTTTGCTTACCTGGATATTGAAGAGCTATCTCGAAAGATTCTCCACGAGCAAACCTTGTCTACGAGCGGTCCTCGTATACGAACGGTCCTCATGCGATCTATGATTGATCTTCCGGACTATCTCTCGAGGGGGATGAGATGGTTGTGTGGGCAACCGTTCAGATGATGAACGTACGCCTCTAGGTTTTTGTTTCGATGAGAGCCTCCTAACTATTTGTGCGGTCGTATCTTTTCAAGCGGCGAAAGTTAGTTTATATGCTACTACACCCAAGGCCTAACCCTAATCCACATGGGCCTTAGAGTTATTGGGTTGTAGTCTCAATTAAGCCTTATTGGGCTTAAGTGACCAAAGAGCACATTAACCCAACAATCTTCCACTTGCTCTTTAAGATACTAACTTGAGTTCGTAAACCCAAGACCATATAGCCCATAAGCCATCATCATCGATAACATACCCCATCCCTTGTCTCAAGCTAGCACTGGGGACCCACCATTTGTCATTCATCAAGGCTCATGATAATCTACAGAAGATTATCTAGTTCGGTGCTACTCCACTAAAAGCCCGAACGTGATCTCCAAGAACAATGACACTTATAACAAGAATATGCACTGCCTCTTTATAGAATGTCCAGAAATCATCATAGAAAGCATCACATACTTATGTTTCATACATAGCCAGGGAGGTAAGTTGTATATTACAAGGAGAACCGGCCATGCACTATGGGTACTGCTAAGAGTTCGATACGGATTGAAGTCATCTGTACAAAGCCCCGGTAGAAGGTTTCTTGGCTCAATGCCAAATTGCGGGAACATTTCGTCTATTTTCTTCCATTGGAGAGAGTCGCCCGGGTCCGTAGATATTTTCCATCGGATATTCTCTCATCGAATGCCATCTCAACTTCTTTGCTGTTGCTTCACTAGTAAACAGACGCTTAAACCAAGGAATTATGGGAAGATACCACAAGGCCTTCAAAGGTTGCCTTTTTTTGTGTGATCCCAGAACCACCAACTTTCTTCAATTTGTATCGTGAAGTTTTACGCTTCGGACAATTACTAAGGCCTTCATACTCATTTCTCGTACAATATGCAATCATTAGGCAATTTGTGTATCTTTTTATACTCCATACCCATCGTAGATAAGATTTTCTTGGCCTCATACATACGATTTGGAAGTACATTACTATCGCGGCAACATATCACACAACAATTCAAGCAACGACGTGAAAGCGCTATCACCCACCCACATGTTGCCTTTAAGTTGACCATATGTAAGGTCCCGGTCAAGTGTATACTTAGTACACCCAGGGAACAAAGGTGTCTCTCGCATCACTCGCACGCTATCATATTCATGCGGTTGTGCAAAGGATTCGACCTCAACATCATGAATCATTCTCTCCATTCCATCATCATCTACCTCAACATCATTTTCGTAGGATGCCTTTGGGAGTTACCTCCTCACCATGCCATATCCACTTTGTGTATCGAAGGTTGATTCCATCACAAATTAGGTGGTCCCTTATATCAGCAATATCCCGTCGAACCTCATTTAAACAATTAACACATGGACAATAGTACATCCCATTTTTTGTAGCCACATTCCTTCTAGCAAATTCAATAAACTCTTCCACCCCATTTTCATATTCTTCACTAGTTCTCAACGCATTCATCCAACTATGACCCATTTTAATACCACCTACGACATTTCCAACAACGTCAAGTTCATATTTGACATGCTTTGTTTTTAAAAAAATTTGGCAAAGCATTTCCCCTTAAAAGCAAGACATCCCAAAATTTCAATAACAAGCAATTTCAAAGCATAATTCAACAAAACTTATAACTAAAGCAATTCAGAACAATATCAACTATTAAATCCAACAATTTCATCAACTAAGAGAACATTGGAATTATTCCTACTGACATATACTTCAATCAATAATGGTAAACCATGAAGCCATAAGACAAAAGTGTTGTTCTCTATTAGGAAGAAGGTATCATATAAGGACAATATATGTGTGTGTCAATAAAATAAAAGCAACCGACCTAATTTGGGAGCGCAACCGTTTGCTTCAAACCTTTGACCAAGATTTCTCGGTGAGGTAGTCAAATAGATAAATATGACTCTCTTTTAATCTCTTCTCGTCTATATCTGCATATCAACATATGGTTGTTCTATTAAGAACCAAGCACAAAACTTATTTGCAAGCGGTAATAGGAAATCTTAACTGGTGAATAAATTAAAACTTTCAAACTTACATTAAAAAATGGTATGAGTAAAGATGCAGCTTACACCACCGCTTCATATAGATAAGTCACTTACAACCATTTCATTAGAATCAATGAGAGGTGGTTACATCATTAAATGACAAATGACAAGTTTATTGTATGTGTGTAACATGTATTTTGTTTGATGGCATTTTAGTCTTTTGGTGCTCATTATTAATTGCAAGAATGAGCCTTCATTCCATTATTCATTAATCGGTGATCGGTCAATACCGGAATGACCATTTCTTTATGATTCAATTCCCTTATTTTTCATAGCAGTGAGCCAGAAATCAGGCACGCCTTTCTCTAAACAAGATAATAACTAAATCAAGGAAATGAAATACTTCCAAAAGAAAAAGGTATTGCATCTATATGGTACCTTTATCCTCTTCTCAGTATCATTTGAGTTTCGTTTGCAACTCCTTCCACTTGAGCAACACCATTTACAATGTCCTACCGCTACATCCATTCATTACAAGTTAATATGTGAAAATGTCAATATCAGATTTTTCATTACGATTCATAACAAATATTCTTTCCGTTAAGCTCGGAATCAACATATTGATAAGAGAACGTTACTAGTGGAGAAATTAGCAGTTACATACAATACAGCCTAATAACATTGCATATTTGCATGCAACTTTGATTCCATCTTCTACAAGTATAGTGTACCTTTGTATACACTAGTTGATACAACTGTCGGTATTTAGCTTCAAGAGCTTCTCTCTCCTCAAAAAACTTTGCTTCTAATTCATCATGTTGACTCTGCAGGATGAGATTGTCATAAGATGAAATCATGTCCTGTTCGCTAGTTAATAGATTAGATATCACAGTCCCGCAAAAACAGAATTAAAAAAATAAAAAAGAAAGGTATTCTTTGCACCATCAACTCTACTGCCACCAGACTTCAAATGGAGGTGATAAATCCAGTCTATAATAACTTCTGCAAATTTCTTAAAACAAATTTTATTCAACAATACACTTAATCAATCAAACCTACTGTTTAAAATCAATTTATTGTTCCACAATATCTACTTTGTACACAACGCAAATTCTACTTATTTATAATAAACACGTACTAAATCACATCTACGAACAACAAAACGGTTTATATCAATCTTCAATCTATTACTCCCAAAAAATCTAAATTGTACCCTTCTCAAGGACCTATTACCTGTAAGGTCATCCACAAGTTACAACTATGTTTGCCCAAGAAACTTACGAGAAAAAAGGGGAAATTCATGAAATCGATTAGACTTCTTTGAGATTTGTTTTGTCCAAGATTCAGATACATAAACTTGATTAAAATAAATTCATAGATGCTAAACAACAATATCCCATATTTCCGAAATACCAACGGCGAGAAAAGAAACAAAAGCAGAGAGAGAAAAAGGTATTAAGATGTAAAAGAAATTAATTAAGAAAAAATAAACTAAACACACAAACAAGGTTCCACAACAAGTTCTTCGATCACCGATATTATCATCAGAAAAAGGAATTCATACGCAATAACATGAAATTCTATTAATATGTAACATATAATTCAAATAATTCTTCAATTCACACATAGATTCGCCAACTCAGTTTATTTCGTAATCAAGACTTGGAAACCAAAATTTAAAAATTCTTCCATGAATACAAAAGAAACCCTAACTCATGATTTCAGATGTTCACGATGCCAACCCGTGTCAATCTAAATCACAATGCATGAATACAAACGAGAACCCTAATAGCATATTAGAAAGCAAAAAAGACCCCCAAAAATAAAAAACAAACAAAACTGTATAAGGTGGTTCGGATGATCGGAGAAATATTATGAAAGTTCTTGGGAGTATTATAATTCCGACGAGACGGAGGCGCGGCTCGGCGGAGACGGAGGAGCAGAGGCGCAGCTCGGCGAAGACGGAGGAATAGGAGGCTCGGCAAGGCGGAGACGTACAGAGGCGTGACAGAGAGGGAGAGGATTTCTATCGGGTGAGAGGGTGAGAGAAGTGAACGAGCTTTCTATTGGGAGGATATCTATCGGGTGAGAGGAGAAGTGAACGGGCTTTCTATTGGGACTAGTGAGGAATATTAGCGGCGATTTCTATTCAGTCGCCAATATTCTAATTTGGGCGACTTTGAAAGCTATTCAGTCGCCTAAAATGTAAAAGTGGCGACGATTTCTATTCAGGTCGCCAATATTCTAATTTGGCGACACGAAAGCTATTCAGTCCCCTAAAATGTAAAAGTGGCGACCTGATTTTCATTCAGGTCGCCAATATTCTAAAAAATAACTATACGGCGCCAAAGAAATAACTTTTAGATCAAAAAAGATCCCATGGCACCAAAATTTATTCTAATTTGGGCGACCGAATTAAATTAAGGTCACTTAAATTCAAAAATAGGCGACTTGCATTTCTTTCAGTCGCTATTATTAAAAAAAAATTTAAAAAGAAACCACACTTGCGCCAAAGAAATAAATTTTAGACAAAAAAAAAATCCAATTTGGGCGACCTAAATTAAATTGGTCGCCTAAATTCAAAAATAGGCGACCTTAATTGAATTAAGTCGCCTATCCCATGGCGCCAAACAAAAAAAATCTCATGGCGCCAAACAAAAAATTCTCATATGGCTATTAGGCGCACCAAAACAAATTTAGGACGACAAAAATCAATTTTATAAGTCCTAAACTATAATTCGGGACGTTGAAGGCTCATTTTCCTTCGATATATTTACAAGATATCCACTACCTTCATTTTTTACTTTCTATTTTTAAATAAGGACGTTTTTTAGGGTAGTGATAACCAATATTTGTAGTAGTGATATTAAGTTAGAATTGTTAATCTATATGTAAAAACTTTGTTAAGCTACACATTTATGAGTCATAAACAGCCTGGTGACTTATATACGAATCATAGTTGAATAAAGCAATCCATAATACCTTTCGAAAATGAAAGCAAGAGGAGCGATGAAAGCAAAGGCAAAAACAAAACGATAAACGATCACAATTCGTGAGCTCATGCCGTCTAGGACGACGATTTTGTAAAGAGAATTAACCCAAAGCGTAAAATAGTTGAACCACCACCATTAGTATGGTTGGTTTCAACCCATCCACCACCTTAAATATGTTCTTCATCATCAATCTTTGTTGCCACGGCCACTAATAATGGCATGGCGCTAGCCACCAGTTGTTGAGCCAGCGAGAGATAAGGATAGAAAGCAGATGGGGAGAGGAGGCACCAGAACTGAGGGTGTGTTTGGGTGAAATGTTGTATGAAGTGAGCCATTTGTAGGAAAAATTGAAATTATTTATATACTTTTTTATTTATCCTAATGGCATCGTTGCATATAAGGGATGCTTTTATGAGACGCAAACAAGACAAAATATCTAACTATTCTATGCATACAGCTCATTCTGTTCTTTATTATTTTATTATGAATAAAATAATACAGAAAATAAATAAGTGAAAGGCTAGAAATGGGCCAAAAACAAATACAAGTGGCAGAGATTTTTCTATTGTAAAAAGAGTTCAAAAAGAATTTATTCCGGTTGGCTGAGGTATCGCTTCCCACTTCATGTTGAAGTGTGGAACGTATATGCATCAATATTCAATAATGAACAAAAAAACCGGATCGGACCGTTCAATTTGATTTATTGAACCATAGACGAATCCGACGGGTATATTACTGAAAATTAGGTGTATAAAACCAGTTAAACCAGCCTAATTGAACATTAGAATCGATTGTCACACTAGTTGAACTTGTCACATATTTTTTAAAAATGTACTCTATATTTCTAAACTACAATTACTAATTCATATTTATACAAATTAAAATAAGGTTAATTTTTTTGTAATCTCAAAAAATGAATATGATCATCAAAAAGTCCTAATAATAAGTATAGAATATGAACTTATTGTCATTTCCTATACTATATATTTAACTCGTCATTACATATTCTCACTGATTATGGAACATTTTAGTAATTGTATTAATCCTTTTAGACCTTACTGTGGCTGTCCCTACAAAATAAACATAGGAAAAGGAAGAAACATTAACAAATAGTGGTATATAAAAAATAGGAATATATGCAATATATACAGGGCAAAAAAAAAGGTATATATGCATTATAAAGTTATAAATTATGAATAAGTACATATATTTTGGGTGAAAATAATAGAGAACTGATGAAGATTTCATTTTTATGGGATATTATTTTATTTGAACTTAAATACTTATATTTATTATATCTAGAATATTATTATTTTTTATTTTAAGCATATTTTTATAAGATATATTAACTTATGTACAACTGATTTAACTACAATTTCACCATTGGACCATAAACCGGTACCTGATTTAATTTTTTGTTTTTTGGGTATAAAACGGGCATTAGCCTTTCCTCATTCGTAAATCAAAATAGATCGTCGGTATACAATACCCACACAATCTTTGTACAAACAGTTAACTACAACCTAGGGGGACTATCAAAAATAGTTTTGGACTCCTCTTGCACAAGACTAAAACTTGCAAGAGCATCAGCACAAGTGTTACCTTCCTATAAACATATACATCATAAATTTTGAAAACCTTCTCGTAGCTAGGCAAATCTACCACAGCAACCGTGACCCACTTGCTTCATCCATTTGATTCTATTAAATAAACCATAGCAGCAGAATCACATTCAAATATTACTTTATCAAGATTATAAGAAATAGTTAAGTCCAATCCAATCAATACGGCCCAAAGCTCCACTTTAATGGTAGAGCAAAATGCTAGTTTGCTTGCAAATCCACATAACCACTTGCCATCACTTTCTTTAATCAACCTGCTACTCTCTTCTTTCCTTTGGAAGCACCGTCAACATTTAGTTTAATCCAACCCTCTGTTGGAGCAACCAAGCTAATATTTATTTATCTTCTTATGCCTCATATTTTCTCAAACTCCACTCTAGCTCTTTTTATTTCCTTCACTTACCACTCTATTATTTTACTTTGATTCCCAAACACATTATATCCTTCCTCAAACCTGCTCCGATTCCTCCAATTCCACAAGAACCCGCAAGACAGTCCAAAAATCAGACACCAATCACCATATGAGTTCGACAAATTCCAGCCAAACCACAGTTTACCCTGCAACCGCAAGAATTATGGTTCCATTCTTCCCCTCTTTAGCTCCCGCCACAAATCCTAGGCTATTTTGCAATCTCTCAGACATGCATCAGGTTCTCAGTCTGATTTATATATGTAGTAGTGACAACTTGCTGAAGCTCCTATCAGCCGGTACTTTCGTTCCGCCGTTAATAGCCTATCATGAATGGCTAACCACAGAAATATTTGTACTCTTTTTTTACCCTTCCATTTCCATAGTTTTTTCTATATATCTTCTCCAATGTCTTGCTCTTTCCTTATGATATGATACATTTCAGAAACACTACTCATTCTGCACATGACTTCCCTACCTAATAAAATCATCTCCATTCTGCCTATTAGGAGAAGAAGAAACCATAATTAGCTTTAGTCCTTCCTCATTAACCCATCTCCAAATCTTCTCCATATCCCAATCCCCTCCCCATTAGTCATTTCCCTCACCCTGACATTCCTTTTTGCTATTGGTGTTAGTTCTCTATGTGTTTTGATGATAACTGATTATTGTAAGCAAAATAAGAGTTATGATTCAAGTCAAAATGTTTTTAACTTATCCAAACTTGGATCATATCAATTTGGCATACTTGCTGTCAGATTGACTCAAGTTTAGCATGTCAAACTCGAGCCAAGCCTTATGTGACTTAAGCCTAAATGTTTTTCTAGACTCGAGTTACACACTTATGACTCAAGTTATGATATTAACTCGAGCCAATGCTTAGTGACTCCAGTTAAGCCTTGTGAACTGAAAGTCTTTTCAAAATTCAAGGTTAAATAACTCGAGTTAGTGCTCAGTGACTTGAGCCCTGGATTTGACTATTTTATTCAAATGTATTTTGATAACTCGAGCCATCATTTAATGACTCGAGTTAGATGAAGTTTTTCAAACCATTTTTGAAAAGCCTCTCGATAGCCTCTTGTGAAAATGGTTCTTCACTCGAGCCAGTTTTATCTAACTCAAGTTTAGACTTAGATTTGAGCCAAGTTTTTGAGACTCAAGTTAAGATTTCTCAGAGTCATCTTCAATATTTTTTTAAGATATATTTTTGAATGAAGATAGACTCGAGTATGGATTCGGTGACTCGAGTTTGGACCTAAACTCGAGCACACCTTATCTAACTCGAGCCAATTTGGAATGGATCAAGACATTCCAAACTTTATGGCTAGGCTCAATGGAACTCTCTATTATAAAAGGCTCAAGGGACATGGAGCCTCTAGCAAGATTTGATAGAGAATGAGGGGTTAGATTTATAGTACGCCATATGCTCTTTCTAGTTAGGAAGCATATGCAATAGATAGAGTTTCAGCTTTTGCTTTGCTTGTTGGATTTGACTGTATAATAGAACAAAAGCTCACACATCTAGTATAGCCGTGAAATTTGGGATGGATCAGTATGTATATATTATACCTTTTTTGTAATAGATGGTATGACAATAAGGTGGTCAAGCCAAGTATAAAGTTCAAGCACACATCACAAGCACAACTCCTCCTACGAGCATTATGCGGTAGACAGTGGAAGAGAAAACTTTGATCGATGATGGCCTTTAGCTCTCTAGGATAACATTATCTGAGAGAGAGACGAGTTGTGAATCATGTTCTCCCTCTGTAGGTTATACATGTGGCATGTAGAGATAGTTGTGAATTGTGTTCTCCCTCTGTATACTATACATGTGGTTTGTAGCAACCGTATACCGTTTGGGGCTATCTGCCATACACTTAGCACAGTGAAATCTTTATAAATCTTTAACAATTTCCTATAACAAGAAAGAAACCTTCGATCAGAGGTTTTTCCCAAAAAAAAAAAAACATGAGCACGACTTAGGTAAAAATTTAGCTACAAAAAACGTAGTGAATAATAATAGAGAATGTAGAAAGGAGAAGGGAAGTTATACCTCTATATGATTAGAACAGATCATGCAAAGAAATATGACCTGGCTAGGGCTAACGAACAAAAAACTTGAGTAATGAACAAAAAAGTGTGTTAGGGCTTGCACAACAACTCAAGCAGCTGTCGTTGACCAGAAAAGGTAACCGGAGTAATGAGGTTCCAAGGTTGGTATAGGTTAAGGGTTTACATTTGAGCTAAGAGGCTAAGATAGGTATGTCAATGAATGAAATGAAAAAGCGGAGAAATGTTTAAATAGAGGAGAAATTTTAACTTTATAATGGTTTAAATATAACACCCATAATGTATTGCTCCGTTGTTACATATATAACGGTCATTGTAAGAAACCATTAGATAATTTGAAAAAATATATTATGATTTCTAGCATGGTTTAAATATAACACTCGTAATGTATTGCTTCATTGTTACATATATAATGGTCATTGTAAGAAACTGTTAGATAATTTCAAAAAATATATTATGATTTCTAGCTAATAACTATTAACTACAATAATAGGTCAAGCCTTACACCAGCCTGCCTAACAATAACGGTTTCTCATAGGTCTAACCCCGACTCCTTTCTAGTAAGCCGAGGCCACAAATCTAGCCCTTAGCTTCCGCTAATCGACAAGGTAATTAATTCAATAATAAGCAAACTGAATTTATTGAATTAAGAACTAGCAACTGGGTTCATTCCAAACTTAAGAAATCATCCTCGCTCGCCCATAGGAAATTTAGTTCATGACTGACAAGGGAAACACAAAACAGATAATAACAAAATGACCCATAATCAAAAGATTAAAATGAAAGAAAACAGAAAGCTTGACGAAGTTCCGACGGTATGGAAGAAGCCCTGTCACGTCACCACTCCACATCTTCTTCTCTCCGTCTTACTGCAAGGAAGGATGTTGGGTTCTCCAGGAGTTTCTCGTGCCTTGTGAATTCTCTCTCTCTTCTTTCGAGTCTGGCCGTATGAATAGGATTAGACTCTTAGTGACTCGACCTCCTCTAGAGTTGGCCTGCTGTTTCCTTATATAATTAGGCTTTCTTGCAGCATAAGTTCCAGGAGCTGGGCCTTTCCTAATCTGTCAAGATCCATTGTATCTCTCTTTCCAATCTTAGTAGATTGATTCTGCTGATCCTGCGGGATTATCCAAATCTTTTAGTTTCGATCCTCCGCATCTTCTATTCCATTACATCAGTAATCTACCTGTCATTCTCGACCTTCATTATATTTTCTGAAATCATCTTGACAAAAGATCAGAAAATATGCCACATAGCATTGGGTCCTTTACTTTGCTATAGCTTCAGAGATGTCTTGTATTGCATTTTGACAAGCTGTCATGATGCTATAGTATAGTATCAGCTTTGTTATACATTCTTCTCATAAAACCTCGTAACTTGTTCTTTTCTTAGCACATGTTTATGATGTAAATAGTTTTTATCCTTCAATTCCCTATATCATGAATTAATGCCTTTTTGCTTAGATTGATTGCAATTAAGCTTGTATTTACCATACAATTCAATCATAAAATATAAGGAAAACATGGCATAAATTGTGCTCATCACCAGCCAGCACTGGACAACATACACCAAACTTCCGCAAAGTTAGGTTCATGCATTTTGCCACCCCATTTTGTTATGATGTATTTCTGACAGTGAAGTGTTTGACAATGCCATCATCCTCACAAACCTTCTGGAAAGGATCATTCTTGTATTCTCCACCATTATATGTGCGAAGGCATTTGATCCTCCTGCCTTTTTGTGTTTCTATCATCGCCTTCCATTTGAGAAAGATTCCCAACACTTTGTCTTTGGTGTTCATCGTATACACCCAAACTCTTCGGGAGAAATCATCAACAAAGGTTACAAAATAATGCTTTCCTCCTAATGAAGTAGTTTTGGAAGGACCCCAAACATCAGAGTGTATATAATCCAAAATACCTTCCATATTATGGATAGTTGTACCGAACTTAACCCCTGTCTGTTTCCCCTTTATGCAATGCTCACAAAACTCCATGATGCACTGCTTCAATCCTTTTAACAATCCTTGATCTGATAAAGCCTTCAAGGATTTTCCTCCACCATGTCCCAAGCGCATATGCCACAACCTAGTTGCTTCTGCAGCCTTCTCACTATTGGATGTCACTGCTGCTGTACCAATAACTATACTACCATGATAGTGGTACGTGTTATTGTTCTTCCGAATACCCTTCATTACCAACAATGAACTGGAGAATATCTTCATCACTCCATTTTTTGCAGTGATCTTGAACCCTTTTGAATCTAGAGTTCCTACAGAAATGGGATTCTTCTTCAAATCCGGTACATATCGAACATCTTTCAATGTTCTAATCAATCCATCATGGTTCCTTAATGTGATTGAACCAATGCCATATGCAGTAAGAGAAGAGTCATCTACTGTGTGGACAATTCCACATTCTTCTTCTTGAAATTCAATGAACCAGTCTTCGTTAGGACACATATGATGGCTGCAAGCTGAATCCAATAACCATACATCTGACGGTTTTGGCGACGTCGTTGTAGCTAGTGAGAAATCTGAATTCTCATCATCATAGTTAACTATATTTGAATTCATAGCAGCCTTCCCATTGTTAGGTTTGGCCTTGTTTTTTTAGTTTCGTATAGTCTTTTTTCCAGTGGCCTTTTTCTCGACAAAAGGCGCATTTATCTTTGCTGGGTCTGGACCTCAATTTGGATCGCCCTTTCTTCGACCTTATCTAGTCTTCAACACGTCCTCTAACGACTAGAGCTTCTGCTTCTTCACCCTTTTATTTCTCTTTTTTTTCTTTGTTCATAGTTGTATAAAGCAGAACAAACTTCTCTAACAGAAACTTCCTCTTTATCCTGAAGTAATGTGGTCTCCAGGTGCTCATACTCATCGGGAAGTGATCCCAACAACATCAGGGTCAGATCTTCATCTTCAAAGGTCATGTCCATATTCTGCAAATCTGTCACCAACTTATTGAAGCTAGTGATATGCTCATTTACTGTGGTACCAAGAACATAAGTGAATTGAAACAGTCATTTCTTCATATGAAGTTTATTCTGACTGCTTTTCTTCAAGAACTTGTCCTCCAATGCCTTTCATAGTCTATAGGTAGAAGTTTCCTTTGTGTGTGGATACTTCTGTTCTCTTGAAATGTACAATCAAATAGTACCACAAGTAACATAATTGATGATCCTCCAATCTTCCTCCTCCACGCTATCTGGTTTCCTCTCTTCAATAACAAAGTTTAGTCCTTGTGGTAAAAGGACATCCAAAACCTCACTCTGCCACATCCCAAAATGTCTCGATCCGTCAAAAATTTCAACTGCAAATTTCGCATTGGACACTATTCTTGTCAAAAGCGAAGATGCGATGCCAATGACGAATTTGATGTGGAATCTCCAACCTTTTTGTCTGTCATTTCTGCTCCAAATATTATTTAATAGCTGCAATACAAAAGCCCAAAAGTAATTCTTTTTTGATGTGCAAGCTCAGACTATGCTGCAACCACAGAACATACTTAGACAGAACCTTGGCTCTAATACCAATTGTTGTGGAAGCAAAATAAAAAAATCACAATACCAGAAAACAAAGTTTCTAGACATAATTTAATAATATAATAAATCACAACTACTGTATTTAATTATTGCAGCTAATAAATAATTAGCAACAACATTAAGGTGAGCAAGACAACACTAAGAGAAATTCCATAATCTAATTTCACTCTAACAATTTTACAAGTGACACACTACAAAGGGAGGAAATGAGATAAATGTCTTAAGAGACATGTGTGGGATGAATTGCAAAGGAAGGAGGGGTCACTATTTATACCTAAAGCAGCCACACCTCTTCCTTTATGAATTAGGCGATGTGGGACTATTAGAGGTGCTTGCCAACAATCAACAGGTGCAACATCTTAAAGAAATGCAACAACAGTAGGACATTATGTACAACCAAAAAGGTCCATTTGTAGCCTTGTTCCCCTGCTGTATCTTTTTGTTTGGGTGATTTTCAGGAAGACTCACTTGTATTTTGAGCTAATAAATGGTTAAAAATGTTAATAAAAAATTTCACGTGGTTAGTATAAATAAATCTTTAAAAATTATTATCGATGTACTAAGCAATATGCCTACTTGAATCAGGGGACATTGATCCGAAGCTCTAGTACGGTCCGTGCGCCGTTTTTCTTTTCTACCATTACGAATCAATTGATTTAATGTAGGCATCGCTCTTTCCTTTGTCCAACTACCTTCACTCCCAAATCAAGTTGTCTTGAACTTTTATGAATATTAACATTCACTACTAAAAAAAATTTCTAAAACAAATAAAAAAAGCATCCTAAACAGGATTAGATTCATTCGGTTTAGAAAGTCCAAGACTTGGGTTTCATGCTTGTAGCTCTAGTGTTTGTCCCTAAAGATATAATACTATTGTTGACATGGCTGAGGCATTCTAAGTTAGAAATGGTCAAGACCTCCCAAAACAGTACCTCTATTCTAAAACTTACAATAGGGGATGGAGGGAGAACCCCAACTACACATGTAGAGGAGGTCTTGATATGTGATTCACTAATAGAAAGAAGGTCTTTTAGACTGGTTAAAATTGCTATTTAGACTGGTTTTACTTCTGATCTTAATTATATTGAGTGGTTTTAAAAGTTTGCACTTTTTACACTGAATTATAGATAACCAGTTAAATTTTTAAAAAATAGAAAAATTCAGATTTCAAAATCGCAGAGATTTTGATATCTTGATTTTTCTGATTTTTTTTAAATTTTATTTTTTTATAACAGTTTCTTTTGTAAAAATTTTGATATATGAATTTTAAGATCAGGATAAGATATCATAATATCGCAGAAGATAAATTATGATTTTACAAGATCTCATAATTAAATCTATATCTCAATAAAATAGAAGAAGATAAATTTGAACAAATTAAGGGGGGAAAAAAGCATATCTAATAAAATCACAAGAAATAATCCAGCAAAAAACATAACAGAAGAGTAGAAAGTATTAGATCAAACGAACATTTAAGTTTGCTGATTTACATAACAATAGTATATTGGGGTTTAAACTTCTCATGTTGTATGAGAAGAAGAAGATTCCTACACACGCATGAAATGGTGAGACCCATATATATATAATGCTAATTACATATATATGTGGGTTCCACCATTTCATGTGTGTGTGACATGAGAATACATTCTCCTACAACATGAGAAGTGTTTTTCCCTAGTATATTTGATAAAATTAAAACAAGAAGAAAAGTAAATTTGATGAACTAGTTTAGAATAAATCTGGAAGCAGCACATATTAGCATAGATCTAGGTAAGAACTCGATGATAATTTGAGATAGCGCGATCATGATTTGAAGGGGAGGGAGGAGAAGGTCTGATTGAAGGGATGACGAGAAGAGAGTAATTTTCTGTTTTTTTTAAAAAAAATCATTTAAAAATAGTACGGAAGGCCCACTCGTGTCAGGAAGAGCCCAGCTTACATGGAGGACTATATTCAGTAATATTGGGTCAGACCTGCGCAACCATGAAATTAGGAGTCAACCGAAGAAAGCTCTCAATGCAATTCAAATAAGCTAAATAATAGGTAGTTGTTATTTCATTTTGTTCGTAGGAATAAGTTGTTCTTTAATTCAGTAATTTAAATTCTAAACTAGGATTTGTATTTGCTTTAAATAGCTTATGTTAGGCAACAATAAAGGATATGAGTTATTTGACAAAATTCTTATCTTCCTCTCTTCTTCCAATTCCTCCTACCCTCATCCATCTCCCTACAATTTGGTGCTTTCATCCCGAACCCAATCGTGGCTGAAAAGAAACACATGGCTCAACTACAAGAACAATTAAACGCTGTGCAACAACAGCAAACCATAGCCGATGAGCGTCAGCAGGCTTATTTTGCCCAAATGCAGCGTAGCAATGATGACAAATTTACCACCCTCATAGAGTGTTTTCAACAATTTGTTGAAACGCAGAGGACTAATCAATCACCACAATCCAATACTGGCGTCTTAGGACCTGGACCACCACGTACAGACCCTCCACGACCCAAACCACTCCGTTTAGACTTCCCACGCTTTGGCCAAGGAGATCCTACCAATTGGTTATTTGCAGTAGACCAATACTGTGAGTATTATAGTATTGCTGAGGCTGAACGCCTTTGCATTGCATGCTTCCATCTCGACGTACCAGCATCAAGTTGGTATCGCAACTTATCTCGTGATGGTCTTATAACAAACTGGGGCGACTTTCGAACAGCTATTATAAGCCGTTATGGACCTACAGTCTATGATGACCCCGCTGGAGCACTATGCAGACTTTCACAAACAGGAACTGTCCGTGAGTACCAAACAGCATTTGAACTCTTATCCAGCTGAGTTACAGGAATACCTGACAACCTCAAAAAAAGTATGTTCATCTCAGGTCTCAAACCAAAAGTCTGAAGTGACGTCCAAGCCCACTTACCCGCAACATTTCATCTTTGCGTGGGGTTTAGCATGAAACTATTCGGAGCCAGATGATCGTTACTCCCGTTGGGCACCACGCAACCAACTAGCTTCTCTTCGTCTCAACCCAAGCCAATGACTCCCAGCTCAGCATCAGTACCTATCTGACGGCTATCCCCAACAGAAATGCTTGCGAGACGAGAAAAAGGATTATGCTATAATTGTGATGAGAAATATACCTTTGGGCACAAATGCAAACCAGGCGCCACGTTTTTATACATGGTTGTCGATGATCATGAGGAGATAGCACATTCCCAAGAAACCGATGAAGATGCTCACACTGAATCACCCCCTTTCCAGAAGTAAGTTTCAATGCTCTTTTTGGCCACCGTTCGTCCAAGGCATTCCACCTCACAGGTCATGTTCACGGTTCCTCAGTACAAATTCTGGTTGACAGCGGTAGTACCCACAATTTCATCACAGCACGAACCGCCAAACATTTGAACTTACCAGTCCAGTCCATTACACCATTTCAAGTTCAAGTCGGAAATGGCGACAACCTATTCTGCAAAGGGTTATGCGCCACAGTACCCCTAGCTTTACAAGATCAATATAATTTCAACATTGATTTCTATGTCCTCGACCTACAGGGTGCCGACGTTGTTCTAGGCATACAATGGTTATCTACTTTGGGGCCAGTAATCACCGACTACAAAACAATGACCATGAGTTTTTCACACAATGACAAACCCATTATGCTTAGAGGTAATTCTTGCCTTACTCTAGGCCCAATTACAAACTCCCAACTCCACAAACTCATTGCTCAAGAACCGATACAAGCCTACCTCATGTGCCTCCCCATTCCAAGCCCAAACTCCACCCAATCCGAAACCGACGTGATACCACCAAACATCTCAACCATTTTAGATGATTATAAAGATGTTTTCGGTACTCCTACCCAACTTCCCCCTCATAGGCCCACAAATCACCACATCAATCTCATACCAAACACAAAACCTATCCAAGTTCGACCCTACCGCTACCCCCATACCAGAAAAATGAAATTGAAAAACTGGTTTCTGAGATGCTGAAAGATGGCATTATCCGTCCCAGTCGTTCGGCCTACAGCTCACTCGTACTCCTGGTTAAAAAGAAAGATGGATCTTGGTGCTTTTATGTAGACTATAGGGCACTAAATGCGGTGACAGTACAAGAAAAATTTCCAATACCCACAATTGATGAGCTTTTGGATGAATTAAATGGGGCAACAATTTTTTCTAAATTAGATCTACGATCTGGATACCATCAAATCCTTATGCATTCTGAGGATATTCACAAAACAGCTTTCAGAACCCACCATGGTCATTATGAGTTCCTAGTTATGCCTTTTGGGTTAAATAATGCACCCTTTACCTTCCAAGCAACTATGAACGAGGTGTTCACATCCTTCCTAAGGCGATTTGTTGTCATTTTCTTTGATGATATACTAATCTACAGCGCCACAGTTCAAGATCATGAAGCTCACCTACGACTGGTACTAACTACCTTGAGAAATCACTGCCTCTTTGCAAAACGGTCTAAGTGTCTATTCGCCAAGCAATCCATACACTTCCTTGGTTACGTAATCTCTGGAAAAGGATTGACCCCAGACCCTGAGAAGATCAGCTCAATTAAAAACTGGACAAGTCCGACTACGGTGACTCAGGTACGTGCATTCCTAGGCTTGGCAGGATACTATCGACGTTTTATTAAACATTTTGCTACGGTTGTGGCACCACTCAGTGATCTGCTGGCCAAGAAGGGATTTTTATGGGGCGACAAAGAATATAGTGCATTTAATCAGTTGAAGGATCTCCTCACACAGGCTCCTATTCTTAGATTGCTGGATTTTTCCTTACCTTTCATTGTTGAAGCTGATGCGTCAGGAGTAGGGATAGGGGCAGTACTCATGCAAAAGAATCAGCCTATTGCGTTTTACAGTCGCAAATTATCCCCCACTATGCAACAGAAATCAACCTACATTAGGGAGATGTATGCAATAACTAGTGCCGTGTCTAAGTGGCGTCAATACCTACTGGGTGCTACTTTTCTAATTCGCACTGATCATAAAAGCCTATATCATCTCATGAAACAAGTTGTTCAGACCCCAGAAAAACAACAATTCCTATCACAGCTCCTAGGTTTCTCATACATTATTGTGTATAAATCAGGAAAAACAAATACTGTGGCAGATGCTTTATCCAGATTTCCAGAAGGGTCAATTGATCAACCAAAATCCCAATTAGCAGCAATCACAGGACCAACATGCAGCCTCACAGACAAATTACAGCATGAAATAGCCGAGGACCCTTATGCTATTCAAGTCATCCAAGGAATTATTACGGAACCAAACAAATGGGAGGATTGGAAAATGAAAAATAATCTATTATTTCATAAATCCAGAATCTTCATACCTGCAAACTTCTCGCTGAAAAGGAAATTACTACAAGAGTTCCACGGCTCGTTTTTGGGAGGTCACTCAGGAGCCCAAAACACCTTCCTACGCCTGAACAAATCTTTCACCAGGAAAGGAATGAAGAGTGATGTTAAGAGTTTTGTCAAAGAGTGTGAAACTTGTCAGAAAATTAAACCACCCAATCATTCACCATATGGCTTACTCCAGCCAATTTTTCCATCAACAACAATATAGATGATTTGAGCATGGACTTCATAACACATTTGCCTAACTCTAACGGATTTTCTGTTATTTTGTGGTTGTTGACTGGTTATCAAAAGGAGTTCATTTTATTCCCTTACCAACACATTACACGGTGACCAAAATTGGCAAAGTGTTCTGGGAATCAGTAGGAAAACTACATGGTTTTCCCCGCACCATCATCTCAGATCGAGATCCAACCTTCCTCAGCACCTTTTGGCAAACACTTTTCCATCTGCAAGGAACAACCCTGCGTTATAGCTCAGCATACCATCCACAAAGCGATGGACAAACAGAGAGAGTCAATAGGTGTCTCGAATAGTACCTGAGAGCTTATGTCCATGATCATCCGCATTCATGGTAAAAAATCCTAAGCTTTGTAGAATTCCACTTCAACACATCTTTCAACAGGTCCACAGGTTTTACACCGTTCGAAATCACCTTCGGTATCCCTCCACCAAATCTCTTAACATATCGCATCTAGGCGGCAAGAACTGGAGGCAATAGACACGGATCTCTCGGAAGAAACAAAATCATGAGTAGTTTGAAGCGAATCTTCACCGAGAGCGATCGCCATGAAAGCATATAGTGACAAAAAGCAGAGAGAAATAGAATTCAAAGAAGGGGATCTATTCTTACTCAAGCTACAACCATATCGTCAACAATCTGTGCTCAGGAGAAGCTCCCAGAAGTTATCTCTGCGTTACTACGGACCCTTCGAAGTCTTACAAAAGATTGGGGCGGTATCTTACAAATTACAATTACCAGAGACTTCCCGAATCCATCCAGTCTTTCACGTCTCACTACTACGGCCTTTCATCTCACCTACCCCCTTTAAGGTCCATCCACTCCCGGAGAAGTCACATGAAAACAAACCACTTCATGAGGTAGTAGCAATCTTGGATACAAGAGAAGTATGGAAACACAGCAGGAAGGTTAGGGAAGTGCTGATACAGTGGTCTGAGAGTATGCTGTAAGTGGAGCTATATACCCAAGAGGGGGGGTGAATTGGGTATTTTAAAACTTCTCGAAGTTGCTCTGTTTTGAAGCTATGAAAACGAGAGATAAGCGAGTGAGGGAAGAAGAAAGCTGAACACAAGGATTTATATCTTGGTTCGGTCCAACTCTTTGACCTACGTCCGGTCCCCGAAACACTGGGATTTTCCACTATCACTCAATTACAATTACACACTCGTACTCGGGATGATCCTCTCCCTAGGACTCACTCCCCCTTACAAGTTGTAATTGTAAACAATCGATACACACTCTGTACTCAAGAGTTATCCTCTCCCTAGGACTAACTCCCCCTTACAAGTTGTACTCTGATTTTCCCAATCTCCAAGTCACCTGACTTGAGATTGTTACAATGAATGATATACAAGGAAATAAACTCTCACTAAGAGTAGATATGATAAGCTTTGAAGCTCAATGTATCACAAGATACTATACGAGATAAAAGCGAAGAAATAGATATGAGACTTGGATGATTTTCGTCTTCGTAGGTGTATCTCGCTTGAGAAGAAGTTAATGAACTCTATTTATAGGTAGAGAACATTAAATGACCGTTGAATGATGAATCCAACCGTTGTAGGTGATTAGCATTAAGTCTGGTCATCTTCTCTCTCTAAACTCCTAACTAATCCAAGTGCTAATATGATCTGAGGTGGAACTCTGAGGATTTGCCCGTTGGAGCAGAGTTTACTTGATGAAGAAAGCATTTTTGACCGTTGAGAGTGCGTGCTCAGGTGGATTATCCAAAAGTAGGTTGATTTGCAGAAGTGCATTAAATGCACCGAGCACCTTTTGCCTTTTGCCTTGATCTTCATTAATCTTCATCTGTGCTAACTGAAATTCACTCAATAAACTTGTTAAACTTATCTGGGAACATAAGTGAATGATTCATGAAAGCAATTGGAACAAACAAGAGTGATTTACGAATTCGTATAATTCAAAAAATCAGTTTTTACGTTGTATCTTGGAGTAAGTTCATGCTTCTTGGAGTAAGTTCATGCTTCTGGAGTAAGCGATCCTTTCATTGGAGTAAGCAACTATTTGCTTGAAAATTCTAAGTGTAAGATGCCTCTTTCTTTGGAGTAAACAAATTCATACTTTTGGAGTAAGCACGAACATGAGTTAAGTTGAAAATCATTTTAAGAGTTCTTTACTCGAGTATAAAAACTTTTACTCGAGTATACACGAGTTTAGAAAAACTTGGGAGCTTTCTGTAAGACCCTTTACTCGAGTAAGGATTCATCTACTCGAGTAAGCAACTTAGTTTAAAGATATTTTTGCTCTCTGGAAGTCCTTTACTCGAGTATGAATACCTATACTCGAGTAAGAGCTTAAGTTCAACAAAATGATTGTTCTCTGGAATTATCTGTCAACTTTCGAGGGCCATATCTCCCTGGTCTGAACTCCGTTTTGGTCCGTTCAACTCTTGATGGAAAGCTCTATGTGTCTACTTTCCAATGCCACCAATTTGACCTCAATTGGATTTGTATTTTGTGAGCTATACTCAAAACATTGAAGCTTGGTCTGAAACATGGCGTGAACTGATGTGCCAACTTGTAAAATACATATCTCCTTCATCGGAACACCTTTAGACTTCAATTATATATTGAAATGACGCTTTGGATGTCTAGTTTCATATGCCACTGGTTTTACTTCAATCCGATCTCTGGTTTGGGAGATATCATCGAATTACCAGACCTCGCCTGTGCTGAACGTAAAACAGAGTTGCTGAAGAGCTGATCACGCTGTATACTCGAGTATACACTTACATACTCGAGTAAGCACTTGCATACTCGAGTATTCACTTGGATACTCGAGTAAACCTTGTCCAGAGACGCCAGAGATGCTGAAGACACTTCCTTACTCGAGTATACACTTCCATACTCGAGTATTGAGTCCCAAACTCGAGATTTCTCATCCTAAAGCTAATTTTTGCTGATTTTAACTTTAAATTGAGCCATTCCAACTTCCATATGACCTTGAAGACTTCTAGCATCAATCTTAGAGCTTGAATAATGATATCTTCATTCCATTTACCAAGATCTTCCTTTCTCTCTTCTTCTCTTGATCATCCTTCATAATTCATCTTGGATTAATCAACATGAAATACAATAGTTAGTCAATGTAGGAGATAACTATATTACTCAATCTTTTTGCTTATAACAATGGCATCTATATAAGACATCATCAAAACTAATCATAACCAACATATGCCGGAAGACGCAACTTGGGAGGAAGAAAGAGCTATAACTTCAACAGCGGTCGCAGATGAAGAAGTTAATTCGACAGAAAGAGACGGCTCGCTCAATACCTCGCGGAAAGCTACCGAAGTCGTTCCTCATCCACCCATCAACAACGACACTAACGGACCTCTACACAGAGCACCACCAACAAATGATCAGGGTATCAGCAAATCCGCCACGCGGCTTCCACTCATTGGGTCGAAATCTTCGGCTATATCCATCCATGAGGACATGGATATTTCAGATGGGGGAAGGGATGTACCGGCCCACACCACTGAAAGGCCCACTCGTGTCAAGAAGAGCCCAGCTTACATGGAGGACTATATTCAGTAATATTGGGTCAGACCTGCGCAACCATGAAATTAGGAGTCAACCAAAGAAAGCTCTCAATGCAATTCAAATAAGCTAAATAATAGGTAGTTGTTATTTCAGCCCCTGTTCGTAGGAATAAGTTGTTCTTTAATTCAGTAATTTAAATTCTAAACTAGGATTTGTATTTGCTTTAAATAGCCGATGTTAGGCAACAATAAAGGATATGAGTTATTTGACAAAATTCTTATCTTCCTCTCTTCTTCCAATTCCTCCTACCCTCATCCATCTCCCTACATAACGGCATTTTTTAGAAGTTAACATATGTTGCATTTTTACCTCTTTTGAGAAGCTCATAAATACTTTTACGTCTAGAAGGTATATGGTGCTCACGGGACATTTTAAAAAAATTATAGGTATTTTTTCACCAAAACCCATGAAAAAATGACAGTTGATTATTTTTTGATATAAGACAGTTGATTATCACCAACAAGCAAACCGTATTTTTAAGCTAGTTGATCCAGTTCCTAAAACATTCAGGTGGCATCAAAATATACTGAATCAATTATTTTTTAAGTTTCCTTTTTTTAAAAATTATCCAAAGCAATAATAAATTCAGAGAAAGAAAAGCTACAATCCATGACAAACTTTACTGCAAAAATAGAATGACATTCATATATATTTTTTAAATCCATTTTCAATATTAAATCAATTTCTAATCACTTTCTTCTCTCGGAATATGTATAAATACTTTTTTGAATAATACTGGAATTAGATTGTCAACCGAGACATTACAACATCATCAGTAAAGACTCCTACTTTTCATCAAAGTCCACCTCTTGAATAAAAGGAAGAGGTTGATCAAATAGACAAAAATTCTCATATATGTTATGAGAGTATTTGGCTAATGATCAGCAATAGTTGTGGTCTCACTTTATCTATAAGTGACCACAACTTGTTAATCTTTATAAAGAGGCATCATAATATCATCTACAATGTCCTTGAAAGGATGATGCTGATCACATCTTCTTAACATATAATTCATGACCCTTTGATCACAACCACAATGACTTATTTTTCAAATTTTATGTGATGCATGAAATGACACCCTTCATTTAGTTTATTCTATTGTATTACGTACTTTTTGTTTGGTATCTTCATGAGGAAAGGCCCTTTCCCCCTTTGTTGTAGGATTTTCTTATCAATATTCTTTAAAAATATTTTAGTTTTACTATGTTTTTTCTTTACCAATTTTTTTTTACTCTCTCAATGCATTTTTTTAGACGAGTTTATTTTTTGTTTTTAATCTGTTTATACGAGGGCGATATCGGTGATGGGGAAGGAGATCGTATGAAGGTGGAAGAGAGAGTATGGATGAGAAGGTGGGATTCCGACGAAAAAACATGATAAATCTTTACAAATCAACACTGCTAGAGGTAGATGTGGATGCATAGACTTAAATCCCTTCCAAATTTTAGATTCCAAATCTAACCAAAGTCTCCGATCCTGAAGTTTCGATTCTTAAGGGCATTGACTTGGACGCTCCCATGGTTCTCAACTTAGCGATAATGGCAAATCGACGCTTCTCAAGGCTTGAATTGCCTCTAGAAGCCTCCTTCTAGCATCGTCGTCTTTCTCCATTATCATCCTTTTTATTCCCAGCTTTGCCCTTTTTCTTGGCCACCGCCGCCGCTGCATCCTCCTCCAAAGAAGGAGATGTTTCTTGAGTTGTTTATGAAAAGAATCCCTAGACTCAACACCCTCAGCGTCTCACTCTCACACATTGACTGTTGGATTGAAATCTAGATTGTTTGGACAGAGGAGGCAAAGGCGGTGGGAGCAGGTGGAGAGAAGGAAAGGAGTCGGAGTTGATGAAGAGCGAGATGATGAGGTGGCAATGAATACGTGGCATTATATCTTAGGTTTTAGAGTCATCTAAGCTTAATTGGGTCAACTAATGGTCAACATTAACATTTTAACTGAGTGGGATAAAATTGCTACGTTTTGAAACTTCCGGGTCAACATTGAGACCCAAAAAAAAAAAAAAAAAACCTTCAAGGGCTCATTACTCATAGGCTTTTACTTCCAAGATAAAATTGCTACTTAACCTTATTTTAAAAATAAGGATCAAGAAATTATGAAACATCATTTTAAGTCTAGAGGACTAAAATGAAAATAAATCCACACGCAGAATCTCTATGATACCCGTAACTTCAAACTCAAAGGGTTAGGGGGAAAGAAAGATCCCGAAATCGAGGAAATGACAAGACCTAGAGTGTGTGTATTAAAGCAGTGGCGGACCCACACTTGTGCATATGGGTGTAAGTGCGGACACAAAATTATGAAAAAATATATATATTTTGAAGGAACATTTCATCAAGAAGCACCAATGGTCTGGTGGTAGATTATTTTGTCACAATTCTGATCCAGGTTCGATTCCCAGCGAGTGCATTATTCATTTCTTTTGTGTTGAGGAATCAGAGGGCCCCATTGGATGTCCCTTTGTATGGTCCGAATTCCTACCTTTACATTAGATATGACACACACATAGCTGATGCATGGACCCACACACATAGATGATGCATGGAGATCCAATTTGAATCAAACGCGCTCTTTAAAATACACATAATCTATCATTCTTTTTAATTATGTCTGCCACAAAAATATTTTGCTATATATATATATTTTTCATAGGGAAACAAATTACAACAAATACCCACTATTTCCATTTTTTTTTATATATTTTTAAAAATTATAAATTAATTAAATACATTTATCATATATAATTTCAATCTTAATTATAAATAAATCCTAAAAGTGAAAATTCTGATATTACAAAAGTTGTTGAGCTCATAAGGGTATCAGCTTTGTTACAGTGATCTATTTCAGATTTCTTAAGAAGCACTCGCACGTATTTGGTTGGGAAATAAATATTTTTTGAAGTTCTAAAAAGAAATTTAATTCTCCTATAGTGGACATTTCAAACTCACCTTGCATGATCTTAGAGAACTCTTGACACATTTATGTTGAACGTAATACGTTTGATAAGATTGATGATGGAGATATAATGCAATATTTTCAAGGAATGAATCGAAGAATGCTTTTGTAATCATTATGTTGTAATAGCTTAATTGACTCTTGATTATTTTTTTCTATGTTAAATTGAAGTTTTCTTCTTCTTTTCTTATCCATATTCTTTTGTTTTAAATGCATTTAAAACTTTTCTTAAAAAAATAAATTTCGGGGGGCAGCCCCCCGAATCCCCTCACTAATTGTGCACATATAAATATTAAAACTTGGGTCCGCCACTATATTAAAGAGTGAGTGATATATAGGTCTCAAAAATTATTTATATATATATATATATATATATATATATATATATATATATATATATATAAGTCTCATAAATTGTTAATGAAAACTTATTCACTTGTTAATTCTCCTTGCTCACTTATCAATAGAGACTTTTTTGATATCATTATCTTGGTTTGGATCTAAAAATCATTATATTAAATGTATTTTTCCGTTATTTCCTCAACACCTCATTTAGTTTTTTTTATTGTTTTTTTTAAGAAAAAATCTCAAAAAAAATATTACTTAAACTTTAAAATAACAAATAGTAATTCTTGCATGTTAATTTATTTGATCTTACCTATTAATTTTTGCCTTCTTGTAAAAATTATACAAACACCATCATAGACCAAACTTGTTCTTTTGTACCTAAAACTCTTACACTGGAAATCAAGACTCACAAATTTTCATATTAACACTTGTTTCTTTTTGTATGATTACTTGTTATTTGTTAAAATGTTTATCAATATTTATAAACTTACCTATGAACAAGTAGCAAGAACATATCGATAAATTTGTTAATGGGTGATAAGAATAATTTGAACAATAAATTATAAATGTAAAGAACAACATAATTGATTAGAAATCTACATTAAGAATTAAAACAAACCATCCATTAGATCGTAGATTCAGAATGGAAGTACCAAATATTCAGGTTACAACCTGAAAAAAAAAAAAAAAAAAAAAAAAAAAACTTAAATCTAAAAAACGACCGAGGCTTTTTATCAACATCCATCAAATGCTAGCTAACATTTTCTTCATTTTGATGAAAGCACAAGATGGTTCCCTTACTACAAAACTAAAATTTTAATGACTTCCAACAATTTAAGTGGATATAATGTAATTTGTTATTAAAAAGGGGTAAAAAATCTAAATGTTGCAGGACTTCATTAGAGATCACTGTTTCCCTCCTCCCTCCCAAACCACAAGCACGCTATCTCTAATCAAACTCTTTCAACTAAATCCCATTTTACTTCAAAAATAAGTAATATTCCTGATTTTATTTTTAATTATCATATCTTTTCAAAATTACTTGTAGTCACAATTTTTAACCCGTCTTCTTTAAACTGAGGAATAGATATATAATTACTATGGAAATATTGACAAAAATTAGATAAATATCACAAGCTTATGAATAATATCAACGTAGAACTTATAAAAGAACAAACTTGTATCAAAATCCAGATTTGCACTTTCCTTTTATTCCATTACATCAAACCAAAACCTGAAGACTGAAGACAGAGCGAAAAACTTCTTAATTATTATATCCGACAAGTATGGCATCAAAATTATATTCAGATTCATATATTGTTTCCTACACCGAAGCTTTCGTAGCCTTCACATCTTCAGTACCAGAAGCAGCTTGATCTTCAACAATGTTAATCACTTTAGGTTGCCTCTTGGTCTCTTCTTTGTGCTTGGGCACAACAATTCTCAGAACTCCATCTTCAATCTTCGCTCTGATCTGATCCAAATCTGCATTCGCCGGCATTCTGAACTGTCTCCAGAACTTTCCGCTGGTCCTCTCAGCTCTGTGCCATTTCTCTCCCTCCTTTTCCGCCTCCTTCTCCTTCCTCTCGCCGCTTATTCTAACCACCCTGTTCTCCTCCACCTCGATCTTCACGTCCTCCTTTTTCATCCCCGGAATGTCCACCGCAATCACGTGCTCCGCCGCCGTCTCCATCCAATCGGCGCTTGCTAATAGAGCCAGCGGCGTTGTCTCCATGGCACGTGGAATGTTGATCGGAGATTGCTCCAGGATTCTGAATGGATCGTCTGATGGGAACATTGTGTCCCACAGACTTCTGGTGTACGGAATTAGGGCTTCGCTGGTGTGAAATAGAAGCGACATTGATGCTATGATCAGGAACAAAGTGGAAATCGGAGCTAATTTGGAAGCCATTGTTTGGTGATTTTGAGATTTTCACGTAGGCGACAACAGAAGTGGTTTCCAACAATGTGTTGTTGATGATCGTATGGCCGAGACAATGATGAAGGATGAGGTTCTTATATAGTAGGAGGAGGACATGGGTGTTCGGGTCTGGAATTTTCTCGAGATTTTTGGGAGGGAAGGAGTGAAACAGAGACGTCTAGGACTGTCTAGAGATGAAGCAGCTTCCTTCCTCATGAATTTGGAGGACTGTCTCATCTAGATCGTATAAAATTGGCTTTTGATTTATTTTTTAAATGAAAAATAGTTTTTGAAAAATAATAATTGAGAGATTATTTTTATTTTATATTCTATATCTATTAAAGTAATTTTTTTAAAAAATAAAAATAATTAAATCTAGATCATTTAAATCTTAATTTAAATCAGACAAATTCTAGGATGAGTTGGGAAACTAGTCTATTAAGTGAGTGAGAAGCTCAAGTTTTGGTGTTGGAATGTTCCGGAGAATACTAAAAATAGATGAGCCTGTTGATTTTTTTTTTCTTTTTTGCCCTTGAGTCGTGTTGATTGTTGACTGCTTGATACACTACTCCATATGAGGAAAACATAAAGTAAAATAAAAAACGAGAAAATTTTTTAGTAAAAATGATTATATAGTTATTCAAAAATAATTAAAGTTAATACTGTTATTTGGTTCAGGTGAAAAAATGTTGTTATCTGATAATCCACAATGGCATTTATCACTATTGATTTTTTAAATTGGAAATAAATAAATAAAAATATAAAGATAGAGTAACATTGAAGACCGCGTGATCTTTTTCAGTTACATTCAACACCTTAATTTTATTTGAGGTTAAATTCGTCGAAGAACAAGAAAGGGGTATTTTGAATGCAGTCCTTGGTGAATACAAATTTTATCAGGACCTGAGAGATGCTTAGATGGAGGATGATCAGTTAGGCCAGAATTCAATAAACTCTAGAGCATGAAGAAGTTCTAGATTATGACATTGGGGATGCAGATATCTTGAGATATAAGAAGAGAATTTGTGTTCCCCATAATGATGAAATCAAGAAAACCATTCTAGAAGCAAGATGTATAATGATCTAAAGTGAGAGTATTGGTGGCCGAAGATGAAGAGAGATGTAACTGATTTTGTCTTGAAGTGTTTAATGTGCTATAAGGTCAAGATTGAACACCAGAAACCACCAGGGCTACTTCAAAGTGTGGATATGGGAATGAGATAGTATTTCCATAGATTTTATCATGGATTTACCGCCCATCCGTGCCATTTATGATGCTATTTGGGTGATCGTAGATTGATTGACCAAGTTAGCACACTTTTTGCCAATCAAAGCGGACTACTCTTTAGAGAAGTTGGCTGAGTTGTACATTAAAGAGATTGTTAGTATGCATGGGGTGCCAGAGAGCATTATATCAGATTGGGACCCAAGGTTCACTTCGAGCTTTTGGAAGTCTCTACAGGAAGCTATGGGTACAAAGTTGAAGTATAGTATAGCCTATCACCCTCAAACAGACGGTTAGACCGAGAGGACTATTCAGACACTCGAGGACATGCTAAGAGCCTCCATTGAGTTCTCAGGTAGCTAGAATGAGCACTTGTCATTGGTAGAATTTGCATACAATAATAGTTACCATGTCAGTATTCAAATGTCACCTTTTGAGGCTTTGTATGGACAGAAGTGCAGATTGCTGTTTGTTGGATTGAATTGAGTGAGAGAACTATTATCAGACCAGATTTGGTAGATCAAACATCACGGAAGATTGAAATGATACAATAGAAATTGTTGACAGCTCAGAGCCAACAAAAGAGTTATGCGGATTGTCAGAGAAGACCGTTGGATTTTAGTGTAGGAGAACATGTTTTCCTGAAGGTTTCACCTATGACGGGTATTGGGAGGTCCATTAAGCCAAAGAAGTTGACTCCACGATTCATTGGGCCATATGAGATTTTGGAGTGAATTGGGCCTATTGCCTATCGGATCGCCTTGCCTCCACACTTATCTAAAGTGCATGATGTGTTCCATGTGTCACAGTTGAAGAAGTATCATCCAGATCCATCTCATATCATTAAACTTGAGGAAGTCAAGTTGAGAGAGAACTTGACTTATATAGCAGAACAAAAGAGAATCTTTGATGTCCAAGACAAGCAAGTGAAGAAGAAAACCATTCGACTCGTGAAAGTCTTCTGGAAGGGTATGACACCTGGAGATGCAACTTGGGAAACTGAGGAAAGGATGCATCGAGACTTTCTGAACTTGTTTGCTTAAGTATGTAGTTGTGCTTAACTTGATTGAATTAGTGTATTTATGGTTGTGTTATGTCAATGATTGAATTTGTGTGACATGGTGATGTTTTGTCTTGATGTGTCTCATGCCAAATTATTTTGACAGCGTTGTTTTGGCTTTGTTGATGTATATTAGAATCCTGAGGTATGGATTAACTTCCTTAATGAATTGTTAAGAATTTTGGGGACAAAATTCTATTTAGATGGGGAGAATTGTAATTTCCTAATTTATTTTTAAGATTAAAAATAAATAAATAAATAAATAAATAATAAAAATAATAAAGAATAAATTATGCCTAAAAAAATTATAGAAAATGATATTTTTAAGGCTTAAAGAAATTTAATTAAGAAAGAAAGTCCTAAAGGAGATAACTTTATTGGGCCTCACAACCAACCCATTACCTATCCACTAATTATAAACCCATTATTCCATTTACCCATTACTTAAAAACCCAACCCATTATTTTCTCATTTTGCTCCAGCTGAGCACGTGATTAATCATATGACAAGCAAATTAAAAAGCCCAGTTTTTATATCTTAAATCTTCATGGGCCAAACACTCCTCCAACACCTGGAGATCTTATATACTTAGCCCATTATACAAACTAGCCCATTTTGCCTTCTATTTCTTTGACCAAGCAATACCCATTAGACTTGCACAGTATCATCCATTCCATCAAAAACCCAAATCGCAGCATCATAGCAGCAAAGCAAACTTATCGGCTATATTAGATTTTGCAGACACGTAACCACAGCGAGAGATTAGCCAACCATACCAGCACGTCACTCGATCTGCAGAATCAAGTCTTTCCCATACCTTTCGGCCAGCAACTGTACACTAAGGCCAGAATCACCAAACTTCTTGAGCCTTTCATAGATCCTTCTCCATCGGTCTATCGTCTTCCTCGGTTCCTTCGTGATTCTCGAACCAGTTCGTGCATGTATTATATATACCCACGTTCCTTTTTTTTTTTTTATTCGCCACTCCATTCAGTCAAGTTGAAATGGAGAGCCGAGAGTGAGAAGCCGAGAAAAGGGAAGTGAGAACGACCGAGAGAGAGAGAGAGAGTCATTAGTTTCCATGTTCTTGGTTCAAAAATCAAAGGATGTGGTGATCAACGAAGCTTAGCTTTCGAGCCAGTAGTTCGAGTTAAACTACTTTCATGTGCTGTATATGTATATGTATACCAAAGCCTTAGAGAATATAGGGAAGAACCTTGTTGTGTTTTGTTGATGTATAAATGGCACTGATTTGGAAACAAAAATGCAGAAAAACATTGATGTCATACCGATGCTTTGGGAAAGAGTTATTGTTAATAGAGTGGCTGTCATAAGCTTGTGTGTGTGTTTGTGTGTGTGTGTGACATTATATGTATATAAGACAAAACCTTGCTAATGCATAAAGGGAGCTTTTGCAAATCATATAAATATATATTAAACCCAATGTCTTGCTGTGCGTATGTATATATATCTGCATAAGGAAATTTTTACTGTCATAAGTTGTTTTCATGTTATCTATATATATAAATATCATTGCACTAGGAGAGAAAGAAAGGAAAACTTTGTTGTTCGATATATATATATATATAGATTTGCTAAAGGAAGGCCTGACATAAGTTTTGCTTGCTATGTGGTAAGTATATATATATATATATGGCTGTGTGGTGAGGAGAAAATGTAAGTCATATGCTTTGTTGTGTGTGTGTGTTGAGTGTCATATGCTATAATACCCATATATATATATATATATGGACTATTGCATATAGTGAACCAAAACAACTGCATGTAATTTTGTTGTGTGTGTGTTGAGTGTATTAACGTTGTTGTACGCATATATAATGGAAAGAGAAGGAAATTGTGATATTATATATATATATATATATATATATATATATCATTTGCTTTTGGAAAATAATATGATACTTGAGGATTGGTATTTATTCAACTCCTAATTTAAGGTGGTAGGGTAGTCCGAGAGTTGAAAATAATTGTAGAGAAATAATAAATAAATAGTAAAAATAATAATAATAACAATAATAATAAAATAAATAAATAATAATAAATATTATTATTACTAAAAAAGGAATAAATAATAAAGGAAATTATTAATTAATAATAAATAGAAAACAATGGTTGTTGGTTATGATTAGTTTTGATTAACCCTTATATATTAACGTAGATATGAAGTTTAAACAATGAAGATTGATCAAGAGAGGAGTTTGAAGAAGGGAGAACTTGCTGAATATAATGAGAATATCATTATTCAAGTTCCTAGATTGATACTAGAAGTCTCCATGATCAAATGGAAGTTGGAATGGTTCAATTCGGAGTTAAAATAAGCTTCCGAAGTCATTCTTGGGTATGGCAATGTAATTCTCGAGAATGGTACTGTTGTTCGTGTGAAAATTGCAAGTGATTCTCGAGAACCAGACATCAATTCTCGAGAATGGTACTGGATTCTCGAGAATGGTATTGTAATTCTTGAGAATGGTCGTGGTCAAGACAACACTGTTCAGCTGTTTGAGGCGACATCAGGTATTTCGATGATATCTCCCAAACTAGAGATCGGATTAAGGTGAAACAAGTGGCATATGAAACTAGACTCCCAATGCGTCATTTGAATATAAAATTCAAGTCCAAAGGATTCTAGATGAGAGAGCTATGATTTTTCAAGTTGACACAAAAATCACCGTCACAGTCCATACCAACCTTTGGTAATTTGAGTGTATCTCACAAACGAAAACTCCAATTGAGCTGCAAACTAGTGCCATTGGAAACTAGACTCAAATACGTTTTCAAAAACATCAAGAACACAGAAAACGAAGATCAATTGAAGGAGTTATGATGTTTTGAAGTTGACAATATGTTCAGGATGTTGCAAAAACACTTGATAAGAACAACCTCCATCATCTGATGTTAATGGATGAAATACAACCAATTTGGAGCTAATTCTTCTTGCATGGAAAGAAGGCCTTATAGAGCTTAAGTATTTGAAAGTAGAATTAACTCACTTGCACCTCCATGTGAAATTGATTTCGAGTATGTGTCAATGAGTCTCGAGAATGAGCAGTCTACAATGTCAAATGCTTTCTCCCATCTCAACAATTCTAGAGAATGGATCAAGGATTCTCGAGAATGGTATGTGACAGAATCAACATCACAACCTCTCTAAATACTCTCTGATATGATTCTCGAGAATGCGCAAGCTAATTCTCGAGAATGCGCGGTAAAACTTCGATGATCTTGTTATTCTCCCATCGCTAATTCTCGAGTATAGCAACATGATTCTCGAGAATACACAGTCCAATTCTATTATTCACGTCTTTGATCTGAGGACATGATTCTCGAGTATGAAGGAACTATTCAGGAAGTATTCAGAAAGTACTCCGAAAGTATTGACGAAAGTATTCAGCAAGTATTCAGAAAAGATTCAAGAAATATTCAGGAAGCATTCAGGAAGTACTCAACATTGAATACTCAAGTATGATCATTTGCGAGCTTCGATATATCCGAACCATATAGATACTCGAGTATTGAGTAATGGTTTCGTGAGTATTGATGAGGAGTTGCATTTACAAAGGATTCCAGTTTAAGGATTCTCGAGAATGACTTAAGCAATTCTCGAGAATATGTTCCTCTCATTTCCATCATCTTCCAGTATCGCTGATCATCTGCTTGAAATCAAATGGGCCATTTTCTATTATGTGTTAATCATACTCAAACTCATTTATATCATATTTAATCATCTTTTTGATTGAGTTTCATTTGATTAATCGTGTTAATCTGAGTGTTTGAACGAAAGGCAATCCGACATGGCAGACACATTAAATGCTCGTTCAGAAAAGCAAAGCTACGATCGAGATAATATTTTCATTGCAGTCGAAGAAATTCTTTCGAGGCATACCTATTCCAGCTGTTACTCTGAATCATTCTCTGCACAAGTACATTCGACGGCGAAGCATTTATGAAGCAACGGTCGATTAACTTCAACGGAAATTATTTGTGCCTAACGGAAATACGAAGAGACACAACGACTAGTTTACAAAGCTTCTCAACGGTCATTAAGGACGATCAACTATAAAAAGAGAAGGATTCAAAATGGACAAAAATATATACGAGCTTGCACTGTTGAAATGCTGATATTCTGAATCCAACACTTATCTCATATACTCTCTATTTCACAATGTTTATATAGTTTTCAGTAGAGAGTGTGATAATCGATTATGTATCTCAGTGATTATCATTCATCTACTCTGTGAGAGAGTCTTATCAATCATTTTACAATTCGTTCAAATCTCAAGATAGAGGTATCTTGAGTGTGGGTGTATCAATTACAACTTGTAAGGGGAGTGAAGTCGAGTGAGAGGACCATCCTTCGTTTACGAGTGTGTAATTGTATCCTTACAGTGTGTAAGGGAGAGTATCTCGGTAAGAGACTGTAAAGGCTGCACAAGTGCCCGACTAAACTTGTGAGGTTGTAAAGGTTTTCTCTTGTGTCTGGTTGAACAAGGAGACAGTGGATTGAAAATCCCAGAGCGTTTCTGGGGACTGGACGTAGGTCAAGGGTTGGGCCGAACCAGTATAAATCACAGTTTGCATATTCTCTTCCCTTATCTTTTATATTTCCAGTATATGCTTATTTCAATATCTAACTGTCGATTTAGAAGTTGCGAAAAGATTTTCAAAGTTCCTAAAGATTTATCTGACACCCAATTCACCCCCCTCTTGAGTGATAGCCAGGTCTTTCATTTGGTATCAGAGTGGGGCTCTTGTTTAACGGCTAATTTTGGGTGTTGTTTGCTTTCTGAAGGTTTCGATTATACTGTTCCACCATCCTTCAAATATATAGATTTTTGGTTCTGGAAAGCTAGAATGACATCATTTATAAAATGCTTTGATTTTGATATATGGAATGTTTTTATAAATGTATTTGATTTCAAACCAAGGAAGGATTTGACAGAAAAAGAAATGAAAATGTCTTCGTTGAACATTAGAGAAATGAACATTTTATACAGTACTTTGACCAAAAATGATTTTGAGAAAATCAAGTCTTGCTCTAGTGCCAAAGAAATCTGGGATACTCTTGATTCTATATATGCTTCTAACAAATATGTTGAAGTTGAAAATGTTGACAGTTCATCTGAAACGTTAAGCTGCATACCCATTGATGAACAATTGAAAGTGGAGAATGAAGAAGCTGAGGTTAGAAAATGCTTCCACGATTCAATCAACACAGAAGAACAAGAGAAAGATAATTCCCGGGAAGAGCTCATCATGCACGACTATGATAGATCACTATCTGAAACTCAAGATAATGTTATGGTAAAAAGTTCCAACTCTTCTTGTGTAGTTAAGAAAAATGCTTTTGAACAATCAGATAGAATTGCTTGTCACCGGTTATTGATTCTAGTTCAAAAAGCAAAAAATGTTTTCAGTAATAATGCTAGAAAGTTTATTGGGAATAAAGAATATTCAAATGAGATTTATTTGAATTTTCACTCGACGCGATCACAATACTTGCAAAAATATTTATAAGAAGCATCATTATGTTATTTGCAATTACTATGGTAAATCTGGTCATATTTCTCATACTTGTTATATTAAGAGAAATTCTAATATGAGAAATAAATTTATTTGGGTTCCAAAAGGACAAGCAAGGTCCAATACTAATATACAAGGACCCAAGTATAAGTGGGTACCAAAATGTCCATCTAGTACCGTTTGTATGCTGGATGATTTGAATATCAATGGACATCAAGGTACAGAGAAGAGGAAGAAGAAGCCAAGAGTTTCTCATGCACCAATGAAGAAGATTATAGCATCCATATCAAGCAAGAGAACTCTCGGAGCATCCATTGCTAAAATTACAAAGTCAAATCATAAGAAGCAATGGACACCCGTAAGAAGAAAACATTCTACCTCAAGACTTTTGCACACAAAGCTCAACAGGATTTCAAGGTTTCAGCATACAGAATTTAGCAATTCTCTAATGCTAATAAAGTGAATGAGAGCCACCTAGTAATAATCACAGTACCACACAAGCAAGAAGCATACATAAAACTTTCAGCAAATCATTTATGATGGTATGATTCAATAAACTTCTCAAGTCTTGGTTATTGGAAAATCAAATACAGGAGGCATAATGGCCAAATCAAACCTCATATGACAGTATCTATTTCCCAATATTCACAGCAGTTAAAGTGGCAAATTCAAGAGCACCAATAATTTACAGAATTAAACAAGTAGATGTCAGCACAGCTTAATAAGTTTTGCAACACACGACCAAGAAGACAAGTAACCCATACAAACTGAATTAGCTTTCAGGACACCTTATATTAGTTTTTTTTAGCCAACAAAATATGCTTGCTGTATGTTTAGCCAATTTGTTGCAAAACTGAATACAAGCCCAGACACATTGCTCAAAATATAGTTCAACTCAAGTTAATAAATATGCATTGCTAGCAAACCCAGCACAACAACTCTATACACATATATTCAATTAACATTTAACCTTTTTTCTCTAAATTTCAACATTGAGTTTGAGCTACTTTAATCAACCTAATGACTTGCCGTTTCACATTGAGCCATGTTCAAGAAGATATCTAGCCAACAAGTCTCGATTCGAATCGATGTCATCTTGTGAGTACGGATCCTCAATACCAAAAAGCGTAAATTGGAAAACAAGGTATAAGATAAACCAATTAAGTGAATGAAATAATTAACAAGCGAAGTACCACAACAAAAAATATCATCATTTGAGGATCACGGAGCATTACGTACGTTTTGAAAGCCGATGAGTACGTCCGGTGGAAACGATAGATTGCATCCAAGCGATAACGTAGTATCCACACTCGGTGTTCCCTGGTTGTCGATGGCTTTATAAATAAAAAAAATTTGTTAAAACGAAAGCTACCGTGTCTCGAAAAAACTTGAATTGAAACTACTTACCTTCGAATAAAACCACTTCGGTCCACCCCGCTCTCGTGCTCCCAAACTGTCTATATGTCCTAAGACCCCTATCATTAAAATGGAAATTAACGAGACATGAAAACAATTCATTTAAAAAAAGAATCGATGATTTAGACAAAAATTTACTTACTACGCAAACATGTTTTTGATATCCTCGGTTGGCACGCCACCTATGGAATCGAACCAATAACATGCGTTCTTGGCGGGACAAACAACACACGAGGTCCAATGACCACTACAACATATGCATATTAATATTAAACTAAGATAAAAAAAAAGCATTTTATTCTTAAAAATCTTATATAGACAAAAAAAAAATACACACCTTTCATGTATTGCGCTAGATAACAAGACGATTTTATGTCGCCCATTATTAAACCAACATAAATGGCCCCGCGGCTAAGATATTGCGGCGAAAAGTGTGGATCCAGGACATAAGAATCCATACGAACCCAATCGGTCTCCCTTTTTGCATATGTCGTGGCGAGACACTATGATCAAAATAAAATGATAAATGTTGTTGAATATATTAAACAAAAAAAGAGTACTAACATAATTAAAGGGTAAAAAATGAAAGTGGAGCTAAATCACCAAGATGGGGGGTGAATTGGGGATTTTAAAAATTCTTTTCGAAGTTCTCTGTTTATGGTTGAAGAAACAGAGTAAATGAGAGTATGAAGGAAGAAGATCAAGACACACGAAATTTATCTGGTTCGGTCTAATCTCTTGACCTACGTCAGTCCCGATCCTCTGGGATTTTCACTAACTCAATTGATTACACACTCGCAAACAAAGGATGTTCCTCAACCTAGGACACACTCCCCCTTACAAGTTGTAATCAATAACCCAACCTCAAAGTCCCTCTACTTTGAGATTCTTATAGAGAATGATTTACAGAAAACAAACTCTCTTCAAAGAGTAGATAATGATACTCACTGAAGTACAATGTATCAAAGATACAACTCAAATATGTAAACAGAAAAAGGCTCAAAGCTTTGTATGCGTTTTTGTAATTTGCTTCTCTACATCCAGACTTCAAATCTTCAAGCATTTATATCCATTTGAAGTATGTGATCGTTATAAATCCGTTGGAGCTAGAATCCATTCGAAAATATGGTCATTGGAAGTTCCGCATAGTGAAACTATTTGTTATTGATGTTCTTTGGTTGAATATTTTCGTTGGGAAAGTTTCCCAATTCAAATGCTTGATTTTGGCTCCTCAAGTTTGTCCCATAAGGCTGAGACTTGACTTTAGTTGGTGAAGACTTTGTTGCTTGTGTTTGGTGAGAAATTTGTTCAACACTTCCAATTTGTCTTCCATTGGATTTTGTCTTTGAGGATAATGTCAAAATAAATTCAAACATCATTTGATTCAAATCCTCGAAATCTCATGAACAAACTTGTTAAATCTGGTTAGTTATAATGATAAGAAGTATATAAAACATTTAAGATCAATTCGCAGCTTAGTCTTGAAGTATAAATCAAAATATGCAATTTGAAGTAAAAGCTGCGTTTTTAAATGAGGAAGACCAAAACTCGAGTTTTGACACTCAAAAGCTGGCGTTTTGAACCGTGTGTCACCAAAGCGGCGGTTTTCAAAACTAAACTCGAGTTTTCCTCTTCCGAGAGGTGCTTCACGATTTTGAGCTTTAGATCAAGTTTTTGACGAAAACTCAAAACTCGAGTTTTCCTCCAAAACTCGAGTTTTGGACTTTTGTATATAAAATGTGAATTTAGTCCAAAACGTCAAAAGCGGCGGTTTTCATCAAAGCGGAAGTTTTCAAGTCATGAAAATATTGATGCTCTCGGGTTGCCCAAAACTCGAGTTTTCACTTAACACGTGAAAACTTCGAAAACCAATGAACATATCAAAACTGGCAGTTTTCAACCAAAACTGGCGGTGTTGCTCTTGTGAAAACTTCGATGCTCTCTGCCTGACCAAAACTCGAGTTTTGATTCCAAAACTCGAGTTTTCATTTGTTCAATGAAAACTTAATGAAAACTGTGTAAAACGAAAAGCGGAAGTTTTGACTCAAGCGGCGGTTTTCATATGTTGAAAATCATGTGCATGAGCAACATATCAAAACTCGAGTTTTGAACTATTTCACAAAATATGAGAAAATTCGTTGTATAGTTCAAAGCGGCGGTGCATCATCAAAACTCGGGAGTTTTGAAACTTGGAAACTTCAAAGGCTCTCGGCCAAACCAAAACTCGAGTTTTGGCCCCCAAAACTCGAGTTTTCATATGTTCACATGAAAACTCAAAGCGCGGTTTTTCACCAAAAGCGCGGTTTTGCCTTTGATCATATTTTACTCGAGACAAGCCAAAACTCGAGTTTTCACCCAAAACTCGAGTTTTCCCTCGAACGATAAAGAATTCAATTTTTGCAAGAGAAAACTTAACAATTTGGCTTTCATGGTTTTACAATTGTTCCAATCATCATCAAAACACATTGAGAACTAACAAAAAAAACTTACAAGATTGCAAGTTGAAGCCACTATATATCTAAACAGTCCATATGTATAAACTATCTCAAATCTTTCTTGTCAATTGATATCGGATATGTCTTGTCTGCACCGACAATGCCCAGAGGCATCTGCAAGCCTATAGAGACGATGTCCGGGTAGAACTCTCGCAGTTGTGCTAAGTATAGAAATCTGCATGACTTGTTCATGCTATGAAAACATAATAAAGCAGTTATGAGTGGGTTAGCAATGAAAATCAATCCTAAACCCTACTCATCGTCAATCAGTAATGTATTTCCTACCATTGGAGGTGTCGTCCCCATCTCAATAAGATGATGCGGCCAAAGGATGAACGATGTGGTGGCAGCGCCTAGCGTGGGAACCTCCTCATCATCAATTGGGATGGCTGTCTTTTCTTGCCCCTCTCGCACACTTTTCAGAGTCACCCTACGTTGGTCTTGTGGAATTTGCATATTGTGGTGTGTGGTTTGTTCTGGGTAAACAAGACCATCAGCAACAATACACCGGTGTGGGTCATCCAAATATAGAGTGCAGGGTTGTCCCCCATGTGGAGTGTGAGAAGCCTCGCCAATAAGTACATCTGGAGAGTGATGAGAAGGTTCGCCAATAGGTACATCTGCAGCGTGAAAACTTTCTTTACTGCTTGGGAAGGCCGGGATTCCCGGGTGCGTAGGTTGCGTATTTACCTTCTCTTGTATCATAACCCTCATTTCACCTCGTAGTTGTGTCATAATCTCATCTACGAGGGACGCTCAAATTTTGGCTACTAGCTAAGGACTAGGGTTGTCATCGTCATGCGAACAACTAGAACGCCGTCCAAAATATTTTGCGACGCTAACTCCTCTTGGCTCCCCTCGAACAGCATCAAGGTAATCTGACTTCCCAATCGCCATGGACAAAATGTACATCCGTGTACCCGACGTGAATGAACCTTGGCTGCTCTGCTGCTCAAGTGCATCCTGTATCATAAGATATTTCTTAAATAGTAACTAAACTCTAAAAATATGAAACAATAGAGGCTATTTAATACTTCTAATTTAACTACTTACAATCTTTAAGGCAACTTCAGCCACATCTTCATTTACGTATTTGTCACCCTTCTTCCTCACAGCTATCCATTTTTTGTGACAAGGATGACGCTCAGGGGCCTGGATAACAGTGGAAGGATTGGATTGGGTAGCTTCCTTCATTCTTTGCAACTCTTCTTCCATCAGCTTCCGTTCAAGCTTCTTATAGCCACCTCTAGACATGCAATGCAGATACTTATTTCTCGCTTGCCTCTCTCTATTGGCTGACTTTTTTCTGTGACACGAAAACAAATAAAAGCGAGCCTACGATGTCAAATAGATTCAACTAAAAGATAAGATATGAAAGAAATTTTACAAGAAATTCAGGATTCTGGCGTGACGCCACAAACTCCCTCCAGTCCTCTGGAGAAATGTAATCATAGTCCTCACATGGGTCCTTGTCCCTCTTTACCCCTCGAATATACTTTATAGTGAGCTTGTTCTTAAAGTCTTTCCAACGTAGACGAACCTCGCCCATCCAATGGTTGTACATGGCCTTATTGTTAGGCACATCATACGTTTGCTGTAAGGTAAAAGAGAAGATATGAAAGAAATCAAGTAATAAAACTAAAGATACAAATGCAGAAGATATCGAAAGTGAGATTTCAAAAGTTGTGCCCGAGATCAACTCCTTCGTTTTAGGAGGAACCAACTTCCAATGAGAGAATACAATGCGAACTTTGCTTTGAGCCGGATAGCCTACGTAGCTAATGAAATTGTCTTCCTCTTGACCAATTGGATTCATATGGGCATCGAACTCCACATGCAACCACTTTTTCTGACCGCCACGACGTGCAATTAATGCACCCATATGTGTGCTACCTCTACCCCTTCTCACCACCGGTACATCATTCCCACCATCACCCGATGACTCGTCGAGCTAGACATATTCTGTTCATCAAAGACAAATGAATAATGTTAGATAGGGTTATTATTAAATAATAAAAAAATGAATAAAATGAACTAACATGTTAAACCAGTACAAAAATAACATAGGACTTTTTCATAACTTCAGATCTTACTTTATATGGTTTCCCATATTCCTTCAGAATGATCCTTTCTTGGAGCATATTCTTCATCATCTACCAATTCTACTTCACGTGTTGTCGGTGGATTCGTTGTGAAAGGGAGTGTATCGTCCAGGTTCAAGGATTCTTCACCATACGTCTGTTTTTTACTTTGAAGTACAATGGACATTTTGTTATTTGCGAGTGCGTAACATAAAACACTTGTTTCGCTTGGCTTGCTAGAATGAATGGATCATCTCTATGACCAACTCTTTGAAGATCAACTGAGACAAATCCAAATTTAGGATCTATTACAACAGCATTATTGCTAACCCACTTACATTTAAATAAAGCAACTTTGAACTTGTTGTAGCTCATCTCCCATATTTCTTCAATAACACCATAATAGGCCATGATGCTAACACCAGGTTTTTGTCTTTTGAACTCGAAAAGTGCATGGATTCAGCTTCAACCATCGCCCCACTATTTTGCACAAAACTTCTGTCATCTTGGTCTTTTGTGTAGAAAGAATATCCGTTTATATCATAACTTTGTCCAAGTGATGACACGAAAAGAAGGCCCCAGGCTAACCACTCGATTGTAGCCGACACACCGGTCTCGTGCAATACCTTCTCCTCGAACCACTTTATGAATGTCTTCTTTTGCTCATTAGCTATCTGCATGTCATTCTTCCTTGGATTCATATTCTTCAAACTCTTTACGTATCGTCAATGTATGGTTGAACTTCTTCCGTATTATTCAAGATGTACGGGTGTGCTTGCAACACCTTTTCACGAGGCTTATTCTTCAATTTGATTCCTCGAGTTCCCTCGGTTATCCCCTCGTCGTCATGCTTTGAGATTGTCCCGTCCTCCACGATAGATAATCTTTGCAAAAGTCCATAGCCTCTTCAACTACATATCTTTCAACAATTGAGGCTTCCGGTCGATAAGGATTTTTAGAATACCCTTTTAAGATCTTCATGTATCGCTCGAAAGGATACATCCACCTTAGGTAAACTGGACCACAAAGCCTTATCTCCCTTACCAAGTGCACTATCAAATGCACCATTTATCAAAAAATGCAGGAGGAAAATGCATCTCTAGTTGGGACAAAATAATGTAACCCTCATTTTCCAATTCATCCAACTTTTCAATGTCAATGACTTTGTTACATATAGAATTAAAGAAAATGCACAATTTTGTTATAGTGGTCCGCACTTCATCTTTCATAATGCCCCTAATAGCTCTTGGTAATAGTTGTTGCATCAACACATGATAATCATGGGACTTCATTCCGACTAACTTCAAATCGTCCATTGAAACACACCTTGTCAAATTAGAAGAATATCCTTGTGGAACCTTAATGTCATATAGACACACACACAAACTTTTTTCTCCGCTTTTGATAGTGTATGAGCTGCTGGCTCCATGTATGCCCTCTTACCAAATATGACATTGATATGCTTCACCCGACTATAGACTTCCTCTCCGGTTAATGCCTTTGGAGCCGTTCTATGCTGCAATCGGTAAACCGTTAAAACGCTTTCTTAACTTACGATATGGGTGGAACCGATCAAGAAACCTCCCGTGGATCGAGGTAGACTGTTTTTTTCCATGCTTTAGTTGATGGAAGTTTGTGTCGCTTCACATATTGGACATGCTTTATGCCCCTTCACACTTGTACCCGGAGACAAATTTTCGTATGCGGAAAGTCGTTGATCGTGGTAAAAATCATGGCACGCAACTTGAAGGACTCCTTCTTATATGCATCAAACACATCTACGCCTTCCTCCCACAACTTCTTCGAATCCTCAACCAAAGGCGCCAAGTACACATCGATATTGTTGCCGGGCTGTTTTGGTCTAGAAATCATCATAGAGAGCATCACATACTTGTGTTTCATACATAGCCAGGGAGGTAAGTTGTATATTACAAGGAGAACCGGCCATGCACTATGGCTCTTGCTAAGAGTTCGATACGGATTGAAGCCCATCATACAAAGCCCCAGTAGAAGGTTTCTTGGCTGTTTGCCAAATTGAGGGAACATTTCGTCTATTTTCTTCCATTGCGAGAGTCGGCGGGTGCGAAGATATTTTCCATCGGAAATTCTCTCATCGAGAATGCCATCTCAACTTCTTCGCCGTTGCTTCACTAGTAAACAGACGCTTAAACCGTGGAATTATTGGAAGATACCACAATGCCTTCAAGGGTTGCCTTTTTGTTGTGCTCTCCAGAAACAATACATTTCTTCACGTTGTATCGTGAAGTTTTACACTTCGGACAATTACTGAGGCCTTCGTACTCGTTTCTGTATAATATGCAGTCATTAGGGCAACTATGTATCTTTTTATACTTCATACCCATCGTAGATAAGATTTTCTTGGCCTCATACATACGATTTGGAAGTACATTATCATCTGGAAACATATCACACAATAATTCAAGCAACAACGTGAAACTGCTATCGGTTCACCCACAAGTTGCCTTTAAGTTCACTAAATGTAAGGTCCCAGTCAACCGTGTATACTTAGTACACCCGGGGAACAAAGGTGTCTACGCATCACTCCGCACGCTATCATATTCATGCGGTTGTGCAAAAGATTCGACCTCAACATCATGAATCATTCTCTCCATTCCATCGTCATCTACCTCAACATCATTTTCGTGGGACGCATTGGTAGTTACCTCCTCACCATGCCATATCCAAGTTGTGTATCGAAGGTTTATTCCATCACAAATTAGGTGATCCCTTATATCAGTAATATCTCGTCGAACCCCATTTAAACAATTCACACATGGACAATAGTACATCCCATTTTTTGTAGCCAAATTCCTTCTAGCAAATTCAATAAACTCTTCCTCCCCATTCTCATATTCTTCACTAGTTCTCAGCGCATTCATCCAACTATGACCCATTTTATTACCACCTACGACATTTCCAACAACCGTCAATTTCATAGCAATTTCAAGAGTGACATGCTTTCTTTTAAGAAAATTTCTACAGAAGTTTCCCCTTAAAAGTAAGACATCCCAAAATTTCAATAACAACCAATTTCAGCTTAATTCAACAAAACTTACTAACTAAAGCAATTCAGAACAATATCAACTATTAAATCCAATAAATTCATCAACTAACAGAGCATGCTAACACTCTCCAGTTGTGGCATGTAGTTTATCATGAAGTAGACTTCACATAATGAAGATCAACAAATTTCATCTAACAGTTTAAACATGACATGAGGCCCTTCTCTATTTCTATGGAAACTAGTGGCTAATGACCTAACTTTCAAGAAATGTAATTCTTAAGATGCATATTTCTTACTTCTAAAACTCAAAGCCACTATTCAAGTCCCATATGTCATGTATCGTGTTTGTCAAAAGTCCGAAACATAGTTATCAAATAACTCCCATGGCCACAATATTAAAGCAACAAATTATTCACATTTTCGATTATGAAACTAATACCACCTAAACCACAGTAAAAAGGTTCCTTAATTGTGCTATCAAACCGGTGGCGACGGGATTTCATGTTTGTGTCCGCACAATTAGTGGGGAGAGTCGGGGTTGACGGTGCCCCGAATTTTTTTTATTTAAGGAAAGTTTTAAATGCATTAAAAAACAAAATAATATAGACAAAAAAAAAAGAAAAGAAACTTCAACTTAACATAAAAAAATACTAAAAAATAAGATACACCCAAATATATACAAGAAGGGAAAAACACAAGAGAATAAAGGCTAATAAGCGATAAAATTTATAAAATCGAAGAAGAAAAATATTTACAATAAAAATTAAAGATATTCCCACATATAGCACACGTTAGCGAACATATATAGACCACAACACACATCAACATGTATCAACATCATACAAAAAGTTATACATGCTTGGACGGGAGGCAAAAATTTATACAAAAAGATATTCACCATTAAATGCATCCTACGCTAACTTGGATCTATAACTACGGTAGTTATACATGCTTGGACGGGAGGCAAAAAGTTACCCACATGTAAAACAGTCCTTGAAGAAAAGCTATCAGTTTTGTACGAGGATAAGCGATGAAACCAGTTTGGTATAGTTCTTCCGCCACTGAAAAAGTTAAATAAGGTGTGAGCGGGGGATGCATCTATGAAAAATCATCCAATAAAAAACCATTCAATGAAAATACTTTGAAAGTTGCGGTTAAAAGTTTAAAACTTAGATGTGTGGAATGGGAAGGCTTAATCACTTGCGAGCAATGTACACCAATGGTTTATAATATAACTAACATCAATATAAGTGAATCAAACCATGTGATATATGTAATCTCTGCGAGGGGGCTTTCTAGTAAATAAAAGTAGGGAATTGCTCGAGTTAGTTAGAAGAAAGAGAAATTAGTAGTGACGTGGCATAGGCAAGGAATTATACATCGTCTTGTGACCATTGCATGTTTTTCGTGAATGAATTCAGTCCTTTTTCCTCTTCAGTACTATCACAATCTGAGATTTTTATTCTAAGAATTTATGGAGAATGACACACTTGACACATGTCAAAAAACATAATCCTCTTGGTCCAGGGAAATCCACCACATAGAGCCACAATTCAAATCTTCTAGCAACAGCATTGGTTTGACTATCATGCATTAATCATACACACCACATATCATTTAAAAAAAAAAATTCCAAATTCACTTCATCAAATGGGATCACGACGGGCTTCAAACATCCATGAAGCTAATAAAATATTGAAGAACTCGTTCGAATTAGACAAAATTTTCCTTGAAAAATGTAAATTTAAAGTTTAAATTACGAGCCACACGAGCTAATTCAATATATTTCTTCTAACAACGGAGAGGAAAAGAAGAAAGCATAGCAAAGAAAGGAAAAAAGATTATGAAAACATAACAAATTGCACGAAGAACAAAAGCATAAGCGTCGAGAACATCGATGTGTTTTCGCACTTTCTATTTATTTTTCACATTTCATCCGAAACTAAGAAACATAAACTCATGAACAAGAATATGACTATTTCGAGTCTTAGACTCCTTCCTAGTTCACCAGATTTCAAAATTTCTCAGAAAAAATACCTATTGAACGCATCAAATCAAAAAGCAGTCATGAAGGAAATAATTGTAAACAAGCACATCAAAGAATAGATTAGTCTGTAACACTCTTATCCCATTTTTTAGATGTTCAACAGCAGCAAAATAAAAAAAGAAAAGAAAAGAAATTAAGGGCGTACCGTAGATATCGTCATGAGAAGGTGGAAATTTGGACGCGGCGGAACAGTCGGTCGAAGCCGACGGACGCCGAGAAGAGAGAAGACGGAGAAACGACGAACGATCCCACGACCGAGTCGATAGGGTTCGCCGCGATGAGGGAAGATGACGGAAATAGCCTAGATATCAGCTTTGGGTTTTTGAAGGCAACGAGGGAAGCGAGAGGAGGAAACTTTGAAAATAAAAGAGAATACTTTCGCGGGTTGGCAAAATAAGGGTTTTAGGAGATTTAAAACGACTGAATGGGCTTCGTGTCGCCTATATTTGAAAACATTTGAAATCGGGCGACTTGATCCAATTTCGAGTCTCCTCTTTTTCAAATATAGGCGACAAGCCCATTCAGTCGCCTATTTTTGATAATTTTTAAATTTTTTTAAAAAAAAAAAGCAACATGTCCCTTCAATGCTCGATTTTGGTTTATGGCAATTTTTTTAAAATTTTTTTTTTTTTTAATTGGCACATCTATTAGCGACTGAATGGGCTTCAAGTCGCCTATATTTGAAAACAAAGCGACTGATCCCTTTCAAGTCGCCTCTTTTTTAAGTAATAGGCGCCCTAAAAATGGATCAGGTCGCCTGTTTTCAAATATATGCGACCTGAAGCCCATTCAGGTCGCCGATGTTTGACAATTTTTTTAATTTTTTTTTTAAAAAAAACATGTCCCTTCAATGCTTGGTTTTGGTTTATGGCAATTTTTTTTTTAATTGGCACATATATAGCGACCTGAATTTGTATCAGGTCACCTGTTTTTGAAAAATGGCGACCTAATTATTGTTCAGTCGCCTATTTTTTTCAATGCTTGGTAATTTATCTCGCACAAACAAAATATCCCTCTGGCGCCAAATTTTTTGGCAGATTTCAGGCGTCTTGAAACATTATCAGGTTGCCTATTTTTGACAATTTTTTAACAAATTTTTTTTTAAAAAAAAAAAAAACCCTATGTCCCTTCAATGCTCCGTCTACGGTTTAAGGCAATTTTCTTTTTTGTAATAGATATATAGGCGACTTGAAATATGTTTTGAGTCGCCTATTGTCCAATTTTTGACACAAATGGCGCGCAAACAAAATATTCTCCCATATTTCTGGGGCGCCAAATTTTTTAGCAGATTTCATGCGTCTTGAAAAATTATCAGGCCAGCAAAATTGATTTTTTTTTTTCCAAAAAAAAGTAAATACCATGGCACCAAAGAAAAAATTCTCATATTTCTCATGGCGGGAAGCAATTAAAGCGTCCTTAAACAAATTTAGAACGTCAAAATTTAATTTTAGAAGTTCTGAACAATTATTCAGGATGTTGAAGGCTCATTTTCCTTGTATATAATTACAAGATTGCCATTGGCCTCATTTGTTACTACCTATTTCTTATTTAGGACGTATTTGAGGGAAGTAATATCACATTTTTGTAGTAGTGACTTGTCCATTATTGCATTCCATTAGCAATCAATCATTTATGTTTTTCAAAATGATTTTTCAATTGCTAAATGGATAGTAAATAAAATTGTGCAAAATTTTCGATTTTATGGTTTTAAAAAATGAACAATTCTAAAAAGTTGTTTTGAATTTCAATTCACTCTGTTTTGTAAAAATGCATACAAATCTTTTGAAGAATATTTTGATTGCATCCAAATGATATTTCAAAATTGGAAGTTAATATTGTATAATGAATGTCGGATATGATTCAAATTTGTCTAGTTGCATTTTCCTTCATTCAAATATTGATCTTTAGTAGTCAAAGTTTCTTGAACTCCTAATTCTTTATTCTCTAACGAGTTATACCTCATGTCTAATAAGTTGGCCCTCTATATGAGTTTCAAGCCTAGTACTCACTTTGTTACTCAAACACATCATTTTTGTCTTCATCCATATTTTGAGTAACTATAACCGTGTATTCAAATTCTTGCCTTAAATGTTTATACATTTCAAGACTCAATTCTAAAAGGCAAGATTATCTCTTGGTAAATAGCAAAGTCATTGTGCGCATATATTTTTATCCTACTCAGTCTTTTTGACTAATTCATTTCCTTATGACTTTTGCCTTTGAGAAAATTCTTCAACATGTAAATTTCAATGTTCCACATGTTCCCCAAATCTTGTAGCATTCTGATATATTCATTAACATGTTAACTCCCTCCATTTTGGGCTTAAGCATGGATTCTGAATATATTTCAAAAATGGATTTGTCTACTCTCAAAATCTCAATTTCATAATAAATTATCATGGTTTGAAAGAACATTTAAGTTTTGAAACAATTTGGATGTTTCATTATCATTTTTGAAAATTTAATCTCATCCGGAGATTTCATGAGATTCATATCAATGACACACTTTCCTACGTAAGTGTATTTATAAATTGTCATTGAGAAATAATTTTCTTGATGTCATTTATTTGTTGACCTGTATGCTAAGTAACATGAACTAATTGGATATCATCATTATTGATTTAATTCTCTTTGCACAAGTATAATATGTTTCAATTATATAAGAGCGAGCTTAAGAGTTGCCTTGTCTAATCTTATGTGGACCTAAGAAACATAGGGTACCAAAAAGCATATATTCATGTTTTGCAGGTTCCCCTGTTCTGTGATTGGAAAACAGAGGCTTACAGAGTATGGTAATTCTCAAGAATGATTTTATCATTCTCGAGAATAGATGTATTGTCATTTACTTAAATTCATTGCAAGTAAGCATTCTCGAGAATTGTCAATGAATTCTCAAGAAATATAGGGATTTAATGGGTTTTCTAAGCATTGCAGGAACCTACTGTTCAAACTTAACCCATCATTCTTGAGAATCACTAAGGAATTCTCGAGAATTGTCAAAGCAAACTCTTAGTCAAGCTTCTCTAAATGAGGATTTCCGAGAATTGTCAAGTAATTCTCGAGAATTGAAGAAGAACAGAGTTCCCTTAGAAGTCATTTTGATAGGTTATTCTCGAGAATCACTTCATAATTCCTGAGAATTGGCAACAACAAAAAAACCAAGTGCACACTCCGCATTCTCGAGAATTATCACTTCATTCTCGAGAATGAAGAAGTCTGAGGAAGTAAATTTCACTTCATTATAGCATTCTCAATAATACATTTGGAAATTCTCAAAAATCATCGGCGAAACTCACTGCTTTTCACAATAATCTCTTGAATTCTTGAGAATTACCAAGTCATTCTCGAGAATTGGCGAATCATGGTTCTCACTGTATTCTCGCATACCCGAGAATCTCAAGATGATTCCCGAGAACTACCATTACCTGCACCTGAATCGCGCTTCAACATTGAATTCTCGAGAATCACTCTGTCAATTCTCAAGAATTGTCAGATATCTCAAAAAAGGGGGTATGTCGTTTCACTCATACCAAGGAACTGATGCAGTTAAGTTATTCGGAGGTAATCACAAATATGAAACTCAAAATCTATCGATCAATTAACGCTCAAAGATTCAGTGTCTCATCAAAAAGATTTAAAGTGTTCACAATACATACTTGAATTGAGGTATCTCAGCATTAAATTTATCATCTGCCTAAATATCATTGGTAGTTGTGTTTAGAAGGATCATTCCGAGTATAGAAGGATCATTCTCGAAAATTAGTGTCATTCTCAAGAATCCAAATCTAATCCCCAATAATTGTCGGGATTGAGCATTTGTGAAATGAAAAGGGATTGTGTTATTTTAATTCATTCCAGAGAATAATCTAAGAATTCCCGAGAATTGTCGAGCATTCATTTTTTTTCCAAGGCATATCGTAGTTTTTTTTTTTTTTGGTATAATTCTCAAGAATCATTCCTAATTCCTGAGAATTGTCGGACCTGACTCTTTTTAATTAAATCGCATCGTATTATGAGATACTGTTGCAGTGTTCATTCATTTCTGATCTATTCTTTTCGCTGCTCTTTTTCCGTCTTGTCCCATGCGTGCTTGGTTTTGATGAAATTCATATGCAATTAAAAGCAATTATAGCAAAAGGTAATGATGAGCTGCTTCTTTTATTGAATGCGTCCTTTATTTATTGTGTGCAATCCTTGATTCTTGGAATGTATTGTGTGCACCATTATTTACCAAAGACGTACCATCATTTTTTTCCTTCTATTATTCTTGAATTTACTTGAAATGCGTTGGTCATCAGATATCGCCATTCAATGACAAATTTCAAAAGCACCTTTTGAATTCACTTTGCTTTATCTTCAATTAATTTACAATTGGCGTCAGGTTTCGTTAAATAAAAATGCATTGGTTTTTACTGATTTGTACCTTCATGCATTCATTAAGGGGGAGCTTCACTTTCACCTGTGTTTTCCATCTTAAAAGCTCATCTCCTTTATTTGAATAAAATATTTTTAAGCATACTCATTTGCATCAATATCTTTTATTAGTTTTGATGATGAGTTAATCTTATGTTTGAAAATATATTATATTTTCCTTTCATTATATTAACTTGAAAATATCATATAGAAAGGAATATTTTGATATCTAATTACACTAATAATTCTCTCTTGCAAGAAAGTTTTACAATTGTGATAGGAAAGATGCTTTGATGATCAATCAAATTAAAGCTGAGCTATGCTCCATAAAGGATGAGAACCTATCACTGCTTCATCTCAGGCCACAACAACTCAACCAAATTTCATACAACAAGCAGATGGACCTCACAGATCATTCATCACTTTGCCAAATATAAATGAGCATTTCTGAACTTTATCTCCTCATATTCTATGATAGTATCAAGTTGCTTTAATCATGAGAATTTTCCTTGAAAACCTCTTCAAATTGCTTCAACTTGTTTTCATAAAAACATTCCAACTTGCATCATATCAAAATAAAACTACTTTCACATAAGGGAGAGAAAATTGTTTTCTTGACATATGACAATCTCGACAGAAAATTTTAAATTGTTTTTGAGTCTGTCATTTTTAAATTGTTTTCACATTTTCCTCTCCTCAAGTATCTCTTCTACACTTCAACTTTTTGCTAATGACAAATAAGGGGGAGAGAATGGCAAGAAAAATATGATGGGTCTAATATACTTTCATATTCATATACATATTTTTTTCTTAAAGTATTTTCCATCATCAAAAAGGGGAGAATGTTGGTTATGATTAGTTTTGATGATGTCTTATATAGATTCCATTATCCAAAGCAAAAAGCTTGCATACTACATTTATCGTCTATTTTGATTAACCCTTATATATTAACGTAGATATGAAGTTTAAACAATGAAGATTGATCAAGAGAGGAGTTTGAAGAAGGAAGAACTTGCTGAATATAATGAGAATATCATTATTCAAGTTCCTAGATTGATACTAGAAGTCTCCATGATCAAATTGAAGTTGGAATGGTTCAATTCGGAGTTAAAATAAGCTTCCTGAAGTCATTCTCGAGTATGGCAATGTAATTCTCGAGAATGGTATTGTTCGTGTGAAAATTGCAAGTGATTCTCGAGAATCAGACATCAATTCTCGAGAATGGTACTGGATTCTCGAGAATGGTATTGTAATTCTTGAGAATGGTCGTGCTTCAGCAACACTCTGTTCAGCTCTGTTTCAGGCGACGTCGGGTATTTCAATGATATCTCCCAAACCAGAGATCGGATTAAGGTGAAACAAGTGGCATATGAAACTAGACTCCCAATGCATCATTTGGATATAAAATTCAAGTCCAAAGGAGTCCAGATGAGAGAGCTATGATTTTTTTAAGTTGACACAAAAATCACCGTCACAGTCCAGACCAACCTTTAGTAATTTGAGTGTATCTCACAAACGACAAATCCAATTGAGCTGCAACCGTGCCATTGGAAACTAGACTCAAATACCTTTTCACAAACATCAAGAACACAGAAAAAGAAGATCAATTGAAGGAGTTATGATGTTTTGAAGTTGACAGTATGTTCAGGATGTTGCAAAAACGCTGGATAAGAACAACCTCCATTCATCGATGTTAATGGATGAAATACAACCAGTTTGGAGCTGATTCTTCTTGCATGGAAAGAAGGCCTTAAAGAGCTTAAGTATTTGAAAGCAGAATTAACTCACTTGCACCTTCCATGTGAAATTGATTCCCGAGTATGTGTCAATGAGTCTCGAGAATGGGTAGCAATTCACGAGAATGAGCAGTCTACAACGTCAAATGCTTTCTCCCATCTGAACAATTCTCGAGAATGGATCAAGGATTCTCGAGAATGGTATGTGACAGAATCAACATCACAACGTCTCTGAATACTCTCTGATATGATTCTCGAGAATTCGTAAGTTAATTCTCGAGAATGTGCGGTAAAACTTCGATGATCTTGTTATTCTCCCTACGCCAATTCTCGAGTATAACAACATGATTCTCGAGAATACACGGTCCAAATTATTCATGTCTTTGATCTGAGGACATGATTCTCGAGTATGAAGGAACTATTCAGGAAGTATTCAGAAAGTACTCCGAAAGTATTAACGAAAGTATTCAGCAACTATTCAGAAAAGATTCAAGAAATATTCAGGAAGCATTCAAGAAGTACTCAAGTATGATCATTTGCAGAGCTTCTGGTATATCTGAACCATATAGATACTCGAGTATTGAGTAATGGTTTCTCGAGTATTGATGAGGAGTTGCATTTACAAAGGATTCAGTTTAAGGATTCTCGAGAATGACTCAAGCAATTCTCGAGAATATGTTCCTCTCATTTCCATCATCTTCCAAAGATCGCCGATTATCTGTTCGAAATCAAATGGGTCATTTTCTATTATATATTAATCATACTCAAACTCATTTATACCATATTTAATCATCTTTTTGATTGAGTTTCAGTTGATTAATCATGTTAACCTGAGTGTTTGAACGAAAGGCAATCCGACGTGGCAGACGCATTAAATGCTCGTTCCGAAAAGCAAAGCTACAGTCGGGATAAGATTTTCATTTCAGTGGAAGACATTCTTTTGAGGCATGCCTATTCCAACTATTACTCTGAATCACTCTCTGCACAAGTACATTCGACGGCGAAGCATTTATGAAGCAACAGTACATTAACTTCAACGGAAATTATTTGTGCCTAACGGAAATACGAAGAGACACAACGACTAGTTTACAAAGCTTCTCAACAGTCATTAAGGACGATCAACTATAAAAGGAGAAGGATTCAAAATGGACAAAAATATATACGAGCTTGCATTGTTGAAATGCTGATATTCTGAATCCTACACTTATCTCATATACTCTCTGTTTCACAATGTTTATATAGTTTTCAGTAGAGAGTGTGATAACCGATTATGTACCTCAGTGATTATCATTCATCTACTCTGTGAGAGAGTCTTATCAATCATTTTACAATTCGTTCAAATCTCAAGATAGAGGTATCTTGAGTGTGGGTGTATCAATTACAACTTGTAAGGGGGAGTGGAGTCTGAGTGAGAGGACCATCCTTCGTTTACAGAGTGTGTAATTGTATCCTTACTGTGTGTAAGGGAGAGTATCTCGGTAAGAGGCTGTAAAAAGGCGCACAAGTGCCCGACTAAACTTGTGAGGTTGTAAAGGCTTTTCTCTTGTGCCTGGTTAAACAAGGAGACAGTGGATTGAAAATCCCAGAGCGTTTCTGGGGACTGGACGTAGGTCAAGGATTGGGCCGAACCAGTATAAATCACAGTTTGCATATTTTTTCCCTTATCTTTTATATTTCCAGTATATGCTTATTTCAATATCTAACTGTCGATTTAGAAGTTGCGAAAAGATTTTCAAAGTTCCTAAAGATTTATCCGACACCCAATTCACCCCCCTCTTGGGTGATAGCCAGGTCTTTCAAGGGTATTATTAATTAGTAATAAATAGAAAGAGAATTAATAGTTACAATGGTTTCACTGACTTTTCAGTCCCATCATAATGTGCCCACTTCAAGCATTCCAAATATATTATTATTAAAATTTGTATATTTTAATTTTATGAAATTATAAGTTATAATTTTGATTATGTAGAGTCTTAGAAGAGCTATTAATGGTTATTAAATTGGTTGTGATAGATTGATTTTTGGCGTGTGTTTGAGCTCTTGGATTAGGAGCAGTGTGATAATAGTTAGCTTCGGCGATAGATAACCACTTTCCACTTATTATGTGTATTAGTATGTTGTTTATAAGTATTTTGTGAAATGATTATGAATAGCTTAATAGAAATTGCCTTGCGGAACCTTATGATTTGAATGGTGAATATATATATATATATATATATATGGTTGAATTGGGAAGAAATGGAGTAGTTTATTTCCCCGCGTGGTATAGCCTCCATTGGTGCACGATGGTTGGGTCTCTATTATCTCACCAGTTCAATGAGGGACTGCCTCATTGTTTCAATAAGGGCTTGCGACATCTCACTAGTTCAATTAGGGGAAAAGACCCATGGGGCATTCTATTGGAAATTGCCATCGCATTACCACATTATCCATGCTCAGAGAATCAAACTCCAAGAACTTCCATGGCTCCTTTTGATTGCTCTGTTTCAGCACTTTAAAGACAGGAGTGAATTAAGTAGTAATATTTTCTCATAATATTTTCCTAAACTGTAGAGTTTGTTGGATTGGCTAAAGATTTGTTCATCGAAGTCGAAAATCAATTAAGGGGTATTCTCTTGACGGTCATAGATCATTGGAAAGTGTTTTGTGAACCATTACAGTTATGGAGATTTGTTTTAGAACGCTTGAAGATTAAACTATTGTTATGGAAGATTTCAAAGGTTGTTCTTCCTCTGAAGATTAACTTCAGGAATTAATCACCACTTCAAATCAAATTAGCTTGAACAGACTCGATCCATCAACACTTACAGAAAACGAGGATTAATGGATGGAGGATTATTCTCATATATATATCCTCTAAAAAAGGTTGAGATAAAACCATTCTATGTAGACTTGGAAATTGGCTTTCAGGCTTCCATTAACGATCTGGGTTCAACTTTGAGAGGACGCTTTAGATTGAGTTTGTTCTTGAGGTAAGCCTGGTAGTCATCTAAAGCGTCCATGTCAGCTCTTTGTGTTCAGCCTTTTTTTCAGATGCTTCTTTAATCTGCCAAGTCAGCGTCCATGTCAGCTCTCTGTTAGTCAACATTTCCATTTTAACGGTCAACTAACATCTGGTGTGACTTTTACTCCAAAATGGTAACCATGTGTATATTTTTGCTTCCAAAAAAAGCATATGGTTTCAAGACTCGAGGGTAAAGCACATTGTATTTTTGCTCCTTTACCCAAAGTTATTTCCTCCTCATCTTGTCACTGCCTCCATTTGGGGAGTTTTTTTTCCGCGTTTTCCTGAGACTTCCTGTTTGAATTTAGGGATGTATTAGGGGTATTTTCGAATTTTTTTAATGTAGACTTATTTTCATTTCAGTCTAATTAGGTCTGAAATGATGTTGCAGGATTTCTTGGTTCTTATTTTTACGTAAGATGCTATCATAGTCCCAAATTGAAATTCTTTCATTATTTCATATAATGTTGCTTAGCCAATTTTGTGTCTTGCATTCTAGATTGGACTTAGTTTTTTTTCCTTGGAACAAAAATCTTCCTTATTGCAGACAATCTTATTCAAGTCACCATGTAACACTAGATATAGACAATCTTATTCAAGTCACCATGTGACACTAAATATTATTATATCGCCTAATGAAAATTTGAATTTTGTTTTATGAATGTTATGAAGGACTATTCTCTTTTACTAAACTCAACCTCTTTTGATATTTTTAACTTGATTTAAAGATCCAACAGTAACCTTTTGTTTTTGTACTTAACAATCTATGTTAAAAAATTAAAATTAATTTGCACAAAAAGAAATAAATAATTTTAGAAATAAAATGGAATAAAAACATGGAAATTTTGAAATGAATTTTATTTTACTATAACGGTTAAAGAAATAGACTAGGTAAAGTCTAATTCTCTAAACTTCAATAACATAGTTGGTGAAGGGGTGACTGATATCCCATGAAGATCTTATTAATTGGCTATAAGAATAATTTGAATAATAAATTATAAATGTAAAGAACAAAATATTTGATTAGAATTTTAGAATAAGAATTAAAACAAACCATCCATTACATCATAGATTCAGAATGGAAGTACCAAATATTCAAGTTACAACCTTGTAAAAACTTAAATCTCAAAAACGACCGAGGCTTTTTATCCGCATCCATCAAATGCTAGTTAACATTTTCTTAATTTTGTTGAAAGCACAAAATGGTTCCCTTACTACAAAACTAAAATTTTAATGACTTCCAACAATTTAAGTGGATAAAATCTAAATTTTTATTTAAAAAGGGATAAAAAAATCTAAATGTTGCAGGACTTCATTAGAGATCACCTTTTCCCTACTCCCTCCCAAACAACAAACGCCGTATCTCCAATCAAACTCTTTCAATTAAATCCCATTTTACTTCAAAAACAAGTAACATCATTGATTTTATTTAAAATTATCATATCTACAAAAAAATTACTTGTAGTCACAATTTGTGATCCGTCTTCTTTAAACTGAGGAATATAGATAAAACTACTATGGAAATATTGAAAAAAAATTAGATAAATATCACAAGCTTATGAATAATATCAACGCAGAACTTATAATTCAACGTGCATAACAGTCCTATTAGTTAGGAGCCTACTTAACATAATCATCAAGATGATAGCAAATTAAAGAACAGACTTGTATCAAAATCCAGATTTACACTTTCCTTTATTCCATTACATCAAACCAAAACCTGAAGACCAAAGACAGAGCAACGAACTTCTTCATTATTAGATCCGACAAGTATGGCATCAAAATTAAATTCAGATTCATATCTTGTTTCTTACACTGAAGCTTTCGTAGCCTTCACATCTTCAACACCAGAAGCAGCTTGATCTTCAACAATGTTAATCACTTTAGGTTGTCTCTTGATCTCTTCTTTGAGCTTGGGCACAACAATTCTCAGAACTCCATCTTCAATCTTCGCTCTGATCTGATCCAAATCTGCATTCGCCGGCATTCTGAACTGTCTCCAGAACTTTCCGCTGGTCCTCTCAGCTCTGTGCCATTTCTCTCCCTCCTTTTCCGCCTCCTTCTCCTTCCTCTCGCCGCTTATCCTAATCACCCGGTTCTCCTCCACCTCGATCTTCACGTCCTCCTTCTTCATCCCCGGAATGTCCACCGCGATCACGTGCTCCGTCGCCGTTTCAATCCAATCGGCACGTGCTAATAGAGCCAGCTGCGTCGTCTCCATGGCACGAGGAATGTTGATCGGAGATTGCTCCAGGATTCTGAATGGATCGTCCGATGGGAACATTGTCTCCCACAGGCTTCTGGTGTACGGAACTAGGGCTTCGCTGGTGTGAAATAGAATCGACATTGATGCTATGATCAGGAACAAAGTGGAAATCGGAGCTAATTTGGAAGCCATTGTTTGGGGATTTTGAGATTTTCACGTAGGCGAGAACAGAACAGGTTTCCAACGATGTGTTGTTGATGTTCGTATTACCGAGACGATGATGGAGGATGGGTTTCTTATATAGTAGGAGGAGAAGGACATCGGTGTTCGGGTCTCTGGAATTTTCTCGAGATTTTTCGGGGGAAGGAGTGAAACAGAGACGTCTAGGACTGTCTAGAGAGCGAGAAGCTAGAGTTTCGGTGTTGGAATGTTCGGAAAATGCTAAAAATGGATGAGCCGAGTTGATATTTTTCTTTTACCCGCGAATCTTGTTGACTGTTGAGTGCTTGAATACACTACTCCATATGAGAAAACATAAAGTAAAATGAAATGCGAGAAATTTTACGAGTAAAAATAATTATATAATTATTCAAAAATAATAAAGGGAAAATGATGTTCAGGGCCCATATTACCCAAAAAATGCGAAAAAAGGCCCAAATATTCTGAAAATACGAAAAAATGCCCAAGATTCTGAAATTCTGAAAAAGGCTCAAGGTAAGTTGTTAGTGGGGGTGATCGAGTTGTTAGTGGGGGGGTTGATTTAGTTGTTAGATGGGCTGATTTAGTTGTTAAAAATAAAAAATTTTAACAACTAAATCAGCCCATCTAACAACTAAATCCCCCGCTAACAACTTGATCAGCCCCATTAACAACTTCGTAAAATGTTCAGGGCCTTGTCCCGTATTGTCAGAATTCTTGGGCCTTTTTTTGTATTTTCAGAATGTTTGGGCCTTTTTTCGTATTTTTTGGGTAATATGGGCCCTGAACATCATTTTCCCAATAATAAAAGTTAGTACTGTTATATGATTCAGGTAAAATAATGTTGTTATACGATCATCCACAATGGAATTTATGACTACCGACTTTTAAATTTTAAATAAAATTAAATAATACTCTTCTGGTCCTAATTATATTATAACATTTGAGAGTTGGTTTTGATCCTAATTATAAGACAACATTATAATTTTTTTCAATTTCTTCCTATAACACCCCTATTTTATTTTCTCAAATGTGTTTGATTTTTTATAAGTATATATATGTGGGTGTGTAGACTCTTCCAATTAATGAAACTTTTAGATATATATGTGTGTTTGTATCTATATATGTATATATGCGTGTGTCTACACACAAATATATATAGACAGACACACACACTCACATGTGTGTGTGTGTGTGTCTACACACAAATATATATAGACACACACGCACGCACATAGATATATGTATGTACACACACATATATATATTGACAGACACACACACAAATATACATATATGTCTATACACACACATATGTGTGTGTATGTGTCTATATATATTTGTGTGTAGACACACTATATATATTTGTGTGTCTATATATGTGTATGTGTCTATATATATTTGTCTTTGTGTGTGTGTGTTATGTGTGTATGCATATATGCATGATATTGGAGAGATATGTGGTCGGAACTATTAATTTACTTTTACTTATGTTATTTTAAATTTATATAAGGACATTTTAGGAAAATGAATAAAAATAACTAATTTAACTTCTTTCCTTAATCTCCACAAAATCGGTTAAATATGTCTTATAATTAAGAGCGGAGGGAGTATAAAGGATAAAGTAACGTGCCTCACGCATAATCTTTTTGAGTTACATTCAACATCTTAAATTTTATTTGTGGTGCAATTTCACCCTCATAACTTCCAAAAACTTATTTCAAATGAGGTGTATCTAGGATCTAGACTATATGAGAACTCAATTCTCTCATTTTCTTTTCGAATCTCATCTTAACTTTAGATTGAAAAAATGAAGGATTTAATTTTTATAACATATTATTGTAATATTACATAAAAATAATTTGAAATTGTTAAAAAGTTTAAAAAAAAAAAAAACTAATAAGGTATTTTTCTTGGTTGGAATTTACACATGTTTTTCCTAACCTTTATATATATATATATATATATATATATTTTTTTTTTTTTTTTTTAAGTACACTTCTTTAAGATTTTTTCAATAATCAATTTTAAATCTTTTCAGTAGTCAGATATTTTATGGACTTCTTTTGTATAGATATTTTATAGACTTTTCTTCTATATTTTCAACCCTAATCTTTAATCCTCAATTATATTAAATACTGAAAACATGAAAAATAAGCACATAATAAATTTAGGAATATTATCAAAGGTTATGTGAATCGAGATACTCTCCTTATCCTTCTTCTCATTGTCTCTTATTGATCATATCTTGGCCATTGATTTGGGATAATGAGAGAAAAGTGAAAGTAGTACTATGTTAATTGGATAGATGTGATTTAGAGATTATGAGGGATAATGAGAAAATAATGATGAGAGAAACCTAACCCCAGAAGAGGAAAGTGGTGTGGTGGGGGAAAAAGAGATGGGAGCTAAGGTACGGTCTGGTGATTGACAGGGAGGGAGAGGGTGAAAGCTTCCGGAAAAAGTGTTAAACTGTCGTAACCTAGTAACCCAATAATAAGAACACACAATAATGTGAAGAAAACCATTTCTCATTCATCACATAAAGTTGAGTTTTGTACATTTTGATCAATACAACAACACAAACTTACCCTATTTATAGACATGTACTGAGAAGTACAACTAACTATATTAATCATATATACAATAAATACACTTTATATTTCTAGAGGTATCCTCATATATACCTTATCTTGGAGATCTCCCTACAAAAAAGTGTTATACACATCCATTTGATAAAAATTCCATGAATACATTATAGCCAACTTAAGTACTAACCTAACAATAAACATCTTTACCACAAAAAGTGAAAAAATTTCATGATAATCAATTCCTTCTGTTGACAATGCCCTTTTGCTACTAAACGAGCCTTATATTTATCTACATTACCATCGATAATTGAATATTTTATATATTTCTTTTTATCTCTTGATTAAGAATTTAAGACTCTTTAGTTAATAAATAATGGCTTTTATACTTATTTGGGCTTTGGACCTTTGATTATATTTTATCATTTTTTAATAATAAAATTTCAGTTTTACATTGCTTCACTATTTTTACCATAACTCTTGAACCAGACATCGGATTTGCCTCATTTTTGTTTCATGTTTCAGATGATTCATAGAGATACAATTGTTATGAAGACATGAAGGGAAAATTCGGACAAGAGGGCGGTCGATTTTGGATCCGAAGTCATATGTATATTTCTGGATTTTATTTGGGCTCGAATTTTGTAATTAAAGTCCACTTTTATTTTATTTCCATTTTGGGCTAAACCGTTGGAGCCCACTTCCATTTTTAGGCTAACTTTAAGTCAGATGGTGACTACAACACTAGGTCATTCACGTTTTTATTATCTTTTGGATTGAAATAGAAGTTTTGAAATTCTCTCAACTGTTCTTCATCTGTTCTTTGTGTTCATGATGAACTTCTTCATTTATGTTCGATTTTTGTTCTACATAGCCATGATGGGCTAAGCTACTGTGATTGGCCCACGGATTGAGGATTCCAGTATCCAGAGGACTCGTTCTTAACGGTAACAAATTCGTTTCTGTTTTGTAATTTCGGATTCGATTTACTTTCGGATTAGGTGTTAGATTTAACGCCTAGATTGAGATATCCCAAGGATCGAGTTCGAACTAGGTTTAAGTGTTTGATGTGCAATCGCACAGTGACACACCACTATTTGGATAAACGCTAGGCGATCACCTAGTTGAGGGATTTTCTAGACAAACGCAGAGATTTCGGTTCGTCCGGAATCAATCACGAGTTCGTTTCAAAATATGTTTTTGTCAGGAAGGAAAGTGGTGGAATTCAAAATCCTAGGTTGATCTTGTTTATCTGTTTAATCTGTGTTTATTTCATTTTGTTTTTATTTTATTTCGTTTTTATTCTGTTTGAACCAAAAATCCCCATTTTCTTGTTTCTATTTTCTTTGTTACTTTCCATTCGGACATTACGAATTCGTTGAGAAAACGACCCAGGTTCCCTATTATTGCAAATCCTTTATGGAATCTGGTTATTTTGAGAGGCACGACAAATCTCTTTCAAAATATGGCGCCGCTTTGGGGAATTTGCATTGGTTTGATTAGACAATAGTGTAAATAGTGTCATTTCAGTGGTTCGGGTAGCTAGACAGAAATTTTTCTGACCCAGATTACTCAAACCAGGTCTTATTCACAAGGAATTGGGCATTCTAAACAAGAATCACTTCCAAGTAGGAAGTGTGGTCTACCCTATTTTGCCCAAATTCCAACGTTTAGACCACTTTTTCACTGTTTTAATTTTCGGTTTCATGATTTCTATTAGTCAGTTTTTTTCGGAGTATCTCCGAATGAGCTGAAATTTTGTGGGTTGATAGAAAATGACCTAAATCACAAGACACAATACTTGCGCCTGTGATCTTGAAATTTAAGCCAAATTCCATCGTTTAGACCACTTTTTCAATTTTTTTTTAAGTTTTTTTATTCCATTTTTGGGTTCCCTAATGGTGTAGGAGTTGCCCTGTCCAAGTCCCATAAATTTTAAAAATCATTTGATAGTGTTTCTGGACTTGTTTTGGTCAATTTCTAACATAGGTTTTTGTTTTTGTGTTTTTGCTTGTGTTGTCTTAGTGTTTTCCTACTTTTTACCATTTCTGGTGGCATTTTCGTAATTCTGAGTATCTGCAAATTCTGCCTTCTATTTATGTTGCATGAGTACTAGGAGTACTACTAATCCAGAAGCCTTGTTGCCATTTGATCCTAAAATAGAAAGAACAATTCTTACTACTAGAAGAGTTGTTAGGCTAAGTCGTGGGATTAATATTGAATTGGACATTGAACTTGAGTCTGATTGTGACCATTCTGATTGTGCCCATTCTGTTGATCTTTCTGATTGTATTTCTTATAGTACTTCTGATAGTCTTGTTGTTTTCACCGATTCTAGTAGCAATTTTGCTAACTCGAAACTATGGCAAAGCAAGCAAATCATCATACTTTGAAAGAATTAGCTACCCCGATGTGGGCAATCAAGACTTGTGTATTCAATATCCGAACTTGTCGCTAACTTTGAACTAAAATCATACTTTTTGGGTTAGATTTATCTCACTATCCCTCATAATCTATAAATCATATCCATCCAATCAATATGAAATATCACAATAATACTTTAAGTTTTCTTTCATCTTCCTAATTAACGGCTCAAATAGGCTAATAAAAGATAATGAAAGAAAAGATGATGATGAGAGGATCTGCTTTCATATTTTTTAGGTTTATTTGACACAAAAAGTTTGATTTTAATCCTTTAACTAAGGAGAAACGACACACCAAAAGCAAGAACAACATATCACTGTTTGAAATTGATCTTTAATTTGGTGCGGGCAAGTGAATGCAGTATCAACCGTCCATCCATGAAGGAATCACATGTCGCCAAAAAAACAAATAAATACAGAGGCATAACAGGTCCTTCTTGTAGTGAATCAAAATTTTATAATATAGCATAGTACAAGGATAAGATAAGATGTAATAAATCCTAATGTCTCTTTCTATCCCAGGTGAACAGAATGATTGAATTTTGGCAAGTTTGTTGGAAGAAGCAAGATGTTCAATACAAAATTCATGGTACATGAAAAGAAGATCCAAGTATTTAACGCTTGACCCATTGGAAACTTTTTCTTGCTTTTGCCTTTCCTGGCTTTTTCCTTTCTACCACACGAGGATCCCTAGTCAAGAAACCAGCTGGTCCCAAAAAAAATAAAAACAAAAAAAAAAGAAAAAGAAAAAAACCTACATCAGTACTTCATCATGGTGGCACAGTTAGGATTAATTTATGAAGGAAAATACAATACCATATCTCATGTAATTGTATTAAAAGAAACTAGAAAAAAACTTCTGAAGTCCAAGGTCTCTCTCAAACCCCCTCAAAAGAGAGAAGAAAAAATCGACCATCATATTGATCCCTAAATTTATTTTACTTTGGCTTATTAACTTTTCCTTTTTATTTTTCCCTGAATTTGGTTCATTAACCTTTAATTTGTGCCACATTTATCCTTATCCTTACATCCCCTAGAATATTCTGGAACATTACTGAAAATCAACTTATCATCAAAGGATCATTTTTAGCTACAACATAGAGTTAAGAAATGAGATGCAAACTTCAAAGTTAAGGCACTAAATTTAAACCAAAATTTAGGCTGGTCAACTTGAAACAGATAAATTTGATTGAAGGCAAAAAAAGAAAAAATCACAGCACCTCCAAGATAGAAAAGCATTTGCCTTTAGATGAATTATTTTCCCTTCTCTCAGAGCTGGCTTACTTTTATGGTCCTCCCCATTATTATTAAAAATTATACGAAACTTGACAAATTAAACCCATTCAATCAAAATACCCTCAACCTCAAGTCCATCAAATAATACATATGCATGTGTGTGTGAAAACAAAAACTTTTCTGAATTAAGTAAATTTTATCTGATTCATAAAAAAATAAATAGTTAGAAAGGAAAGATTATATACACATATTTTTAATAATGAAGTTTAACCAACTAAAAGAAAATAATTGGTGACATCTGATTTCAAACATTAATATGCATCGATCTTGAATGTGTGTGTGTGTGTGTGAGAAACACATTTTCAATGTTGTTAATAAAATAATTACTATCCCTGCGGTCCTAATTATAAAACATATTTAACCGATTTTGTGGAGATTAAGGAAAGAAGTTAAATTAGTTATTTTTACTCATTTTCCTAAAATATCTTTATATAAATTTAAAATGACATAAGTAAAGGTAAATCAATAGCTCCTACCACATATTTCTCCAATATCATGTATCCTAACACACATTATTTATATATGTACACACATACACAAAGATATACATATATGTCTACACACACACATATATGTGTGGATGTGTCTATATATATTTGTATGTAGACACATACACACATGTGCGTGTTTGTGTTTATATATATTTATGTGTAGATGCACACATATATACATAGACACACAATCATATGCATACATACATATATGTATACACACACATACATATATATGAGCAAGTGTGTGTGTCTATATATATATTTGTGTGTAGACATAAACATATATACATATATAATAGACGCACACACACACACACACATATATATATATAAAAGTTTCATTGATTGGAAGAGTTTACGTACCTACATATATATACTCACAAAAAACCAAACATATTTGAGAAAATAAAATAGGGGAGTTTTAGAAAGAAATTGACAAAATTTAGAATGTTGTCTTATAATTAGGACCAAAACTAACTCTCAAATGTTGTCTTATAATTAGGACCGGAGGGAGTACTTTGTATTGAAAGTATTTTGGAAATAGACTTAATTGTTGGACTACTCTTTAGTTTTGAGTGAGAGCTGCATAAGTTCTCTATTATAGAAGGGAGAATTATCCGTTTAAGAAAAAATATATATATATTACTTGCAAGGGTAGAGAAATTTAGCTATCTCTAAGTGGAAGGGAAAGAAATCCTTTATTTTTTTCTATAAGATGTGTTGACGTAAACATGGCATGATAAAGCAACCGATAGAAGGATTAATGGTTATACCACTTCTAAGTGCGGGACGCAAGTCTGGTTCCCAGCTTTGTAAAGCCCTACTGATCCCCAACCGTACTGCTCCAACTTGACCTGTCATCACAACTCATTATTTTACATACAAACTATAACATACAGCAGATGTTTAGAAAAAACAGTATAAACTGCCAGATAATTAAATGCTTTGGAAAATTACCCAATAGACATTCCAACTCCTGGTACAAAACCTACATCCTCTAGTTTGTTACCGCTACTTTCAAGCTTTTGATTTTAATGTCAAATTTAAAATTTCTGGCAAAATAGCTTAGCAAAGGGCTCAACAAATTTTTACAGTGGTAAGAATGCAGCAAGTGCAGGAAAAGAAAAAATGCCAAATCATAGAAGATTGTGTTAAGGCCGATGTCAGCATGTTTGAAAAAGTGCGTGCTTGCTTGTGCCATGGAAGAAGCAAGTCCCCCCCCCAAAAAAAAAAAAAACACAAAAAAAAAAAAAAAAACAATAGAAAAAAATCAAAAAAAATTTTTCAAAAACAATATTTCAATTAGAATAAATATACATCTTTTGGAAAAGCCTGTAAATCATCTTCGAATTTGAAGAATCATTTGTAATTTTTCAAAACCTAACAAATGCAATTATATTTCAATTAGAATAAATATACATCTTTTGGAAGAGAGCCAACAGGAAGAATAATGTATGCATCAGAAACTTTTCATTTTTAATTACTTGGAATCTTCCCATAATAGAAAAAAGTTCATTCCTGATAAATCCTACTGCCTTAGCCTCTAAATGAGTTGAAACACTCAGGGACAGTCGATCCTTCTGTCACAACCCAATAAACCAAATTTATAAATATAAAGCACCAAGCAGATATGCCTAAAAGATAAAATCTCATGCCTTAAGTGCATGATGGGATCTATCCCTTGTGCAATTCCTATTCTCACCAAATTTCCAAGTAGCTTTGGCCCAATTAATTGTTGATTTCTTCCTCTAAATTATCCCTTCTCTAAGCGTCATACTTAATTGATGCTACAAGCATACCTTCCCTCTTCAACAGAGATCGCTAGCTCACCCCCAAACTTATCTAGGAATCAAATATCTACAATAAAGTATCTCACAACGAATTCAAATTTCAAGAAAACTCACTATTTCACAACTTAAGCAAGTCTTGAATATTTAGCACCATCACAAGCTTAAAACTTCCCGACACTCCAAAGCAGTTTTTCCCAGCAATTTTATTCACAAAAGTATTAAAAGAATGAAGATCTAGCTACATATTTGCATAAAGAATATATCCTCACCTTACATATTCATAAAGTCACTTGAAAATAGAAAATCTACAGCTAGCCAGACAAACCCTGGATGCCATTCTTCAAGCCTAATCAATTTCCAGTTTTCTAGAAAACGTGATTTTAATAAAATAAATCTGAATAATAGTAGTTTAGTTACTCAAAATGAGAATAATATTAGTTTTATCTCCATGCTACAGGGCTCCTTAAGCACATCATGTCAGAGTCCTCATCTGCTTTCAAGATTTGAACTTTGCAAGGACACTGTCAACTAATATAAGTACGTGTTTGTATAAGCAAGCTTCTGTCATTAAAAGTTAAAACACACATAAGTTTTACCAATATACTTAAATAAACTGTAAGCTGTAGTTAAGAAAGGAAACCAGATATTCTTTTTTTTTTTCCTATTCTGTTAACACGATTCACAGGATCATAGAATGGCAGTTAAGAATAGTTTTGCAAAGACTCTTTGGGGGAGGAAATGTTCAGCTTTGTCTATTTTTTCAAATTTGTCCCATCTTACCGTCTTGCACAGCTTTCCAATTTGGTGTTTTTGGTCTTCTCCATGGGAATTTTCCTTTGAAAAATTCATTTTGCAAGAATTCCCTCCGATAGAAAAATTCATGAACTAGTGGTTACGTTATAGGTCACTTATTTTAGAACCATATTTTAGAGCCCATATGCCTTTCTTCATATTTAGTAGATTTTGGAAAGTTTAACTACAGGTTCATCAAATGGTTTCTCTCCTAAATCCTTTTAAATTCATAGTTTCTTCTCCCAATAGGCCATCAGTTTCTTCTAGAGGCTTTTATTTGGAAATCAGAAACTCCCCTCAGAGAAATCTTTTGTTTGGACAAGGGTACTGAACGGAAAATTAGTGGGATGCCGAAGATTCAGAGACCATACAGGGCACCCTCTCCTAACATTTGATTTATGTATAGAGACAACTCAATACTCAGAAACAATTAGAAACTTCTTCTTACATTGCAGTATGCCTACTTCTTTTGGGAATAAGTTGTTTGATATTGTTGCTAAATCTGGGTTTGTCCAGAAAATTTGGATAAACTTTTTATTAATATAATTTGGGGTAGAAATAAAGATCACAAAGTTTTGTAGCACTGTAATTTTTGCTGTGATGTAGTGTGTTTAGTTTGATAGAAATGCCAGAATTTCTCGAGGTGTCTCAACTACACTCAATGGCTAATGGGGAAAGGTCTTACCTCTTGCTTTCTTCTGGTATTTTCTTCATAATTCTTTTTTGGAGGGATTTGTGCTGAACTGTTATTTACTTAAGTTCAGTTTTTCTTTCCTTATTTTACCTTTTTGTCTAATTTCTCTCATAGGATGTTGGCTTGCCAAGCAGTTTTCTCATAAATTCTGTTTCCAGCCCAAAAATGAATAATGAATAATGAATAAATAAATAAATGGGAGATGAAACTATCATAACAGAATCATTAAGAACTTAAATGCAAAGACAGAAGATGTGATTATAAGTCATTCACCTAACCTGAAACACCACCTCCTTTCACAGTACAATTGACATCCCAAAGCCCCAATGTCTTCGTCTCAGAGAACGGTCGCAATAGAGTAGCCCGATGTTCAAGCATAGGAAAGTACACATCAAATTCTTTATCATTAACTATAAATTTACCATCACCAGGTTGAACCCAAACACGAGCTACACTGCACTTCCTTCTTCCTGTTCCATAGGCACGTCCTTTCTCATCCACTTTTCTCACTCTCGCTTTTGCAGCTTCCTCTTGTTTCTGACGCTCAATTTCAGCTCTTGTAGATTTTTTAATACTCTTTTCATATCGCATGTCTTCTATTACTCGAAGGGGTGGCAAGCCATCAACACCTTCAAAGTCCTTCAATGCCATCAAACTGTCAATCATTTCATCCGTAATTCCAGAAGTAGCAATAAGATCACCAAAAGCACGATTGGGTCCTGTAATATCAAATATTAGAATAATAATATATAAATTTTATATTTTCTCTCAACATTAGGAAAGTGACATTGCTTTCCATGATCTGTGACTAAATACACATAACACTTCTTTTACTACAATGCGTGTGCATAATGAAAGTACCATATTTGTATCACATAAATAACAAAAACAATGTAACTTCAGTAAGTAAATTGTATTAGAAAAAGAAACCAAAAAGGAAAAAAAGAAGAATAAACAGAAAATGTGTTGATCCAACTGTTAAAAGCCAAACCCAGATACATGAAACATAAGACAATGGACAATAATCTAGAGCTTTTGACTTTATTCTTCCTCCGTTGTGATATTATCATCAAAAAGATGAGATAGAGAACAATTGTAACATTAAAATTTTAGATTATCCAGCATATGAATATAAATGATTCTTTTCCCAGGTAATCCCCTTTCAAAAATGCATCCAATATATGAGCCATACCCAACATCATATCTAGAGTTGGATCAATTTCACCAATACAAATATGCAATGCTTAGTTCTAACAGGCATCCCCACTCAAATCGCACTGCGTATATGTCATATTCTCAATGAAGGTCCACCCCTTCTGTATTCCTTGAACTAATCTCCATTTATGTGTTGTCTACTGCAACATCCTCATCTCAGTTTAATTTGATGGTTGTCCCGTATTGGTTCCCAAGTGCAAATTAAGAAGTATAAGAACTTCTAGAAAGAAAATCATGAAAAACCACATGTCCTAACCGAATTTAACACTCAATTGCTCAAGATGAATCCCCTGAATTATATCATCATCACTTCATAGAATATGATGAGATACTGCGAGTGATTTTTCCAATATTTTGCTTCCTTAATTAAGCATCATTAAACTATCACATTAGAGGTATCCAATTGTTAAGGTTCGACTCATTAACCACTGCAATATCCTATAACAGCAGACAAAAAGAATATATGATCCAGCGCTGGTTGATTTCCAAGTTGAAGATTTTTCTTTGCATACATTAAATACACTATATTTATAAGAATCAATAGGGCAGGTTTCATCAGTACCCTTCCTCTCCAAGCAACAAAAAGAGAAAAAAATAAGGACTTGAAGACAGTAGTACACCGTATTGAAAGCCCTTTTCTTTTTCTGATTCTGAAGCTTCCATACATGAAAAGTCCTCTTAGTAGCAAGGAAAATTTAAGACTACTTAAGTTTCACCGGTAAAGCAAAAGCAATTTTGTGCTTTATCATTTTACTACTGAACTTATTCTTCATTCCATTCACCATCAATGGATTTGGATGTAATTATAAACCATAAATATGCCAGATTTCTGTTCAACCATTAATTATCAGCAAAACTATGTTAAGTAATGGCACTTGTAACCACATATTCAGTCCTTAACATTTTGATATTTACAGCTGTCATTAGGTTCTTCTATATCAACACAGCAAGAAGCGTGGAAGCCAAAACAAAAAGAAATATGATAGGAAAACATGGATAAAACAAAGCAGAGTTTTCCCAAAACAGGACTGGTACAAACAGCGCAAGTAAGCGCAGGGGAGAAAGCTCCTCAACAAACAACTGAATAGTAGGTGAATAGTAACCTCGCTTCTTCCCTTGCGGGTCTGATTGAACTCATTTTACTTCAATTATATAAACCATTCAGAACGATTAGTTCAGAACTGGTTTATAATATGAAAAGGAACTCGTCAGTCCAGCAGTGCTCACTCTTAAAATTACAAAATAAGTTTCCATAAGAAAACGCAACAATATTAAAGTTCACCAAGTGAGGATTGGATATACAAAATAAATATTACTTATCGTTCCATTATTTAGCCATTTTTTGCTTCAAAATGATACGTTGACATTTGAAGATGATAATTTATAATTACGATCACCAAAATACGAATCATCACTGATCACCCACTAAATTAGCTGATAAAAATGGAAAACTGCATTCCTAGTTGAGCATTACTGCCAATACGAATCTTGGTATCATGTGCAGAAAAGGCTTCTAATTTACCTTTGAGAACGGCAGTTAACTGTTTCTCTTCCTTCTCAAGCTTCTCAGGATCCTCAATTCTCTGACTATCAATTCTCTCACTCTCCACGAGAAAACCATCAGGCCTGAATTCACTTATATTGCTTCCAATATCTTGGAAATTAAACACATCTTTCCCTTCCTCCCGCAAGGTCCACGGTTTCAGCTCCTCTGCCCCAGGCCACAGCTGGTTACCAAAATCACCACCCTTCTCGTCAGTTTTCTTGTCAAGCCCTTTAAATATAGCATCCTCATCTTCATTTTCAAGACCCTTCTCTTCTAACCACCATTGATCTTTGCTGGCCGGGGCCTTCGCGCCGTCATCCCCCTCATTAAATCCATCCAATCTTTCGCTATCTCCAGCGAACATAGCGTCAAACTTATCCTCACTCTCACGGAAATTTTTCCAGACACCGGGAGTAGATTGATCCCTGCTATTGTTGTTATTGTTCCCATTGGTGGAGAAGCATCTGAAGAAAGTGCGAAAATTCGGTGTATTGGCAGAATAGTTGAAATGAGGTTGGGGATGTGAGATAGATTTTGAAGTAATCAACACAAAGCGTCGGAAATGGGAGGGTTTGGGTATTAGGCGAGAAAGCATGGTTAAGAACAGCGAATAAAATCGAACTTTTCCAACAACCAAAAACAGTCTATAGAAATTTGAATGACGCCATGTATCATAACTTTGATTCCATAAAAGCTGAAACAACCATTAACATTGCAAGATAATGGATGACGCCTAGGAGAGTGAAGAGTCTGAAGACGGCGGCGAAGGAGCGGCGATGAGTACAGTCAGTGAGGTTGGGTTTAAGGGGAAATGGGGTTTTAACTAGCTATACCCTCCACCGGCGCTCCGCCCGCTCGTGCTCGTGTGAGGCCTTTTTTTTTTTTTTTCCAAAAAAAAAAAAAAAAAAAAAGGAAAATTCTAAGTTAGACCATATTTAGAGAAAATAACATGTTGAAAAAAGATAAAGACAGAAAAAGAATTTTAAAATTATAAAATTTTAAATCAGATAAATGTTATGAGTTGCTTATTAAATTTTATCATTCCTTTATCAACTTTTAATGATAAACTTGATTAGGGATTTTACAATTTTAAATTTTAAAGTTATTTTTCAATCTTTTTCTGATTGAAAATACAGATAAATTCTAAGGAAACAAATTACTACCTCCATCATTCCACAAATTAATCAACCAGCTGATTAATTTACAAGGAGTAAGGAAGCTTTTATTTTTATGATTTTTGTGACCCCTAACTTAATACGCCTATATTTATTAAAGTTTAAGCGCATAGGCATCAAAGTAGTTTGAACGACTTAATTACAGAATAAAACTTCTCTTAAATTAACTTGATTTGAAAACACAAAGATAAATTTTTCGTGATTCAAATCTATCCCATAATGGGATCTTAATACATTAATCTAAAATAGACATATAATAAATAAATACAGTCCCTCTACTCATATTTGTCCAAAAGGTTCCTTCTGTTGTAACTCTTACAACTACATCTTTCCTCTTGATCCCGATCCACTACCTATTTCTTTCATACGATTTGGAGTTTAAATGAATAAACCACAGAGTAACAGTTAATCTCATATGCAGGTAGTAAGCTGCTTCCAGTAAAGCAAGTGTGCGTCTTTGTCCCGGATGATTGGCCCACTTGGAGTCATGACACTCCTTGATGAGCTCTTTTCGCAAGTTATCCCATTTTGGAACAAAGACGCGCCTCCCAAAAGTATAGAGAAGGCCATCCTCTAACCAAAACCTCTTAGTTTTTCCTTCCTTGGCCATCTCTACTAGTTGTCGAGCAACGGGATCATGGTTCATACCTTCAATGATTTTTGTGATCAAGTCGCCCTTGGCTTGACTCATTGACGCCAACTCGCACCGGCTTAATGCATCCGCCACTAAATTAGCCGTCTTCGGGTTTGTACTCCATCCATAGTCGAACTCGGCTAGGAAGTCTTGCCAACGGGCTTGCTTGGGCGTTAACTTCTTTTGAGTTTGGAAATAGCGAGTAGCCACATTATCGGTCTTGATCACAACCTGGATCCCAACAAATAATGCCTCCAAGTGCGCAAGTAATGCATTACGGTTGTCATCTCCTTCTCTTGGACAGTATAACGCCGCTCAGCATCATTGAGCTTGCGACTCTCAAATGCTATTGGATGCCTTTCTTGCATTAATACCCCTCCAATAGCAAAGTCAGAAGCATCCGTGTGAACTTCAAAAGTCTTGGAGAAATCCGGGAGAGCTAATACGGGTTCTTCCATTACTGTTGCCTTCAAGTCTTCAAAGGCATCATGGCACTCTTTAGTCCATTCCCCTGGCTTGTTTTTCTTCAACAAGTCCGCCGGAGGCTGCCCGGCGAGTAGCCCTTGATAAACCGCTTGTAGTAATTCACCAACCCAAGAAAAGATCGTAACTCGGATACTCGGGTGGGTGGTTCCCATTCCTCAATAGCACGAATCTTCTCCTCGTCCATCATAAGGGTCTCATGGCGAATTATGTGCCCAAGGAAGTGCACCTCCTCCTTGGCAAAAGAACATTTATCCTTCTTGACATATAACTCGTTCTCGCGTAAAGTCTGGAACACGGCTCGTTAGTGTTCTACATGGGCCTCTAAGGTGTCACTGTAAATTACTATGTCATCCAAGTAGACCCACGAACCAATCAAGGAAAGGATGAAAGATTTCATTCATCGATGTGCAAAATGTTGCCGGTGCGTTGGTTAGATCGAAAGGCATCACCAACCACTCGAAGGACCCGTACCTTATCACACAAGCGATCTTGGGTTCATCTCCTTCGGCAATGCGAATTTGATGGTACCCCGACCTCAAATCAAGCTTGGAGAAGTACTTCACCTTACCCAACCTGTCAAACAAGTCAGCCTATTAAGGGAATAGGATACTTGTTCTTAATAGTTACCTTATTAAGGGCCCAATAGTCGATGCATAGTCGTAATAATCCATCGTGCTTGCGTTGGAACAAGACAGGTGCCCCATAAGGTGCTTTGGAAGGCCGTATATGCCCAGCATCAAGTAACCCCTTCAATTGTCTCCTTAGCTCTTCCAACTCAAGCAGTGCCATGCGATAGGGTGCCATGGCGTGTGGACGTGCTGCCGGTTCCAACTCGTTCGTATGATCCCCTCCCGTCTTGGTGGCAACCTCTTAGGAAGTTCTGGCGGCATAATGTCCTCGTTCTCTTTGAGGACGTTCTGAATGATAGGTGGAAGACTTCCATTATCCTCTTCGTTAGAGTTCTCCTCCTTCAAAGCTGCAAGGTAGGTGACTTCCCCTCTTTTAATTCCCTTTTCTACCTGCATGGCTGACAAGTGAGCAACCCCGATCATCGCTTGTTGCAGGTACTGTGCAAGCGAGCCCCTTTTCCATGATACACACAGAGTCATAACATGGCATAAGGAAGGCTTTTGCTTTACGCAAAAAGTCCATCCCGAATACCACATCAAAATCATCCATAGGAGCTACTGATAGATCCACGGTCCCTTTCCACGTGCCAAGACATAGCTCCACTCCACTTGCTACGCCATTAAGGGGTTTGGCCGGGGCGTTCACAGTCTTCAACCATCCTCCTCGTGGTTGAGTAACCGAGAGGCCAACTCGCTTAGCCTCCTCTGGAGTAATGACATATGGGTTGCCCCGGTATCCACCATCACCTTCACAGGCTTCCCGTTCAGTTTGGCCTCCACGTACATGAGGCCGCTACTTCTTGGAGCAGGTTGCACCGGTTTGGCCTTTAAAGTGTTCAAGAGTCTGAGAGACTCTATTTGAGAGCTTGGCCCTTCCTCGTTGGGTACATCTTGCCCTTCAACAATGGCTGACAAGGTACCAAGCTTGGGACAATTGCTCATGTGATGTGGCCCCTTGCACATGAAGCAGCTGATTGTATAGTTCTTGTTCTTTTTCTTCTCCTCATATTGATTCTTATGGAAGGATTTGCTAGGTCCTCTCTTGGTGATCTCCTTGCCCTTGTCTCCCCCACCTTTTCATTGATTAGGTTTGGAAGACTTAGGCTTGGAAGACTCACCTTTTTCTCCCCTTTGATACTCGGTAAGGCTTTCGGTAATGGCAATGGCTTCATCCACATTCGTCACACCACGCCGTTGAAGCTCATGTTTAGCCCAGTTTTGAAGACCGTTTATGAAGTAGAACAATGTTTCTTCACCGGTCAAGTTGAGGATTTGCAATATGAGGGTAGTGAAATCCCTTATATAGTCGGTAATCGTGGTCTTGTGTTTGAGTTCCCTCAACTTCTTTCGAGCCTCATAGACCACATTCTCAAGATATAACTGCTTCTTTAGCTCTTTCTTGAAATCTTCCCATGTTGTAATAGTGCAAAGGCCTTTATCCATATCTGTATGCTTCCTACGCCACCATAATATAGCGTTATCAGTAAGGAATAAGGAAGCAGTGCGTACCTTGTCCGTGCCGTTGGCCAAGTTCATGCTCTCAGCATATCGCTCCATTTGCCACAAGAAGTTCTTGACCTCTTTGGCATCACGGACACCTTTGAATTCCTTCGGCTTAGGGAGGTCCAGCCTCACCTTCCTTGCTCCACTGATCCCAGCTCCCAACGGAGTTCTAGCTTGACTCTCCAAAGAAGCCATAAGAGAGTTAAGCTGTTCTTGCATGGCAGTGATGACATCCATCACCTTTGCCTCGAGTCTCCTCATGGACTCGGCCCGTTCCTCCTCAACATTGAGGTGTGAATCAAGATCCGACCTCAGGTTGTCTAACTGTTCTAGGGTGTGGCACTCGAGAGTCACAAAGTCTCCTTCCACTTTGTCCACCCTAGAAACCACCTCGTGCAAGGCCTCCTCCAAAGCCTCCACCTTTATCGTCAAGGTGGCAACATCCCATGACTTGGCGAGACTTGCTTGTGCCCGAACCTTCTTCGGTTGGTAAGGAGATTGAGTCTCCCTACCCCTCTCTTCTCCAACCACAATGTCCTCAGTAGTGCCCGACATCCTTTCCTACACAATGGCTCCCACGAACCACGCTCAAAGCTTCGAACCAAAGCTCTGATACCACGCTGTCACGGTCTTAGACAAAATCCACCCAAAACCGTGCCGGCTTTAGCTTGATCACTCCCTTGATCTTGGCTAAGTCAGCCGAACCCTCACAAGTAGGCAAAGAGCACAAAGACAAAGAGAACTTTAGAGAGAGAATAAGAGTTCTAGAGAGAGATGCTCTGGAATGCAAGAACTTGGATTGCACTTGGATGGATACAAATGAGGGTGGCACCTCCTATTTATAGGCATCCACCTTCTCAACGAACGGCTAAGATCGATTACATCTAACGGTGGAGAATTGTTCTCCAGAACCTTCCCTAGAAATATCTAGATATTTACATTTACAAAGGAGTCTCTAGAATTCTCCACACAATTCTAGTTCTATTTACAAAGTTCTACAACAATGTCGAATTCTCTAGAAACCTTTCTACGAGTGTCTTGGGCACAAAATATCTTGCGTTCCCTGCAGTGCGTGACACAAAGCTTTGTAAACTTACAGCATATGAGAAACAAAAAAAGATTACTGACTACACAACAATGGAGAATAAAAAAATTGTACATATGTTTAAAAAAGAATAACAACCTTAGAATCTGACAACACTACATTATAAGTTAATTATTTGGCAATGCATTCTTGCATGAGGGACGTCCTAGAAATTAGAAATAACCTTCACACAAAAAGACCATTTGTTGTTGATGGAATCGACTTCAATGAAGGAAATAATATTTGAAGTAGACATTTCGAGTGCCAAATATGATTTCTATATTGATATTGTTTCGAGTTTTTGAACTATCTTACGTTTATCTTGATCAAAATGGCTAAATAGAAGTTCAAATTTCCTCAAGTTTTAGAAATGATGGACGGCCATATATGGCTTTAATCTAGTTCAGCCAATGAGGGCCTTTTTCACCATATAAACGGTTGGGAAAAGACCAGTGACACATGGGGAATAGACTAACAATGTCAGAACTGTATGTGTTGAATGAGTTTTTTTTCTAGCCGATGGGGTATTAAAAAACATCTGACTTGCATTGGTAATTGATTATGAGTTTGAACTGAGCATCATCTATCTGCAAGGTGGCTTCACTCATTGCATTCCATCTAATCACCATTAGCTTTTGATGAAATCGCTATTTGAAATGTTTATTGATTTAGAACATTGATCAGGCTGCAAGACCGATTTAGAACATTGATCGAGCTTGTCTCTTAAAACGAAAAAAGAGAACATTGATTGGGTGGCTTATCATTCTGTGACCAAAAAAAAAAAAAAAAATTAAGATGTATATTAGACATATGTACAGTTCAGTCCCTCCGACCTTCACACATTCTTGGTTCTCCGGTGCGTCCCATCCCCGCCTTCTCTTCTCCGTCTTGCTTTAGTTTTCACTCAGCTTGTGCCCTGTGTGTGTGTTCGGGGAAACTCCTCTAGCCGTCGACATTTCTCCATTCGGGTGAGCTTCCCTTTTGTTGCCCGTCTTCTCCTCTCGCCGAGCGGTTACCGAAGTCTTGCCGTCCAACCTGTTGTCCTCCATCGCCGCTATTGCAGCCCATCCGTCGTCCCGGAGCAGTGAAATTAGCTCTGTCAACTCTCCTTAAGGACTTTCTGTTGGTCACTGTGCTCTCTCTCTCCGGTGTGGGTTTAGAAAGTCTCTCCTCTGCTCTGAATGGAGTGAAGCTTAGTTCTGGGGGGATAGTCTAGGGTTTAAAGTAGGCTTCTTGCATCATGGGTTCTTCAAATCCGTCCTCTTCTTCGGTCAGGATCGACCTGGACGATGAGTGCGAAGGAGAGCACGTCGGTACTACTGACTACTTCTTTGTGAAGATAGGAGAGGCCGTTCCATTGATGGCCAGTGACTTCAATTTTGATCTTGAAAGCCTGCCTTGTATGCCTCTTGCTGTCTCTGAACGCTTTGGCGTCATTTTTGCTGCTCATCCCTCAGGTTGTTAGGCTTTCTTTTGTGATTTATTTTATTGGGGCTATAAATTTAAAATTGTCAAACCCACTTTATCATCCATTCAACTTGGGTTTTAGGTTTCTTCGTTGCAAGGACCAATGCCGTCATGGATTCGGCGAAAGATTATAAGGATAAGGGCAGTGGTTCTCCAATTGAGCAGCTGAGTATTGCTTCTGTTTCTATTGGAAAGGTTCACATACTGTCTCTTAGTACGGACAACTCGACAGTGGCAGCGTCTGTTTCTGGTGATATACATTTTTTCTTAGTTGATAACCTTCTAAGTAAGGTAATGCTTCTCACGCCTATAGATGCAACTTTCTACTTTGTTACGTAGTCCTTGTCTCTTCAAACTGTTCTATGGTATACTTTTCGCCTAGCAAGTAGAAGGAAAAGGCATCTAGCTATACATTCATTGTGGTGTTGTTGACACTGGCGTAGAGGTTGGACACCTTGGATCAGTGTGTGATATCCCTACTTTGCCAAAATATATCTGGTTTTGTGTGTCTATGCTGTTGGTTTAAAGCAAGGAGCTTGCCAAACAAGTTTACAAGATAAAGTTGTAGTAATAGAGACAAGATAACTTTTTATCAGAGTTTCTATATTACACTAATTAAGAGGATCACTTTGCTCCATTGTTGCTAAAATAGGGCATCACTTACTTTGCCTTGCTATAGCATAAAATAGGGATTGAGGGTTGTGATCTAGGCTGTAATGGCTTCACAACGTTTTCCCCCTTGGATAAATCACCTTCATAGCACTGATGCCATGTAAAAATGAGAAAATTGTTTTTTTCTCATACCATATGTCATTGGACCATTGGAAACAGTCTCTCTAATGGTGGGGTAAGATTGCATATATCAATCCAAACGAACAGAAATATATAGGAATAGGAGCTACAGGCTACTACTCAATCCCAATAACTATGGAGAAAATAAGAACAAATAAAGTCAATATATTAAATCTCTAAAATATATGAACAGAAGATAATCAAAGAACTAAATAAGTTAAATGGGCCCATGACACTGGCACATGCAATTTCCAACAAGATCCAAATCCTTTGAGTGTGAATACTCTACTACCGTTATAACCTTCATGGTTTTCCCCCCCAATTTTGATAAGGGAAGAAATAATTTTACTAAGAAAGAAAAATAAAAAAGTGAAGGATAGAGTGCACCTTGGAAGAGAAAAGAAATTTCAATAGGCAAGAAAGCGTCCAATTCTTTTTTCCAAAAGAGAGCTCTCTTATTAGACCATCCATTTTTTGAGAACTACGTTGTAGCTCCAAAAAAAAAATAAAAAAATTCATTTTCCTTGAGGACAACCTGTTGTTTCATCACCACAATGAAGTTCTTAATAAAATCCGTCACATTAGGGGATATAAAGATTAAAGACAAGAAGAAACCTTTGTAAAATATGACCTTTTTCTCTTTCAAGTATTCTAAATTTGTTCATAAACTATATATTGTCTAGGGTTATACCTTTTGTTTAGCCAAAATCCTTGAAACATACTAGGAGAAATGCTCCAAATCAACCCTAAAGTCGATTTTAAGACCCACTAAAACTTGCATAAGATAAATTAAAGGCCAATACGACCCAAAGATTTGGAAACATGTAAATTTGTGAATTATCCCTAGATCTGAATGCATTAAATAAATGAACAATTCACTAACTCAAATAACCTTAAATATGTTGATCTGTTAGGGCTGTGAGTTATTATAATCAACCAGGAAGCCGAAATTAAACCAATACTAATATACCTTTGTATTAGTGCATCATTTGTATCTCATCCTTCATCTTTTTGATGCATTTATCTCTATGATAAAAGTTCAGTTCTTTCTCCCTGTAATAATCAATATTATCACGGTTAGTAGTTGTTTAAATTAGTATTACATGTATGTTTGATATGTTTGGTCACCAGTTTTTATCGGTTTTTCTTCCCTTGTCATCTTGTCAATTTTCAGGATGTAAAGCGGTGTTTTTCCTGTTCACTCAATGACTTGAGCTTTGTTAAAGATATGCGCTGGAAAACAACATCAGAAAAATCTTTTATTGTTCTTTCAAATTTGGGGAAACTATATTATGGAGAAGTTGATGATCCCCTTAAAGAGGTGATGGACAATGTTGATGCTGGTATGCTTATTTTAGTTTTAAAGCTTGTCTTGTAATGCTAGTGTTCCCTTTTACTAGTAATGATGCATATTTTGCATTTATTGATTTCAAGGGTTTGTGTCAATTGATTGTTGATGATCTATTGTTATGGAAGGCTGCTTTTCAATTTGCTTCATGTGTTGACATCTATGATTACTTTTTTTTTTTGGTGTTGTCTTGATTGGGAGTGAAGACTATGCTTTTAGCCTATTTTGTTAGAATATATCTAAATTATTGTAATTAATTATTAAATATTCTTTCTAACTATCTCTTCTTTAGGATTAAGGGTTTATAAATCCCTACATTAATTGTAGATATTAACATTCACATTTACTTAATTTGTATAGGATATCTCCTACAATTGCTTCCTCTCATGTGTTTATGTGCTATGTAATCTCTTCATTGTAAGTTGTTAGAGAATATTTTCCATATCACTATTATGTTGTGGTATTAGAGCCTTGTGTTCCTTTTGTTCTTTGATCATTTTCCATTTGTCTTTGTTGCATTTTTGCTATCTTCCTTGTTTATTACTTTCATTGCTACTAGAACCCTATTGTCTCATCCTCATACTTGCCAAAACTCCCTACCGCTAGATTAAAATGTTTTTGGCTGGCCTACCCCACCTGATCAGAGCATTTTCCGATGACCCATGTGCCTCTACATGTTGTTTGTCCTTTGCTTTGCAATGTTTTCTCTTGCCTTTTTGTGAACATAACATAAGATGGATGATAAACTTTTTAAGGAAAGAGATGGGCTTTATTACCTTGATGGATGTAGTGGATGTATTGATGTATTAAAGTTTAGAATTTGCTATCTTCCTCCTTTTATTGAAATGATTTAGCCGTTGGGTCTTTTCACTGTGATGACTATGGTTTTGCTAAACACAAATGCTCTTTATTTCCTATCAACAGTGAATGAACTTATGGCTCTCAGTCTAATTCATAATGATATATGGGGTCCCTTGAATGTTCTTGATATGACTAGATCTTGATGGTTTGTGTCTTTTATTGATGATTGCAATCATATGATTTGGATTTACTTGTTAAGACAAAACTCTATGGTCAGTTCTGTATATCCCTCATTAATGACCATTTCGTTCCATACCCTCCCAAGTTTCCTGGTGTAACCTTAGGGTCACTGAATTTCCCCACCAACTTTGGTAGAGGCTGTTCCACCTTCACCTTCCTCGTTCGTAGGATGCCATAGTATTAAGAAATTCCACAGTCCTACCCTCCTAAACTCTAAATAGCTGTATTACTAATAATGAATCTGATATAGGAATCACTTAAAAACAAATATAGCATTTTAAATCATCACCTTGTGTGTCATTCATCATTGCAGGAATTTTTTTTTTTTTTTTTTTTTTTCTATCTCTTTATTGAAGAAAAATAATTAATTATAGATTTCTATGATGTTTTATTTATTTATTTACTTACTTCTGTATCTGCATTTTCAAAAGTTGAATGGAGTTCAGACGGGAAGTCTATTGCTGTTGCCAGAATGAGTGTTATTAGCATTTTGTCAGCCAAGTTTGAAGAACTGATTTCAATCTCATTATCATTCAAATCATGGACTGGTGACTCTGGGGAAAGTTGCCATGTAAAAGGTTTGCATTATCTATTCACATGTTTCTGTGTGTAAATTTGTTGCTGTCAAAAGATTGGATGTCATAAACTTTTATTTCCTTGTCTGAAGAACAAATTTCAATCTCAATAGATCATGGTTGGGTGTGTAAATTTGTTGCTGTGACAACATTGGATGTCATAAACATTTATTTCCTTGTCTGAAGAACAAATTTCAATCTCACTAGATCATGGTTGGGGGCGCGCGTGCCTGCATACCCTTATGGGGGTTTTAAAAATTATTTGTATGGCTTCCATTTGGTGCTTTGCACATGGTTTTTCAAGGGAAAATTTATATCACAAGTTTCTACTGCAACATTATCTTTGGGAGAGAATTATTTTTATTGCCCTGCCTTGTTAATACTGTTGTTTGGGTGAATGAATTTGATATATAAAGATAATAATCTAATCTCAATTCTATATCAATATCCATAACAGAATTCCACTTTCTCACAGGGATATGCTATTTTGGATAGGTTTATGCTATGTAGAGGCCAACCCTGGAGGTTGAGCTTTTTCACCATTAGATGTTTTATTTTGAAATTTGCACCTACAATGAGTGAGAATCTTAAATGCATCTAATGGCCTAAATGCTCACTCCGATTTTTTCCTGTCCTTATTTTTAAAACCTTAGGGGAAACAAGGGCACTGTTTTAGAACAGTTTTGACCAATGGCATTATTATAATTTCTACAAAAGTGTTTTTAAAACACATTATCAAAAGAAATATTTTGTTTTTTTAGTTTCAAAATTGTTTTTGAATTCAAAAGCTAATAGGACCCTCCATAGCACATAAAAACAAAAATAAATTCAAATAGGATTTTTAATTTGTTTCCCTTCTTTTTTTTCCTCTTCACAAGGTAGTTCATCCTCCTCTTTTGTATATTGTCTTATATCCTTAATAATTACTTTGCTTATTGTTTAAGCTTAAACAAGGTTTGTAATGAAGAATACATGCGGAATATTGCCATGAATTAAGCATCCTATAGTCAGTACGATATTTTTTTTTTTTTTCCAATTCTAAGTTTAAATCTGATGGGCTTGACCAGGCTAAGTTAGCTGTGATGAAGAACAAGAACTATTGGAATCAATCTTAACTGTGTTAAGAGCTTGTTAATAGATCTGGAGCTTTTAATTGGAAACTTAGTATTGTCTTATGCTTGAATTTCGGGGTCTTCATTTTTTTCACCTATTTTTAATCTAATCAGCCTATCTGTTTTGTTTTTCTTTTTGAATATTAATTGTATCAGTTGATTGTATCAAGTGGGTTCGGCCTGATTCAATTGTTATTGGATCCTTTCAACTTGCTGAGGATGGAAAGGAGGAAAATTATCTGCTTCAAGTCATACAAAGTAGAGATGGTGAAATCATTGATGTAATTTCGAGATTTTTTCTTCTGCTATTTAGTAACCATGATGAGTTTTCCCAATGATGTTTTTATTTTACTCTTGTTTTATGATTACTTATTGTTTGTTTCATAAGAAATTAAGAATGCAAGATCATTGGACGCATGCATTAATCCTAAAAGTTCTCGTTGTTTGCTTTCTGGTTAAATAAATTTCATTTGTATTTAGCTGTAGATCATACTAATGTAACTCAGCCTTTTGCTTCAAGATCTTAGTTTGCATGTGTGATGTGTTTGCTTGTGAAAAGTGTTGGAAATTAAGTGACTGAACCCAGAATAACTTCGTTGGTTTTTCTCTTTTATTATTATCTTTAGAAGGCATCCGAATAGAGACTTACTTAATAGTTAGCTACAAGTCAGTCACTCATAGTCCAATGAATTCCTAGATCCTGGGAAAGTTTCAATTGAAGTTATCCTTATGCAGCCTATTTAAAATATAAGGAAATAAAAGCTGAACAGGTAAACAATATTAACTAAATTAGATTAAATGATGAAAACATATATTTTAAATGGTGTAGAGAATTTAGGAAGATTGAGGGAAAGAAGGGGAAAAGATGAGGGACATAAGGGATGAGAGAAGACAGAACAAAGAAGGAGACGAGGACTATAGGCTCTGATACCACTGTTAAGTATGTTGTAGAAAATGTAAAGAATTTAGAAGGAGAGGAGAGGAAGAGAGGGAAGAAGACAGAATCGAGGGAGAATAGAGACAGAGAGGAAGGAGAAAGAGATAGGAATAAAGAAGAACAGAGAGAGGGAAAGAGGAAAGAAGAGAGAGAGACTACAACTTCTCTGACTATTCATTCATCACAAAAGCATAGAGATACAATGAAGAGTTATATGCCTTATATAGGCAACACCTCAAGAGTCAAGACCCATTACCAAACTAACTAAAACGGTTACTAACAACTAACCAACCCTCTTTATTAAACTAACTCTTTTTCTACATTTACACATCAACATATCTGCCATTTGTTAATAGAATACAATGGCCTAATGTGGTCCATGTAACTCATCTTATATATTGTGATAAGGCTTGTTGTTGTTGTTGTTGTATATGATGATAATCAAAACATGTCTGCCTAAGAACTTCATGTAGGCCTCCTTATTGAGGTTAACTTTCAACACTCCTTGATTTGTGGAGTAAATGTTAATCATTATCAGGTTTGTAGTTTGCTCTTCAAGCGTAACTCTAGCAATTGCCTTTGGCTTAAGACCTGCAACTCGAGCATTAGTATGAACATAACTCAAGTAGGCTAGTGTCATCACTTTCTCCAATAAAATGATGGTCATCCTCCACATTTTTGGTCTTATAATAGGATTTTTATCAATTTTGATTGTGATAGGATCATAGGAACCAGAAAGATTAACCCAAATAAGTGCTGAATAATACTGGATTTGATAGATAATGAAGAACTCTTCCAACTCTGTGGAAGAAGGAAGTTACAAAAATGGAAATACAACTCACAATCTAACCTAGCAATTCGAGAGGCTAGCAAGCACTCTCCTCACCATCCACTCTTTACTCAAAAGATACTTGATCGTATGAGGAGGATGCCTATTATCCCAAATTACCCATTCAGGGGGACCACTCACATATCAAATGGCTAATTTCACACGATCGCAATGATCCCACTACCAATGTTGTACCATCATCACCTTCTAATGCCACTCTTCCAACCAACCTAACCTGAAGTTGAACCTACACCTAATGAACTAGAAACATAAGTTGAAATAATTTCTGGGATGGATATAGAGGGTGGATCAGGAGGAGAATCCAGACAACAATCTTAGAAAGAGGAAGATAATGGTAGAAAAGTTTCTCTCACTCGAAGGAATGACTAGGAGTCTGACCCAGGATTAGATCCTGAAGAGATGGGTTCCCCTATTGCACTTAGAAAAGGGTAAGATCTTGTACTCAGTCCAATTCAACGATTTGTTTCATATGGTAATATGTCTGCAAAGATGCAGAGCTTTGTTGTAAATGGTGTACATATTAAAATTCTGAATATTTTTCCAACAAGCTATGGCTGATCCGAATCGGAACCAAGCTGCAGAAGAAGAGTTAAAGGTACTTGAGGAAAATAAAACATGGGAAATCACAGCTCTTCCCTAGGAAATAAACCGGTAGGATGCAAGTGGATCTTCACCCCGTAGTTCAATCCTGATGGAAGTATGAACAAGTACAAGGCAAGACTGGTTGCAAAAGGATATACTTAGACTTCTGGAATTCAATACAATCCAAGTACTGTTGTCAATTGCAGCTAATTTGGATTGGTCACTACATTGGCGGACGTTAAGAATGCATTCTTGAATGGAGACTTGGAGGAAGAGGTCTACATGGAGGTCTTGATGGAGTTCTAGCTTCAAGCGACTCTGTCTACAAACTCAACAAGTCTCTGTATGGGCTAAAGCAATCTCCAAGGGCATTGTTCGGATGATTCACCAAGCCAGTAAAGAAACTTGGATATAATCAGAGGCAAGTTGATGACACGTTTATCAAGCATGATAATGAGAGAGTCACTATCTTGATTGTCTATGTTGATGACATAGTTATTATAGGGAACAATGATGATTCTATTGCCCAACTAAAGAGGGATCTGTCAAATGAAAGATGAAGGACCTTGGTCAAATGAGATACTTCATGGGTATGGAATTAGCAAGAACCAAAAGGGGCATCAACGTATCCCAACAGAAATATACCCTATATCTATTACATGAAATTGGAATGTTAGGGGCTCAATCCAAAGGAAAACCAATGGAAGCAGGTTGTCACCTAGAGATCAAACCAAATAGTGCCTCATTTACCTCAAAACAATGAAAAAACTTGTAGGGAAGCTAATATATTTAACCCCCACGCATCTAGATGTTAGCTTTGCAATTGGAATAATGAGTTGGTTCATGCATCAGGCATTGGAAGAGCACATGGAGGCTATATACAAGATTCTGAGCTATCTAAATCTTAATCCTGGAAGAGGTTTGTTCTTTAAGTAAGGCACTGTAGAAACATCAAAATCTACACCCATGCAAACCATGCAAGAGATGAAGAGAATAGGAGGTCAACTTCAGGATAATACACATATGTGTGGGAAAGTTTGGTTGCATGGAGAAGCAAGAAACAAATAGTAGTTTCAAGAGGTAGTGCAAAATTGGAGCTGAGAGCTGTTAACAAAGGAGTATGTGAAGGACTCTGGGTTATTAGGCTATTGACAGACTTGGGAATTCCATATGAAGGACTTGCAACTTTGGTGTGATAACAAGACCAGCATTGAAATGACAAAGAATCCTGTTTTTCACGATAGAATGAAACATGTTGAGATAGACATGCACTTTATTAAAGAGAAGGTTGAAGTAGGCATCATGAACCTGTCCTCAACACGATATTCAGATCGGATTGCGGACATAATGACAAAACCACTCGGTAGAGCTAAATTTGAAATGTTTCGATGCAAGTTGGGAATGATTGACATATATTCTCCATCTTGAGGGGTGTTGTAAATCAAATCCCTTGATTATAGCAATCCCTTGATTGTAGCATCTCATTATATCCCTGATTATGTGCATCTATATTAGGAAAGATTATGTTTTTATGTTGATTGTAATCTGATTTTACTTCCTACTCCTTCTCACCATGATTGCTCCATTGTGAGCCTATATATTGTAGTTTTCTCTTATATGAATATACAACAAAACAGAGAGAGTTCTTTGATTTTCTCATTTATATTGTCAATTTTATGCCCTGCCCCCCCACTCCCCGACTGTGTTTCTGTATGGTTTGGGATTGCAAGAAGTGAGTGTAGTGTACCTAATAAAAGGTCCATCTGTTTGAGTTGCTGTAGTATGAAATTCTAAATTTGGGTTTCTTCTTGCAGGTTCATTCTCAACTAATTGTGCAATCCTTCTATGATATTTATCAAGGACTAGTTGATGACATTGTGCCCGTTGGATGTGGACCACACCTGTTATTGGCCTACCTAAAGCAATGGTAAAACATTTTTCTTTCTTGTCATAAGGTTTTTGGTATTTTTAAAAGTGGTAAATTCAATACATATATATCCTTCTTGACATAGTTCTTTAGAACATGTTTTCATAGGTCTTGACTCTTGATAACAAAGGATCAAGAGTAGTGCCTGGTACTATACCTCATTGTATTGTGCATGGGATGAACAAGAAGCTAGACCTATTGTCCTATATGCACATGATTAATCTATGATATTATGTTGATCTTTAGAATAAGAAATGATTTGAATGAAATCGAAGAATATTCTTAGGTACCATGGGAGAAAAGTTGCCTTTAGAATCCCATAACATTTGCAAAGGAGATAAAGTTCACTAATATGAGACAATCGATTAACAAAATCAAGAGACGATGAATTTAGGATGATAGCCATAAAATCAATAGATATGTGATCATCGTAATAAGTGCTGATCCTTTGTTTGGGCAGTGTAGCTCAATCTGTCATCACCATCAATGCAGAAACCAAATGAGTTTGTGGTTGGGCTTTAGTCCATTTCGCCAAACTTGTTTTAGCTATTTGCCATTTCTTTTTTCTTTTTTTTCTTTTTTTTTTTGTCTGGTTGGGAAAAACCGTGGCTTAAGCAATCCAAATCAGATTGCCACATTCTTATTTGCCTTTCATTTTTCGTATCACTTTTAGACATGGGATTTCTTTCTTCGAGGCTTATCTAACACTTCCCTCAAATGTAATTGGTCTTGGCTCACAGGTTTTTGGGGCCTAGCTATATTTTTCCCCAACACTTGTGTTTTATTCTTCATTGTCCAATCATTTCAAGATGATTTCTTTAGTGTGTCTAGCCTTAAAATGTCCAATCCAATTCAATTTGCTTGAGCTTGTGTTCTGAGTCTCAGGCCTTAGGTTGCGACTTTCATTTTTCTGCATTATTTGGGCTTGTACTCTTGAGCTAGGGCCCAGCAAAATTTTCCTTTTCTGGTCTCAAATCCTATGGCAATTTGGGCTTCTTTTTCCTGCGATACCAATTTAATTTCTTTTGGGTTGCAAGGAAATGAAGCTTAGTCTATCACCACTATCTATTCGGTGAGCTTGTTCTTGGTCTTGTTTATTTCGCCAATATAGTTTAAGTTGTTTGATTTGGATTGCCACAATCTTATATGCCCCTCACTATTTTTATCACTTTTAGATTGGGACTTTTATTTTTCTAGGCTTATCTCCAACACCAACATGCTATTTAAGTGGTATTGAAGATCTGAGGATGCACAAGTGTATCCACAATAACAGAAGTTGTCCTCACCATCAAAGAATAAATCTTCCTTTTCGTAAAGCCTTTGCGTCATCTATGGCTGAATGAGTTATCTCTATACTAATCTACCCAACAGTTGCATTGCTGTAAAATTTCATCCAGTGAATGGTTTTCCATATTAATGATTTTGTCCTTATATTCTTCCTAGTGATGAATTCCGCCTTTTGAACAGTGTTTCAAATTTTAAAAATTGGTTTACTTAATTTTATAAATAAATATTGACTTCTTAAAGTCTGTCCATTGCTCATCACTGTACTCATAGTTTTGTAGTTTTTCTTTCTGCAATCTTGGACTGATGAATTCATTTTATCAATATCTGCAGCCAGCTTGCAATCAATGCTAACAGGAAAAATACAGATGAGCACATTATGTTGCTTGGTTGGTCTGTAGATGATAATAGTGAAGTTGTGGTTGTTGATATTGATCGAGATAATTGGGTTCCAAGAATTGAGCTTCAAGGTATTCTGTTGTTTATTTGGGAAGGCGCTGTGCATTTTCTTCAGCACAAGTCATTCTTAAATATCCTCAATCTTCGTTTGCTGCTATCCTAGGAAGCATTGTGGATATTGCCTTTCTTCTAAATGTTTTGACTTTTAAAACCTATATTTGACTAATGGATCATTGTATAGATAAATGTATTTACCAATTTTGGAGTTGCATATTTACTTATAGCTTGTCGCATGCTTTGCTCTACAAGAAGTTCTTCCCTATTTTTGTTGTCATTGAGTCAGTTAACTATGACTGCACCATGTTATCTTCTGCCTCCTATGTGGCATATCTGTAATTATGAAAGTTGAGTGGAGCTGCAGATTTGAGGATATAATTTACCTTCTCTTTGCCACGGGAATCAATTTGCTTGACCACTGGTGGTGATTGTGGTCATTTATGCAATGCAGAGTGGTAAGGATAAGGGTTTGTTTGATGGTAGGGAGTGGTCTGACCGGGAAGGTACACATAGTAGGGACTTTGTTGGGTTTTGAAGGGCTCTGATTCTCATTGCCCTCAGGCTGTAGCTGAATTGGGGCATCATTGCTTCAAAGTATGATACTGATATAGCAATAAAGTGTAAGCTGAGTTGGTCAGTGTAGCGAGTAATTTATCCAGCTAGGGAAATTCACTGGAGAAAATAAGATCTTGAATGATTGGTGGAAGAAATAAAATAAAATGAAGAAGAAAATATAAACAACACCAACTGGAACCCCAACAAGAAGATGAATAAGATGTTGATATGATCAACCAAGAACTTCACTGGGGTCTGGTGAAAATTGGAATATGAGATGTCTGTGTTTTAAATGATGAGGGGAAATGCTAAATAGAGAGGATGAAAATAGAAAGGTATTGCACTGTCAACTTCCCAACGGATTTAGCATTGGATTTATAGCAAGTGAGATGTGACTTTTTCTTCCTTCTAGGCCTGACATTTGCCTCTCCTGTGGCGTGATATATGCTTGTTTCCTATGTCTACTTTTTAAAAGGTTAAACAAGAATTTTATAAAAAGCCCTTCTTTTCTATATTAACGTGAAGCATTATGAATCAACAAAGAAAAAACTCATCGAGTAATTAATAGTGTTCTTAGACTTTTCATTTTTTGTTGAATAATTATTATAAAAGCATTCATTTAATTTAAACTGGTTTTAACCATGGTCTGGTCAGTAAACCCTAAATCAATGCCTTTACTAATTTAATAATGTGAAGCATTATGCTTCTCATGGCCCTCATTCTGCAAGCTTATGTGTCTGTACACTTCATTAATTCAATTAAATATAGAATTATCTTCTGGTTTTGGTCTTAAGACTAGTGTTACTTTATGCCAGCTATGTAGCATCTTGGTCCTTTCAAACTCTTTTCAGGGCTATATCTTGGATGAAGATTAATATTTTGTTGAGCTGTTTTACTATGAATTAACTTGTGAATTTTCCCCCCCAGAAAATGGTGATGATAATTTGATCTTGGGGCTATGCATTGATAATGCTTCAGTCTATGGGAAAGTTAGCGTTCAACTTGGCGTAGAAGAAAGGACTGAGCTCACACCATATTGTGTTCTTATATGTGTTACCTTAGATGGAAAGCTTGTCATGTTCAATGTTGCCAGGTATCCTCTTTTTCTATATGAAGGGGGATTGCTAGGTATCCTCTTTTGTTGTTTGCATGTACTTCCATTTCTGTAACATAGAATTAATTACTTTGAATGGGAATAGAAGTTGCAATTTAGCTGTTCCAGTGATCTGAGATATTCTTTATGTTGTTCACATGTCTTTAGTACTGCAAGGAGTGAAGCTTCTGCTGAGGTTGTTTCTGTGGTGCCTGATGAGGAAAAGTATACCCCTTCAAAGCTTCCGATGAAGGAATGTTCTACTCCTTTGCATGGATTGCAGGAACAAGAATTAGAGAAGGTTCGTCTGGGTTTTAATTTTGAGGATATGAAATGAATTGTTCCACCAGTGGTTGATCAAACTTGTATGGAAATTGTATGCAGGCTTCTAAGGTGTCTGGGAATTTAAAACTCAGGCAATTTGCAGATCCTAGTCAAGAAACACTTAATGAGGATATCACTAAGGGACAAGAAGTGAAATCGATGGCACATTTGCAGTCTCTTAAGCCTGCTGAGCTGCAAATGGTTTCAAATATAAATCTGAATCAAGAATCTAATGGTCAGAATATATGCCTGTCACAGGAGCATAACACTATGTTAGGTCAATTTTCTTCTGGTGCTTCTCTAGAGCTACCAGGCAGGATTGAAACACACAAAATTAGAGGAATTGAATTTAGCACTGGTTCTTTTGGAGTGACGAGTTCTACTACTTCTATTTTGCCAAGTTTTAGAAACTTACAAGAAAATACTCAGATGACTAATGAATTGTTGAGCAAAAATAGTTCAAGGCTCTCACAGATATCTTCATCTCATCAATCAACAGGTGAAAATTTCTCACAAAGAAAGACTTTTTTTTTCTTATTTTCCTTTTAACACTGGGTAATCTTCAGATTTTTGCTTATCAATACCAAATATATATTGTACAGGTATTGTAAATACTAACATTGTAAAAGATCATGTAAGTCATGGTCGAAAGCCTTTTGATGTTCTGGATACGGATGGTGTATTACCTGCTGTCAATTACACTGGGAGACCAGTTCAGAATGAGGGACAAAAAGCTTCAAAAGGAGCAGGAAATATGGAAATGCTCTCCTCTCGTACCCCGCATCCTCCATTGAATGAAAATAGTACAGTTGAGAAATCTTCCATTCATAAATTTCGTGGCAATGAGCAGCACAGAGCTTCTACACTCGGGATATTGACTCCTGAACTGAACCTGTCAAAGCATTTTGGCAATGTATTCCTTCTAAAAAAACATTCATTATTTTCATGTATACTTGAAATGGTAGAACTTGAAAGAGTATGCCTAGCATAGAAATATATTATCCTAAGTTCCATAGTCTGCAACCTCATTCTAGTTAACCTGTATGAATGTTGTGTGTTTTAGTATTTCTTTTCCCTCGAGGTCATTACATTGATTCCATGAATTTTATTAGCCTTTCTGTTTTTTATTATTAATTCCTTATCATGTTCTCTAACCTGTCTATCTAATGCCCAGATTCATGAGATGACTACAGAGCTGGATCTGCTATTGAGGTCAATAGAAGAGGCTGGTGGCTTTACAGATACTTGCACCTCGTCACTTCTTAGTCCAGTTGAGGGATTGGAGCGAGACATGGACACTCTATCTGAGAATAGCAGAATATGGATGGTAATTTTTGTTTGTTCACTATATTTGCTTTCCATGAAGCTCCTAGTATAAACAAATAATAGCTCACAAGAGCTTTTCAATCCCTTTGTAATTCCATAAGGAACACTGTCTCAAGTGCATTGTTGTTTCCTAGTGGTATCTGTGTAATTTTTTAACACATTCTTTTGGCAAGTTAAAAAAAAAAAAAAAAAAAACTCAATTGAATTATGACATGTCTCTTTGCAGCACCAAGTCATTGAACAGCTTGAGGAGGTCCATTCTCTTCTTGATAAGACCGTACAAGGTATTTCTGAATTGAAGAGGCTTTTCCCCTTGCATTCTGTTTTTATCTTTTCTCGTATGTTGGAAGTTATTAATTTAGTTTTTAAGGATCCAATGAGAATGATTTCTAACAGTGATGAATGGGTAAACTAGGGAAGTAAAGAATATTAGTAGCTACCTGGCCTTGGTGAATTTCCAAATCTTTTGGCTAGATAATTTCGAAACCATTTTGTGGCACCATTTTAGTCAACTAAGATGTAGTACCACTTGAGCTGACATTTATAGTCCGTACTAATCCCGATAAAATCATGCTACTGGGTACATGCTGGGTTTCACTCAGATGCCATTGGGAAAAACAAGTTGATTCTTATTATAACTCAAGCAAACCTGTTCAACTCTCTGGTGGGAAAAGATAGCAGAAGTCTTTTACCAGTGTTTGCCTTGTTTGATAGTTCCTCATTTGTTGGATTTTATCTGGTTTTTTTTGTCATGATTTTCCTTATATTTTCGGGACTGATAAGGCAGCATACAGATCAGTTTATGCAGATCAACAAAATCCATGGACTGAGTAAACCACAAAAGCTTTTAGCCGTTTTCTAGCTTTGTTAGTAGAACCATTGAATTGTGAACAATGAAATAAAATGTTAATTAGCTTATAGTGATGCATTGGCCTTCATGTGCCCCTGACAGCCAAATTCCTACTTTTCGTATGTTGTTTCTTCTCCTTTCTGGTGATAAGTTGATCTTATCACATGACAGTTGTGGCAAAGAAGATGTACATGGAAGAGATTTTTAAGCAAGCTTCTGATAGCCAATTTTGGGACCTGTGGAATAGACAGAAGTTGAATTCTGAACTTGAGCTGAAGCAGCAGCATATACTGAGTCTGAATCAGGTGGTGTAATTAATATTTTACAAATAAAGGATTTCTGTGGCTTGGATTTAACAGTTCATGTCTATCTTATTTCAGGACTTGACCAATCAGTTAATTGAATTGGAGAGGCATTTCAATGTCCTTGAACTCAATACATTCAGTGAATATGGTGGAACACATAAAGATCTTGCAGCTAAGAAGAATAGATATAGACCTTCAAGGTAAAGTATATTGTAACTCCTAGGTTGAACATAAATGAAAAATGTTGAATTTAGTCCACTTGACATCTTCATGTAATTTCAATTGGTCAGTGGTGGATTCAATCTATTTTTTATTTTTTTTTCAATAAAGTAACTGATTAGAGATGGAGAGCGTATTTCTTGTCTTGTTACTAAGAATAGCATTGAGAATTATTTTACTGAACTGAAGATCTTTTCCCTTTCCAGACACATTCAGTCATTGTGTAGTGTACATAATGCAATGAATTCACAACTTGTAGCTGCAGAGAATCTTTCAGAATCACTCTCAAAACAAATGGCTTCATTGAGTATAAAGTCCCCATCTGATGAACAGAAGACTGTGAAGGAGTTGTTTGAAACAATAGGAATTCCATATCAACCTTCATTTGGCTCTACAGACATGAAAAATGGTATAAATACTCCTTCAAGCAAGAAGTTAGTGCTTTCTAATCTGGCAACGAATAAAGATCAGTCTAAGAAAAATCAAGCCAGTGCTTTTAAGGGTTGTGAACCAGAAATGTCTAGGAGAAGAAGAGACTCTCTTGATCAGGTATTACTTTCTTGCAACTGTAGGCATCCATTGGTTTAAGCTTCTCAGTTTTGGTGCTTGACAATGGTTGCGTCCATTTTTTTTCCTTTGCATCTCTTGCATGGTGAAATGCCAAAGATCTGTAACCAGAGCCGTTTATCTTGTGTTTTAACATATCTTAAAGATAGCACTCATTTAGATGCATGAGAGTCATATCTAAGACCAGATATGTACCTAATCTGATACCTTTAGAGTAGAACCTAGGGTACCCAAGCTTCATGGTATGCATTCTATATCAGTTGCCAAATTATGTTTTGATGAAATGGTTAACCTCAACTGAAGCATGCTTCTGTTTGATATTTGGTTTCACTAGTTATATAATTTGTGAGTATTACTAAACTTGGATGCAGAGTTGGACCTGTTCTGAGCCTCCTAAAACAACTGTCAGAAGAATGCTGCTGCAAGATGTCAAGAGATCAAATATGAACAGGTCTTTCTTTTCAATGGATAAACAAAATGCAGACCTTTCTTTGCTAAAAAAATCTCCAAATCAAACAGATTCCAGAATCCCCTCAACTATATTCACTGCATCTGAACAGAGAGGTGATCTCACCTAATTGCTGGCTCGAATAATGTGTATGAATTAATTTTATGTGACTACCGATCTTACCTTAAAAATACTGGCTGCAGGTATTCAAGTTGCTCACCCTGAAGATGTGCCTGAACATGCAAAGGCATCACCATTCATATTGCCTATCAACCTCTCAACACCTACCCAAATTTCAGCGCCTAAGTATGCTATGTTTCCAGGAAACAATGTTTCGGTGGTTTCATCAAGACCTGGATCCCATTTGTCTCCCGCAAATGAAAGTCAAGAGTTGTCTGCCAAAAGGCACAATACTGTTGTTGAAAAGTTCAATTCAATCTCAAATAGTGGGAATAAGCCTATCTTGCAGATGAAAATTCCTCAAAATTCATCAGTATCTAACTATCCACCCTCAGATATAACCACTTTGCTGAGTGAATCCAGCGAAATGTCTGTTTCTACTGGTAAAATGACAATATTTACTAGTTCTAAGGCAGAAAACAAGTCTTCCCATACAGTAAATTCTGAATCTTGGAGAATACAGGACTCTGTGTCCTCAACGGCATCAACCATTCCTCCAGCTTCACCTTTGTTTGGGAAATCAACCCACTTTAATGTTGACAAAAGCCATCCTGGTGAAAGAATTTTAGCAGTACCCTCATTTGGTGGTTCATGTGATTCTTCATCAATTATCCGAACACCATTAACTCCTCCTTTGTCGTCATCCATCTCATCGGCAACATTACCTTCTGCATCAGTCCCAGTGGACTTAAGTAGATCTTTGACTAGTTCAAACACAAACCAAGTCAAGTCAACTTCTTCAATTTCAGCTCCTCCCTCTAATCAAACCCCTAAATATGTGCCTTCATCACCTTATCCACCTTCCCTGAATCCAAACCTGGAGCCCCCTAGATCGGAGGTTCAACAAGTTGTGATATCTAATTCAAAGACTGATTTGGAGAGTAAAGATGTCAGCACACCGTTGGTTGAACCTCCAAACAATAAAACAAAAACTGATTTGGAGACTACAGATGTGAACACACCGTTGGTTGAGCCTCCGAACAATGAAACTAAGTCAGAGCCCAAAGCTTCAGAAAAATGCAGTCCTTCAAGTGCAGGCTCAAGTGCACAGTCCACAAACAATGTTACATGGTCTGTATCAAGCAATAACTCAGTTTCTCAGCCAGAACAGCGTGCTGATGCACCTACGCAATTTCCAACTTTTCCTCCTCCTGGTGTTACTAGTGGGAAAGCTGCAAATTTAGATGCCACAATCACAGATGAGGATGAGATGGAGGAAGAGGCTCCTGAGATTAGCAATGCTGCTGAACTTAACTTGGGAAGCTTTGGTGGCTTTGGGATTAGCCCTATTCTAGTCAATCCACAGCTAAATCAAATCCATTTGGCGGTCCGTTTAGTAGTGGGGGAGCTAGTCCTCCAACTCCTCCAATGGCATTTTCAGATCCTAGTGGAGGGTTATTTCGACCTGCATCTTTTACCTTTCCAAGCTCACAGCCTTCTGCACCAGCCCAATCAACAAATCCAGGTGCATTCTCTGGTGGCTTCAGTGCTGTGGCACCTGTTTCTGCAACACCTCAAAGTGGGTTTGGCCAACCTGCACAAGTAGGGTCAGGGCAGCAGGCACTGGGATCAGTTCTCGGTAGTTTTGGACAATCAAGACAGCTTGGTAGTGGATTACCAGGCAGTGGTTTTGCTGCTCCTAGTGGTTTTGGGGGTGGATTTGGAGTCAGTAGTTCAGCCGGTGGCTTTTCAAGTGCTTCAACAGCTGCTGGGGGGTTTGCAGGCATAGGGTCAACCGGTGGAGGGTTTGCTGGTGTTGCATCATCCGGCGTTGGTTTTTCAGGAATTGCTACTTTTGGTGGATTTGCCGGTAATGCTTCTTCTAGTGGTGGTGGTTCTGCTGCTGTTTCTTCAGCAGGTGGATTTGCAGGAACTGCCTCGGGTGGCGGATTTGGTGGTGGATTTGCAGGAGCTGCATCCGGTGGTGGATTTGGGGGATTTAGCAGCCAGGGAAGTGGTTTTGGTGGTTTTGGAACTGGTGGTGGAACTAATAAACCTCCTGAGCTCTTTACACAAATGAGAAAATAGTCATATGTCACATGTAAAGTCTGTTTCATGAATTTTTGCTAAAAGCAAAAATGTGTCTCCCATCAAATGAATTTAACAACTAAGAGGATTGTTGAAAATCCTCGATGCTGGGAAGCGTCCATCACATTTGTAAACCCACATGCTAATTGCCTGATTTTATAGTTTGTACTTATTAAATTCTTAAATGGGGTAAATTTTGGGTTTTTATTGTGGGATCTTTTGCAAGGGGATGCCTGGTTTGTCACAAGGATTTAAATAAAATCAAAATCAATCAAACTACAAATTATATAAATGTGTAAGGATTAAAATTATAAGGGGATGCTTGGTTTGTCACAAGGATTCAAAGAAAATCAAAATCAATAGAACTCCAAATTAAATAAATATGTAAGGAGATAACTTGAGCATAATTTTTATTGTATGGGAGTAATATATTATAAATAAAGATAGATTGTTATTTAGATTTTAGGATACCATTTTAAAATTTTTATAATAGTTTTCAAACTACTACCACAGCATTGTCCTAGTTATTATTTGTATCAAAAATCATATATTTAGATAGATTAATAATCTTTTATGAATATATAGTTTTCAAAGTAGCTTTTACTTTTAAATAACTTATAATACACAGTATATGGGATGATAAATTCTGCAATAAAATATGCCGATTAAAGTTTTTAACATGACCAATGATAACAAATTATAAAGAAAAACAAAGTTATTGCCTTAATCTAATTTTAAAAAATGTCAACTAACTCTTATATTAACAAACAGAGGTGGTATTATCTAAATTTTAATTTGCATGGGACAAAATCTTAAAAGAAACATGGTGTGAGGGAGCACCTTAGGTAAGGGAAGAAAGGAAGAGGCCCGAGAAAAGGAAAAGATAGAGATACAGATCTTGGATATTACCTCCCGTCCTAAATATCACAAGTAAACTAATCTTCAAAAGAATATATTTTAGTTAAATAAATTATGATGCAAACCCAGAACCAAAAGGATGGCTCCCAAAGTATAATTTTCATCAAGTATATCTTTCTCAAATCTCAAAGCACAATTTTCTTAAATATATACTACTAGTCACCTGCTCCATTAACAGAACTAGCAACACCTTTCTTAAAAATGTTTATAGCCAATGAAATTTAACAACATTGCAATATGGTAAATAATTCTTTAGTCTTCAACCCAATTGCAGTTGATCCCAGCTGCAGCCAACAAAAGCCAATTATAATCTTCAATTGATATATTTTATTGTGCCAGAACAAAACCAGTAGAAACAAAACAGAAAGTAACAAATTGCTCTTTTCCAAATAGCTATAACAGTTCAAAACAAAGTAAATAATAAATATGGGAAGCATGAAATAAGTCTAGCTTCCCCTGGTTCCATTATTAGGGGAAAAGTTACAAAATATGAATATGATTCAAATGAACAAAAGGGATAGAAATAGCATGTCCTAACCTAACCATAGAAATAAACCATAAAAGGAAATGAGATATCCCTGTGAAGAACATCATACCTTGATCGCCTCAATAGAATATTCAACCTGAAATAGCCGGTCTTCGGGAGAAAATGTATTAACTCCCCGGTCATGCTCAGTCCTTTCTCACATCCAAAGAGAGAGAGAGAGAGTATCCTGCATCAAAGAGAAAAATGATGCTCACCTTGTTAGAAACATCTTCGTTCTGATTTAATCAGGTCACTAAATGACACAGGGACGAGATTAGGACAAAGATAGAAAAGTAAAGAAAGGAAAATAATAGTAGCATTTATTTCGTGCAAAATCACTTCATGACTTGCATTTTTTCCTGTGTTTACTCGGCACCCTTTGAAGTTGATGAATTCAATTATGTAAAAGTTTAGAACTTGAAAGTGCAGGCCCTAATAAAGAAAACACAAGATAATACGAGAGGTTGGATAGAACGTTGGTTAATTCTGTATTCCTCACTTTGTTTCCTGATTGCGATTTGAAGGTTCTTTCTAGAACTAATTTTTTTGATCATAACCCCTTGCTTATGCATCTTAAAAAATTAAAGAATAGAAGTAACATATGCCGCCCATTTAGATTTGAAGCTATGTTTCTTGCCCATGAGAATTTCCCAGAATTTTTGAATGCACACTGGTCTGATCAGGTTGATTTAATGATAAATATGACCAACTTTCGAGAAGCAATACCTGGCAGGAACAGAGATGTGTTTGTTTGAAAAAAGAAAGCAGAATTTTCTTGCTTGAGTAAATGGCATTCAGAGATCTAATTCTTATCCTTACTCTTCCTTTTTATTTAGTTTGGAAAAAGAGTTACATGAAGAGCTTGATGAGGTTTTGAAGTTAGAGGAAGTCAAGTGGTTCTAGAAATCTAGAACTGAATGGATAATGAAAGAGACAGGAACACTGGATACTACAATCTCATTATGAGGCGTAGAAGAAACAATTAGCTTTGAAAATGATAGTGAAGAATGGGTTGAGGAAGAGGAAGAATTGAAAGCTCTGGTTAATCAGTACTTTAAGAATTTATTTTTATTGAGCTGAGAAGAAAATAGAATATATGCTGTTATCTCTAATCTAGGAGCCATCTGATGAAGAAAGAACAATGGGACCTCAAACTTGGAATTGACGGTTTCCCTCCTATTTTTTATCAGAAAAACTGGAAAATGGTGCGGCCATCATTTTGCAGGTTTGTTAAATCTGTATTTGATAATCAAGTTGATTTAGATGACCATAATAAGACCTTTATTGCTCTCATTTCAAAAAGGATGCTCCGCTGCGCGTTCAACACTTTAGACTGATTTCATTATGCACTGTCCATTACAAGTGCAACGAAGATAATTTCTCAAAGGTTGAAAAGTTCTATGGATGTCCTCATTTCTCCCCAGCTGGGTTTACATAAGGAAGGCGCATCCAGAGGATAATATTATTGTTGGACAATAGGTTTCACGCTCTATGTGTAAACCTAAAGGAAGAAGGGGGTTAATGTCATTAAAGATTGATTTAGAGAAGGCTTATGATAAGCTTAACTAGAGCTTTTTCAAACAGACACTTATGGATGCAGGAATGGAAGTGGGTTTTGTCAACCTTATAATGCGTTGTATCTCTACTACTTCCTATAATGTGCTTTGGAGTGGTTCCAAGACTGAATTCTTTCCCCTAAAAGAGGTATCCAACAAAGGATCCTATCTCACCCTTTCTATTAATGTTGTGTATGGACATGTTGTCAAATATCATACATGATGCAGTCCAGGAGGGTAGATGGAAGCCAATTAAACTAACTAAGGATGGACCTTTGGTTTTGCACCTGCTCTTGCCCAATGATCTTCTTTTATTTGGTGAAGCAACTAAGGATCAAGCTCGCTGCATGATGGAGTGTTTGAATTTATTTTGGCTGGCTTCGGGTGAGAAAGTTAGTAAAGAAAAGTCCTCTGTTTTTTTTATCCCAAGAGTAGCAGCAAACCTTGGAGGAAAAATCAAAGGTATCACAGCAATGACAATCACGGAAAAGCTTGGAGATATCTCGGCTTCTCTTTGAGTAGAAAGAGGCGACCAAGAGAGACCTTCCAATATATAATAGATCGGGTTGGAGAAAAATTATCTATTTAGAAGACAAATTGTTTTTGATGGCAAGAAGGATGACACTGGCTAAGTCAGTTTTAAGCATCGTCCCTTTATATCTTATGCAATTGCGAAAATCCCAGCTAGCATCTGCAATGAAGTAGAGAGAGTCCAACGTGATTTCATTTGGGAAAGAGTAGTGTCTCTCATATGATAGGATGGGAAAGGCTGCTACAACCCAAGAATTATGGTGGTTTGGGTTTTAAGAGATTGGTTTCAATGAACAGTGCCTTTGGAGCAAAATTGTCATGGAACTTGGTCATTGGTTCAAAAAGCCTATGGGCGAATGTTTTGCAGTGTAAATACATGATCCGCAGCGATGAAAACCTCCTTAATGTTCTGCCAGGAGAAAAAAATTTTGCGTTTCATTTGTCAACAAAAAGATATTGTTCGGAGTGATACAAAAATGGCAGACAAGAGATGGAGAATCTGTCAGTTTTTTTAAAGATTGTTGGCTCTTCAAGGATGCTAGAATCATGGATAAAGGCCTCATGCCACTTTCTATTGAGGAAGCTTCCTCTTCAGCGGCTGACTGGGTGCAAAATGGCACTTGGAACTACTCTAGGCTTGCTGATGTAATGGATACAGATGTTATACGAGGACTAATGGCTTCCATACCAGCTTCACATGCAGCTGGAAACGACATTATGAGTTGGGGTGCCAATAGTCATGGTAAGTTTACTGTCAAGAGTTCATATTTTTTAATTGAAAAAACCAACCATGGTTAATGCAATTCATTTTTTAAGTTGATATAGAAATGGAGAGGATGGGAAAGAATGAGTATCCTTGTGGATGGCATGCTGTAACAGGTTGCATACTAATGATTGTAGAAGTAGGTGGTCGCATGATTCAGCCAATTGTCAATTTTGTAATTCAGGAAGTAAAAATGTGATGCACATCCTTAGAGATTATTCCTCTGCTAGGAAACTTTGGTTGCCTTTAATTAATCCCATCTAGTCTTGTCAGCATCCTTGTCTGATTGGTTTTCTCTCAATTTGAGATGAAATCTGGGACGAAATGCAAACTGTGAGTGGAGTCTTCTTTGGGGTGCTTTCACGTGGATGCTTTGGACATGGAGAAATAAACATACTTTTGACTTGGACTTTTTAAAGTCAGAAGAATCAATTGTGTTGTTTTAAACTAACTCAGATCTGCGCGATGCGCGAGATAAGAGGTCAGGTATTTATTAATGTGTTGTTATATAAAAAATCATTTAAATCTTTAAGAGAATAATCAAAATATTAAATTAAATATTTTACTAAATATGTTGTACCGATTAATTTATAAAATGTTGTGTAATTACTTTCTCCATTATCCATCTTTCATAACTAACTTATTATTTTTATTATTTTTATTTTAGTGTTTTGAGCTTATCATTTTACTGATGTATTGGCCAGGGAGACACTTATTACTCTACTTTTATATAGTTAAAATTCATGGGAATTTTTTGTCGAGATGAATGATTTTTCCCTTGCCTGAGAGCCTGCTCCTTGAAAAGTTAAATTATCTTGGAACCCGCTTCAATCTGGGTGGCTTAAGATAAATATGGCTGGTACTGTTTGGGTGGCTTGAGATAAATGTGGCTGGTGCTGTCTCATTCTCTAAAGAAGATATCAGGTTGTGGTGGTCTAATTCGGGACCATAATGGAACTTGGATCATTGGTTTTAGTCATCAAATTGGTTACTGTTCAGTTTATGAGGCAGCAGAGTTGGGTGCTTATAGAGGCCTCAAGTTAGCATGGGAATTTGGCTTTAGAAAGTCATATTGGAAAGTGATTCAAAAGATCTTGTGTAGGCTATTAGATCACCTAATGGCTCCCAACCTGAAAGTTTAACCTGATACAGATAAGGACTATGATGGATTGTACATGAGAGTTGGTTGTTAACCATTCTCTAGAGAACATAATTGTGTTGCAAACACCTTGGCTAAGGAAGGTCTCTCCAGAATGGCTACTTTTAATTCTGCCCCTTAATAGTTGCGGGAGCTGAGCCAGATCCAAGACTATTTGGGATTAAATTCACCTCGAGTTAATTTGTGTTTTATAATTGAGCTTTTGCGCTCTCTTTTATAAAAAATAACTCTAAATCCACTAATAATGAGGCAAAAATAAATCTAGGTCATTCTTTTCTTTCATTCTTGAACGATATTATTTCTTTGATCCTTAATGTACAATATATTTATCTAACCCAATGATACTTGCTTTAGTGGTAGACCAGTTAGATTACAAAGTAGGTGAGGTGAGCTCAAATCCTACCTTGTTCAAAAAGACCGCTAAGGATAGAGGCACATTCTAGTTGCAAAGCCTCAATCATTAGTTCGGTCTTTCGAATGTTTAGTCATTTAAGAAAAAGTTTCCGACACCAAGTGGCCCTAAGGGTTATAAAAAAAAATGTATTTATCTAATTTTAGAAGAAAACTAAATAAATTACTTAATTAATATATAGAAATAATATCTCTAAAATATAAGTTTAACATTAGAAATATAATTTATAAAAAAATTAATTTATAAAAAATGATAAATAAATAAAAAAGAGAAAAAAAAAAATCTCACTTTTTGACCAAAATTCACACCAAACTAGGTCTTACATTTAATTGGAGGGGGTAAGATTTATTTGTGATGGGTCATCTATCTTTTAACAAGATGGTCATCTATCTGTGTTGTTTGTTTGATTTTAAGAGAGAGTAGAGTGGAGTACCATGAGAGGTGGTTGTTTTGTTTGTTTGATTTAATAACCACGATATTGGATATATATTATGTTTAAAATATACAATAAACAATAAAAAAATAACTAATAAAAAAAATCATTATTCAATTTAAATATGACAAGCATACAAGTCTTCCAAAAAAAAAAAAAAAAAAGAAAATCTTGACATTATCTATTTAATTAAACCATAGACTTGTGTTAGATGCCTTCATATTTATTTAAATATTAGAATTTTGCGACGTTTGATTCATAAAACAGCACGTCAACAAAAATCTCAATATGTTATGAGTCATAACTCAAATTTGACTCAACAAAAATTTAAAACATATAAAGCCCAAAATACTCCTACACTTAGGAGCCCAAGGAAACTCATTTATCACCCTTGAAAGTGAATCGTCAATGCCTAGTTGTTCCAGACTTCCAGTGGCAACATCATCCACCATGTTTAGATGACCTCTCAAGTTCATGGCGTTCACATGTTAGTGTACATGTGTATTTAAAATTGTATTTAAAAAAGAAAGTGAATCAAGCTAGCTACTACTCTCCATAATAGGGTGCCATTGGCTTTCATGAAAAAAAATCATGGTTTTAATGATTTCTAATGTGAAAACGAAATACTCCCTGGGTCCTATTATTATAAGCGCACCAACTAACAAGTTTATTTGGTCCTTTTTATAAGGCACTTGCTTATTCCCGATGAGCATTAATTATTTGTTTTCATGTCTACCCAAAATTAATGAGGGTAGTGTGTGAGAGTAATAATTAATATAATATTAGAGTTTAGTGGAATTAGTAGGGGTAATATTGTAAGTTACTTAAATTATAGGGTAACTTTATTGACTTTTATTTGTTTTTATTGGTTTGTGAAAAGTTAGTTGGTGCCTTATAATAAGGACCAGATGGAGTATGTTAATAATTAGTGAGTGCTTGGCTATTATTTTTTCGGTCCTAAATATAAGATATAATTAACTTTTTTTGAAGAGATTGATGAAGCTAATTATATTATTTTAGAGTTTTTTTTTTCTATAAACTAATTAGTTTAATTAAAAAAATGTACTCCCTCTAGTCCTTATTATAAGGCACCAACTAACAAGTTTATTTTGGTCCTTTTTATAAGGCAAGACTTGCTTATTCCCCGATGAGCATTAATTATTTGTTTCTATGTCTGCCCAAAATTAATGAGGGTAGTGTGAGAGTAATAATTAATATAATATTAGAGTTTAGTGGAATTAGTAGGGGTAATATTGTAAGTTACTTAAATTATAGGATAACTTTATTGACTTTAACTATTTTTATTAGTTTATGAGAAAAGTTAGTTGATACCTTATAATAAAAACCAGAGGGAGTATGTCGTTAGCCACACCCACAAAGTAGAGGCTGAAAATTTGCATATACAGAGCAATTCAGAAAACTTTCAATTGCCTAAAATCAAGTTATACATGTCAAGCCAACTTATAAACGACATCGTTCTATTATAAACGAATCCTTCATACCTTTGATGGATAAAGCCCCTAAGAACCAAAAGGTAAAAGCAAGAGAATGTTGACTAAGATTATCCATTAGACAAAAGGGTATAACAACAAAAGGTGTGCATGGAAAAAAGGAAGCATTCATTCAATTTTAAATATATGACATAATTTATAATACAAATTATACTATAAAATATATTATATATTTAAGACCGGAGGCAATATTATCCTTTCATCTAAAAAAGATGTGCATGGAAAAAATATGGGCGGAAGGTCATCAATCTTTTTGTAAGTAGGCCATATTGAAACACGAAAAAGGAAACTATTGTGGGAAAACGTGGCTTGACAGATCAAACCAATATCCCTATGTCCCAGAGTTCCTAGAAATAGGTATGCCATTAGCCACACACAAAAAGTGAAGGTTGAAAATTTGGATGTACAGTCAGAAAGCAATTCAGAAAACTTTCAATTGCCCAAATTCATCCTTGGGTGATGAATACTTATCCATAATTGTATTCCATTAGTAATCAATCATTTATGTCTTTCAAAATGTTTTCAAATTGCTAAATGGACCAAAAGTAAATTTGTGCATAACTTTCTGAGTTTATGTTTTTGAAATGCACAATTCTAAAATTTGTTTGGATTTCAATTCACCCTATTTTGTAAAAATGCATACAAATGTTTTGAAAGATATCCATACTTTAATTGCATTCAAATGATGTTTCAAAAATTGGAAGTTAATGTTGTATACTAAATGTCGGATATGCTTCAAATTTGTCCTGTTGAGTTTTCCCCATCTTTCACATATTGATCTTTGGAATTCAATGTATTTCTTGAACTCTTTAGTTTCATTTTCTAACTAGTTGGACCTCATGTCTAATAAGTTATTCATCTCTGGGTGTCAAGCTTATATCCGTAAAATAATTCAATTTGTGAAAATCTTATGCCTAATGCATAAATCCTTATTGGTCAAGATATTCCAAGCTTTATGAATGTTGATTAAAGCATTGAATCTTAATACATTAACCATTATAGTGGAATAACTTACTAGGATAATATTCTGGAACTCTAGTCATTTGGACTAATGAGTATGTGCCTATTTATCCATGAATCCTAGTAATCTTTTTGTTACTCAAATGCATCAACTTTGTCTTTATCCATATTTTGAGTAACTATATCTGTATATTCATATTCTTTCCTTGATTATTCATATATTTCTAGATTTAATTCTAAGAGGCAAGATTATCTCCTAGTCAACAAAGAAAGTCATTATGCGTAAATATTTCTATTCTACTTAGTCTTTTTGACTAATTCATTTCCCCTATGACTTTTGCTTTTGGGAAAATTCTTCAACATATTAACTTCAATGTTCAAAATGTTCTCCAAGAATTGAAGCACTTTGACATATTCTTTAACAATCTGACTTCCATCATATTTAGTGTGTGCATTGATTTTTAAACATATTTCAAAAATAACTCTTTCATACATTAAACTTCAATTTCATAATGCATTATTATTGTTTGAAAGAACATTTGAAATAATTTGCATATTTCATTCTTGAAAAATCTAATCTTATTCATGAACTATTGTTTGATAAATGCTTATCCTTATGGATAAAATTTTCTATGCCTTCTTGATCAAACTTACATGCATTTTATCAATAACATTTTTTCCACATAAAGTGTATTTACAAATTTGGGAAATAATTGTCTTGGTATAATATAGTTGTTACCCTTTGTGACTCATTGGATTGAATTTATTCAATTGGGTAAAATTATAGTTGTTAGACCTCGGCTATCATCCAAGAGGGGGTGAATTGGGTGTCCGATAAGACTTTTGGAACTTTGAAAATCTTTTCGAAACTTATTGAAATCAGTTTGTATGACAATAATAATTTATAAAGCGATAGTCATCATTCAAATATATATGCCGGAAATATAAGATATGAGGGAAGAGAATATGCAAACTGTGATTTATACTGGTTCGGCCCAATCCACGATGACCTACATCCAGTCCCGGGTTCCTCCCGAGATTTCAATCCACTATCTCCTTCAAGCTTTAATCGGGTGCTTGAGATCCACTACAATCCCACAAATTTAGCCGGGCACTTGTGTAACCTTTACAAATCTCTTACTGAGATACTCCCCCTTACCTACTATAAGGATACAATCTTTATAATGAATGATTACAAATAATCTTCTCTAGAAGTGATAAGATGAACACCGAAGTGCATTACAAATAATCTCACTTTCTAATAAACTATACGATCAATGAGAAAACAGAGAGAAAATGAGATAAACGTCAGAAGTCATTTTGACTAAGAAGGAAATTTTGTTTTTGTTGATCGTTCGTTAATCGTCACGCCTTCCGGTTTGAAGACTTCGCAATTTATAGGTACTTGTGTTTCGACCGTTGTGAGTATTCGACTGTTGAGCTATTCTTCCAGCTTAGAATATGACCGTTGGAGAGAGATTAATGAGCCGTTGAGAGTAATAAATATATCTGTTTCTCTGTCTCTTCGTAATCTTTCAACGTTGGTCAATATACTCCGTTGACATTCTTTGTTCTATTTGCCCGTTGAGACTCAAAGTGCGTAATGTTAACTCGGAAATGGCCGAATGCTTTACGGTTGATCGAAGCTCGTTTCTCTTTTTGTGTTTCGTCTTTGCTTTGACATTTAATGCGTCTGACACAGAATTGCTTTATGGGAATTTTATGATTAAAACATGTTAATCATATCTGAAAAGCACTAGCAAACTGATTAAACTTGGTTAGAATAGGTATAAATCAATAATATGAAACACCCAAGTCATAATCAATGATTTTCAGTATGCGAGAACGAAGATTTGAAAATGCAATATATATTCTCGAAATTGTTCTTATGGTTCTTGAGAATCAATGAAGAGAAGTTTTCCGTAAACCATGTTTCAAATATACTCGAGAATCATATCTTAATACTCGAGAATGATACGTTGAAAGTATTTTTGCAAGTGTCAGTGACAAGGCATTCTCGAGAATACATCTATCATACTCGAGAATTACTTAAATACAAAACTACGGAGGAGAAATGAGATCAGAGAGACCACCACTAATTCTCGAGAATTGATTCTCATTCTCGAGAATTACTCAGATGCAAAGTGATAGATAAATATGAAATCACATTATTCATTCTCGAGAATCAAGTTACCATTCTCGAGAATTGACTCAGCATAGTGGAAAATGACATAACTTCTTCAAGATGATTTTCATTCTCGAGAATCACAAGTGTATTCTCGAGAATCTTAGCGTTGTGAAGATATGACAATATTTGATGTTTCATTCTCGAGAGTTATATCGAGAAGACTTGTGATGGTGGATCTGTCATACCATTCTCGAGAATCCTTGATCCATTCTTGAGAATCAATTACGCATGGAGATGCAATTGAGTTAATTCTGATTCAAATATTTAAAATCTTTAAAGCCTTCTTTCCATGCAAGAAGAATCAGCTCCAAACTCATTGTAGTTCGTCCGTTATCATCAGATGAATGGAGGTTGTTCTTGACTAGCGTTTTTTGCAGCATCCTGAACTGATCGTCAATTTCAAAACATCATATCTTGTTCAATTGATCTTAGTTTTTCATGATCATGATGTTTGTGGAAAGGTATGTGAGTCTAGTTTCAAATGGAACTAGTTTCAGCTCATTTGGATTTGTCGTTGTGAGATACACTCAAAATACCGAAGCTTGGTCTGGATTGTGACGTTGATTTCACTGCCATTTTATAAAATTCATAGCTCCTTCATATGACCTCCTTTAGACTTGAAATTTATGTCAAAATGATGCATTGAAAGTCTAGTTTCATATGCCACTGGTTTCACCTCAATCCGATCTCTAGTTTGGGAGATATCATCGAATTACCAAACGTCGCCCGAGTGGAACGTGAAACAGAGTTGAACAGAGTAGCTGAAACACAACCATTCTCGAGAATTACAACACCATTCTCGAGAATTACAGTACCATTCTCGAGAATTGATGTTTCATACTCGAGAATGACTTGTGATTTTCACATGAACAGTACCATTCTCGAGAATTACATTGTTCGAGAATGACTTCGTAAAGCTTATTTTAACTCCAAATTGAACCGTTCAAACTTCTCTTTGATCACAGAGACTTCTAGAATCAATCTAGGAGCTTGAATAATGATATTCTCATTCCATTCAGTGAGTTCTTCTTTCTTTAATCTCTTTTCTTGATCATTCTCCACAATTCAACTTCTTCTTCAATATTAAATATAAGCATTAGTCAAAGTAGAAGATAAATGTACTAGGGAAACTTTTTGCTCTTAATATTGATAAGCATATTTGTCATCATCAAAACTAAGCATAACTAACAATAGTTTGGTCTTTGATTGTTACACTCTTTGCTCAAAAATCATATGGTTAAATTGTATAAGAGCATAAGAATTGTTATGTATAACCTTGTATGGACCCAAGAAAAAGTTGGGTACCAAAGAGCATATATTTTTGTTTTGCAGATCCCCCGTACTCATATCGACAAACAAAGATAAACAGAGAGAAGGGATACTTGCAAAGTAACTCGAGTGACTATGAAAGTGATAAGTAACTACTCGAGTAAACACCTAATGGAGTAGTTCTCAAAGAAAAACTCATCCTTATACATCTAATCTGGGAGAGCCTCAATATTGATCACATCTTCGAGATAGTGGCTAGCCAAAGTGATGCATCTATGGATTATAGAGGATTATGATATTACTTGAGTGAGGTATTGTATTTCAAAACTATATATATATATATATATATATATATATATATATATATATTATAATCATGCTAGGCTAACTTGATTTCATTCATTTCATCTTATTTTATGAAATTTAGCCTAAGCATACCCATTTTTTAAAATGATCTCTATGTTTTAAACCCTTTTATCATCATAAAAAGCATAAGTAATTTCTTCATGCCAATTTCAAGTCCACCCAAGTGAACTTAAAAGTTCTTAATTCTGAGATATGATGTTATGTCCACTGGAGTTGAAGGAATTCCAGACCTCATGGCATTTGGTATCACATTATTATTTGGTATCATTAAAGGGAGCTTCATATTTTTAGTCATGCATTCATTAAGGGACAACTTCACATTTACATGTGTTTGATATCTTAAAAGCTTATCTCCTTTATTTGAAGAAACCCTTTTAAGTATATCTGTATTCACTATCTTTTATTAATTTTGATTATGAGTTAATTTCATATTTGAAAATATCTTATATTTTCCTTTCATTATCTTTACTTGAAAATATCATATAGAAAGGGATACCTTAACATTTGGTTTGCGCTAACAAACTTCTTTTGCAAAGAAAGTTTTTCAATTTGTAGCAGGAGACTTTGTTATGCACTAGGACATTCCTTAATGCACTATAAGGAGAAACCATCAGATTGAGGAATAATGCTTCCATGTTCCATCATTCAGCTAAGATATACCCTATGAAGAGCTCGTTGAGGAAAAGGCAAAAGATGAAAGCTGAGTACTAATCATATTCATTCAAGGAAGCCAGTACTTTTGTCTTTTTCACATCTTAAAGGATATTCATGATCTTTCTATTGAGCACTCTTCAGAGGTTCTCATACAACAAGAAAGCACACAGATGGACTTGATCGATCATTCATCAATTTGCAGAACCTACATGAGCATTTCTAATCTCTATCTTTTTATATTCAGTGAATATTTTGCATATGTTTGGTATCTCCTTGACTCATTCTAATTTGGTTTCATATTTGTCTCTCCACAGGTATCTCTTCTTTACTTCAACTTTTTGCTAATGACGAATAAGGGGGAGAGAATGACAAGAAAAATATGTTGGGTCTAATACATTTTTAGATTCATACATATTTTTCTTAAATATTTGTCATCACCAAAAAGGGGGAAAATGTTGAATATGATTAGTTTTGATGATGTCTTATATAAATGCCATTATTAAGAGCAAAAACCTTGTATAATATATTTATCTCCTACATTGACTAACTACTATATTTAATGTAAATTAGTTCAAGTTGAATTATAGATCAAGAAGAAGATAAGAGATTTCAGAAAGAAGAAATTGGAGAGAATGTCAAGTTCAAGAAGAAGATGAGAGATTGAAGAAGGAAGAACTTGCTAGAATGGAATGAGAATATCATTATTCAAGTTCTTATATTGATGCTAGAAGTCTCCAAGATCATATGGAAGTTGGAATGGCTCAATTAGGAATTAAAGTTAGTAAAAATCAGCTTTAGGACGAGAAAACTTGAGTTCAAAACTCAAAACTTGAGTTTCCTACTTCACTACAGTGATTTGCTTCTCGGATACGAGCAAACTCGAGTTAGCCATCATAAACTCGAGTCAATAACTGTCTTCAGCATCTCTGGCATCTCTGGGCGAGTTAAACTCGAGTTTGCCATTATAAACTCAAGTTTATAGTGCTTTTCAGCACCTCTGTTCAACTCTGTTTCACGTTTCACCTGAGCAAGATCTAGTAATTCGACGATATCTCCTAAACCAGAAATCGGATTGAGGTGAAACCAACTTTGTATGAAACTAGACTCCCAAAGCGTCATTTTGATATAACATTCAAGCCAAAAGGAGTTCAGATCAAGGAGATATGAATTATGGAAGTTGACAGTGAAATTCACGCCACATAGCGGACCAAGCTTTAATGTTTTGAGTGTATCTCACAAACTACAAATTCAATTGAGCTGAAATCGGTGGCATATGAAAGTATACTCAATGATTTCCATCAAGATTTAAACCAACTAAAACTAAGCTTAGACCAGGAAGATATGACTTTCGAAAGGTGACAGTCAGTTCAGGACGTTGCAAAAACGCTGGTCAAGAACACGGCCTTCATTCATCATATCATAACGGCTTAGAGTACAATGATTTTGGAGTCGATTCTTTTTGAATTAGAAAGGAGACTTAAAGATATTTGTGGGGATAGGAGGTTTGTCAAATTCAGAGCTATATCAAAGTCATTACACTCACTCGGAAATTGACCCTCGTGTTGATAATATTCTTGCGTTTTGAAAGGTAGAGAACTTTCAAAGAGTTTACAATTAAGTAAACTGGAGTTTGTATTTTCAAACTTGAGTTTCGTTAGATAGAGAGCCTTCAATATTCTTTGAACTTAACCAAACTTGAGTTTGATATGTCAAACTCCAGTTTGTGTTTGGCCAAGAGTTTTCAAAGTTTCTACTCTTTTGATAAAACTCGAGTTTGTTTTCTTAAACTCCAATTTGTGGCAGGCCGAGAGCTTCACACTATTTTGAACTTAAGAAAACTCAAGTTTGTATTTGAAAACTCCAGTTTGAGCTTTGTCAACTTAACTTTATTTTCATTTCAAAAAGTCCCAAACTCAAGTTTGTCACTTGATGACTTGAGTTTACTCCTATTTCAAAGTATTCTTCAAAGCTCAATCGTGATCTTTACTTAAGAAAAAACTAAACTCGAGTTTGCGTTTGGAAACACGAGTTTTGCTTTTGAGAAAATATTTCAAACTCTAGTTTGCTTGAACAAACTCTAGTTTGAAGCGCTCTATTTTGAAACCTAGTTTCTCGAATTTGTGAAATCTTCATTATTGCTCTAGATACTTCTTATCATTACTCATTACTATTCCTAGCTATGTTTAATCAATTTGTTAGTGAGTTTTAGATGATCAAAGGTTGTTAAACTGAAGATCAAGGGTAAAGTAAATGTTGATGTCATAGCATTTATTGCTGGTTCAGAAAACGAAGCTCTAACGGCTAGTTCCAACTGATCTCCAACGGTTACTATTCACAACGGTCATATTCTCAACGGTAAAATGATCTTCATCTATAAGTAGAGACACTTTCAAGATGGAGGAAAAAAGAGAGACGAGCTTGCACTATCAAAATGCCAACATTCTGAATCTAACATTTATCTCATACACAGTCGGTTCTTAATGCTTACATAGTTCATCATAGAGAGTGAAATGATTTGTATTGTACTTTAGTGTTTATTCATTCACTTCTGAGAGAGAGAAGATTCATTGTAATCATCTTATCATTTTATCTGAGAGTTACTCAAGATTTGGTGATCTTAAGTGGGAAATTGATTGTATCCTTACAGTGTGTAAAAGGGAGTATCTTGATGAGAGATTTGGCTTCACAAGTGCCTGGGTGAACTTGTGGGATTGTATAGGCTTCTCTTGTGGCCAACAAGAGGATAGTGGATTGAAAATCTCAAGTGGAGCTTGGGAGCTGGACGTAAGTCAAGGATTGGGTCAAACCAGTATAAATCTCAGTTTGTATATTCTCTTCCCTTATCTCTTATATTTCCAGTATATGTTTATTTGAATATCTAACTGTTGATTTAGAAGATGCGAAAAAATTTTCAAAGTTCCAAGTTTGTAATCTTCACCCAATTCACTCCACTCTTGGGTTCAGCCAGGTCTTACACTATCATCTACCCTATCTTCCCTATAGGCCATACCATGAGCCTTCTCCTACATGATATAACCTATCTTGTGAACTCTTCCAACAATTCCATCAACCCACATGAAATTCACCTCGACCACAATATGAAGCCTACCAACCACATATATACTTCATCATCATATCTACATCAAGCATATCAATCCTTTCACCCACTATACCAACCATCATTTCAACCCTCAACCCAACCATATTCACTACCACCTCCTGAGTTTCCATACCCAAACTTTGAGCCATTCAATGAACCACCTTCCCAATCATGTGTGCCAAACCAAGAACCTTTATTCTGAAAAGTGTTTCAAGAGCTCCCATATCAAATGACTCATATCACAAATGAGCAGCAATCACACAAGAACAAGTTTTTATCATTGAATATACTCTATATATGATTAGAAGAATGAGAAAAAAGAAAGAGAAAGAGAGTGAGCACCTTACTTAGCAAACACAAGCATTGAAGAACAATTTCCTAGAAAATCCTTCTCCAATGCCCACACAAGAGCAAAAGGAACATATGAGCAGCACTCTGCAAGACATTTCCTGCTTCATTCTTACCTCCAATACATCCACGTAAGCTAAGGTCGTTAAAAGAGTGCAATTCCAACTTCCAGAGGAATCTTCCTCTCCTAAAGGTGATTAAAGCCCTATACTTGAATAAGTTTACCCTTCTCTAACTACTACTCTAACTGATAAAGCAATTAATGACTTGAGTGATGATAAGGTGGATGAGAAAATAATTATTGAATCCCCTCAAATGTTAGAAAGTGTAGTTGCTCAACTTATTAACTTTGATAATAGTGATTCAATTGTACTTGTTGAATGAAGTTATGTTGTTTGAATCAAGCTTAGAACCTTGGCTATTCCAAAGTCAGAGATATGAGCTTCTTGATAGTCTGGATTTATCATGATGCTTTTGCTTGTTATGTTATGATTAACTATGGGACATGAGACCATCGTGCACATGGAATAATGCCCTAGCGACACCTCTAACAACATTTAGCCTCTTATCCCAATCAAGTTTAGATGGTTGCTCTTCACTTGTCAAAATCTTATCCACTGTCACCTTCTGGAAACTCATAGACTATGAACAAGACTCGTGGGCTTGAAAAATATCCAAACAACTTCACTACGTTATGACACGTGATGTTTGGTGCTTGAATTTCACTTATATATGCTTTGAGATGGGAGAAATTTGCTTTCAAAAATGAAGTTTCTTTACAGAAAACAAATTGACTTGGCTCAGCTTTGTAAAAACTTTCTTGTCCTCCTACCCCAAGAAGATATTTGTCATCAAAATCTTCTACATCCTCAACAACTTTTTGATGCAATATTTCCTTATTAAAACATCCCATGAAGAAAATATTTTGAGCCTCTACTTGTCCATTATGATTCTCTATTTTCTTCAATATTTGAATCAATGTAACATCTCAAAGTTTATTTTTGTGATTTAAGTAACATAAGGATGATATTTATTAATCAACTTGAGAGGTTTAAAGTAAATAAAATTCATCATTTAAAATATGAAGACATAGAATTGGAAAAATAAATTGAAGATGGAAGGGGAAATCCTAAACTAGAAAAATGGAGCTGAATGGTTTTTTTTTTTAGGGATCAAATTATTTTCTTATGAAGAATAAGTACAAAATTAAAAGCCGTAAATAATTAACAACATTGATTTAAGTTGAATAAAAACATTTTTATGATAATGAGCATTTATTATGTAATTATTTGTGTAAGAAAAATTTACTCAAAATGGGACTAAACTTTAAGAACTTGATTTCTAGTTGAGATTTCCAGAAACAACAACAATTTGAGATGATTTAATTTCTTACTAAAAGATTTTAAATTGGTATGTTTTGGAAGATGATTTAAATCAGTAAGATAAAATAAAATATTTATAAATGGAGCTCCATGATTTAATCAAATATGAGCAAGTAAAAAGTCCAAAAAAAAAAAAATTAAAAGAAAAAAAGGGGTGAGCATTGAATAATAATAATAATCAATAGAAAAAAAAGTGGCGGATTGCATTTGAAATTTGATGTGGGTCAATTATAACCCACCCCACTATTTTCCCCCATTCCTTCCTGCACACACCAAGCACATTTACACCTTCACTTCTTCTTCATTTCCCAGCAGCAACTTCTTCTTTTCCTTCAATAGTGTGGTGAGGGTGGGTGAGAGAAAGGGAGAGCATGAGAGTGAGAGGGTGGTTGGTTTTTCTTCTATAGTCTTGGGTAAAACTTCTATATCCTACCATTTTATTTTCTCCACTTTTTTATTTTCAGTTTTTGATGAGGAAAATGGGGTTTTGTTGGATTTCAAATTTTTGAGTGTCCTAACTAATGATATAGTTTTTAATGGAGCTAATAATGTAATATTCTGAATTTTGGGCTTAGAGACTTGAGGATAAGCTTATATCGTGCATACGATTAGACCCAGTTCAGGAATTGTGACATTGTTATGAAGGGAATTTTTCTTGATGTTTTAGTGAAATGAAATAGTGAAATTTAGCCGAACATTTGGTTTCTTTGAAATTTTAAATTTTAGGATATAATGTAATATACAAATATTTGTCATGGGATTAATATTTCAATGACCAATTGAGGTCATAATTTTGGTAAAGAGAAGGTTATGTGAATTTTTTCTTAATAATTATGCTTGAGAAATTAGAATGATAATAATGGCTTTTATTTGTCAAAGTTGGAAATCACTTGTTGATTTTGGTAACAAGTGAAATTTTAATAAGCATGTGACCAAGGGCAATATGACAAAATACTGTGAACCAATTTCCCAGTGGCATTTCGTTGGACAAGAAGTGTGAGGGATATGAAATGTTAAATTATAAAATAACATGTGAAAAGTCAAGAGGAGTAAGGGGTAAGTTTCTTGTGTGTTTTTAGGGTTGTGCCAAGTGTTTCAAAAGGGAAGTCAAGATACTTGTGGCATATAGTAAGACACATTCAAGAGCCCCCAATCACTCTTCTATTTTGTGTAAGAGAAGGACCAAGGAAGAAGCAAAAACATCTCATGCAATATCCAAAGGTTATTGGACAAAGGATAATCAAAGACGTGTAAAGGCCAAGCTACTTCTTTCAAGGTCATATTTTTGGCCAACAATGCAAGTATGGGTCGAAGCATGAATACCACAAAACGAAATAGAAAAGGATAAGGGAAATTAAAATAAAGTTTGACACACAATTAATCCCATATTACCACATGTCATGGTAGGTGAAATTTGTCGATTTAGGGGAGACAACAAAGCAAGGAAGTAGGAGGTAAAAATGGATTTTACTCTCCCTCCCACCATAAACTTTTGGACCATATGAGGGGGGAGAAGTAGAGCAAATATTTACCATAGGAGAGAGGTGATGAGCATAAATAGTACCATGTTTTCCCTATACTTACTGAATGAATTGAATGTTAAATACTTGCTTAACTGCAGATAATCTAAGCAAAAAGGCATACATTCATGCTATAGGGACTAAAGAGTAGGAATCATTTGCATGTGCTAAGAATGGAACAATTTACTTTATTTTTAAGGGAAATCGTATAGCAGGGCTGATACGATGCTATAGCATTCTGACAGCGATTCGAAGTGCCATACAAGGCATCCCGAATGCTATAGCAAAGTAGAGGACGCAATGCTATGCGACATGTTTGTTGACCTTTTTACCCAGATGATTTCAGGAATAAAAAAGGGGCGATATTAACAGATAGGTTGCTGACGTGACGGAGTAGAAGATGCGGTGGATCGAAACTAAAAGATTTGAAGAATCCCGCAGAATCAACAGAAGCAATCTACTCTAATCAGAAGATATGATAGATCCCAACGGATTAGGAAAGGCCCATCTCGCTGTAACTTACGCCGCAAGATAAAGCCTGATTATAAAAGGAAACAGCAGCGCCAACCCTAAGGGAGTCGAAAAGCCCTAGAACAAGATTCTAACTTTCGACAGACTCAAGAGAAGAGTGAGAGATTTCACAAGAGCACGAGACTTCCAGGAGAACCCAGCATCCTTCCCTGCAGTATGACGGAACGAAGAAGACGTGGAGTGGTGACGTGACAGGACCTCGACCACGCCGTCGGAAATTCCATCAAGCTTTCTGTTTTCTTTTCTTCTTAGCTTTGTTTTCTCGATCATGGGTCATTCTATTAGTGTCTGTTTTGTGTGTCCCTCGTCAGTCATGAACTAAACTCTATATGGACGACGAGGATGAGTCTTTAAGTGTTGAATGAACCCAGTTGCAAGTTCTAAATTCAATAAATTTGGTTTACGTATCGTCTGTTTTTATTACTAGTCGGTTAACGGAAGTTAAGGACTAGATTTATGGCCTCGGCATCGGGGCAAGGAGTTGGGGTTAGACCTATGAAACTTGTGTTTGCTAGGCAGCCCGTGCACGGCTTGACCTATTATTGTAGGCTTCAGGAATGGGTCTACCTCTTATAACCATAACACCCTCAGTGTAAGGCAGGTCTGACTAGAAAGTTGCGATAGGAACATGGAAGGAGTATAGTTAGTATCATATGTATCAGACGCGGAAGCTTCAGTAGATAATAGAGGTGGGTTAACCAAATAGCTTTGTAGTTGGTAGCTATCTTTGTAGCAATTGCGGAAGCCGCGTATAGATGCTATAACATTGGGTAGAGCAACTGGGGGATTGATGCACTTAAGGATGATTCTGAGTCTAGCCTAACCTCTTACTGATATCTTCTCTCGTTTAAAAGTCATTTTGTTTACGTTTGTTGTAGCATAATTGCAAAACCCCTAAACCTAATTATATTTACTTTCTGCTTTCACAACTGTCACAGCATTAGTGCGTCACCTCTCGGTATCTCAGTCTCTGTGGGACGATACTCTACTTACACTTTATTACTTGTTCGACTGGTTTACTTGCCATCAAGGAAATCGACCAACAAGAGGTGAAAGTGAGAGCCAAGAAGGGCCAGCTTTTGGCTAACACAAGGGAAGGGAGGGAAAAATATAAGGCAAGCCAAAAAAAGATCTATAAGAAAGGGTAAATTGGACAATTGACAAGAGGGATCTTTAGGTAATTTTCCTCCAATTATAAAACACTTCTTACCTCCCTGTTCATGCAACATTTCATCCAACACCCAAGAAAATAACAAGTATAGAGTTTGGCCAAAACAAACAAGGAAGAAGGGAGGGAACAATAAGGAATTGTTGGTGAAATTCCCTTTTGGCAAGTGAACCAATCGAACAAGTAATAAAGAATGAGTAGAGTATTGTCTCATAGAGACTGTTGATACCAAAGATGACGCTAGTTTTCTAATAACAAGTATGTGATGTGAACAACTGTATTTGGTTTGGTTGATTTAGCTATTACTAATGACAAGAAATAAACAAATGATTGGAAGTCGAGGGAAGATATCAGTTTAAAATTAGGTTGAGCTCGAATTTCATTATAAGTCATGTCATTCCCCCCAATTCGCACACATTGCATTGCTATAGCATTTATGCTGGACAGCTTTCGCAATGCTACAACATAATCGCCTTTCATAACGTTATTCAGTCAACCCACCAATATCCTATATAGAAGCTTCCGCAATCCTGTAAGTACAGTTCTTGCTTTACTCTCCCATATTCTTATGGTGATTTCAAGTTTAGTCTGTTAGTTTAAACCTAGGTGTTTCTGGTTATGAGCGGTAAATCCATTCCTAGCATCTACAGTTTAGGTCAAGCTATGAATGGGCTCGCCTAGCAAATACTGTCTAATAGAGGTCTAACCTTGACTCCCTTTCGATAAGCTAAGACCACTGGGATAACCCTAGCGTTCGCTAACCGGCTATGAATTTAAACACTGTTAAACAAATTGAATTTATTAAATGAAAAAAACTAGCAAACTGTGTTCATTTTACAACTTAGAAATTCATCCTCACTCATCCAAAGGGAATTTAGTTCATGACTGATAAGGGACAGACAAAGCAGAACAGTAGAGAACAGCCCATGACAGTATTACAGAAATAAAATAACAAAAGAAAAAAACAAGAAAGCTCGTCGGAAGGTTGATGGCGTAAGAGGCATCCTGTCACGCTATGTCTTTACATCTTCTACGATCCATCTTCCTCTAGGGAAGAATTCAGTTTGGTCTACTATCCTCTTGGTCGGTCTTCTCTTTTGTTCCTTGTATGAGTTTAGTCAGATTGGAATTGCGTTGACTGCTTGGCTCTCACGACTTTTGCTTCTTAGGTTTTCTGTACTTTACTTTTATAGTTAGGTCTTCTTGCACCGTAAGTCCAATGAGTTGGGCCTTCCAAATCTGTTAGGTCCAACTTCTTAGATTCGGTTGATTGATTTTTATTTTGATATAGTGGGATTCTTCAAATCTTTCTCTCGATCCTCCACATCTTTTGGATTCAGCTTGAATCAATCACCGTCTTAACGTGCATTTTGATGACCTGTCTTATTTTCCTGAAAACTCACAGGGAAGGGTTAACATAATGTAGCGCATAATTTTGCCTTGATGCTATAGTATAACGGTCGCATTGTATTGCTAGCGCAGATGTGAGCATGTTCTATGCTATAACATTGTATCAGCTTTGTTATGCGCTTTCACGATAAACCATAAAGTGGTCCTTTTCTTATGCACATAAGCAGGATAATGATATGAATGCAACAATTTGTAAGATCTATCCTCTATTTCCCTATGTGCATGAATTCTCAGACATTCTATCAAGTAGCACACATTAAAGCTTAGATTTTTCATTTAAAACAGCCAAAACACATAGGAAAAGCATGACATAAATACTACTTATCAAACTCTCCCACATTTAGCTTTTTGCACTCCTGGGCTAAACAAAGAGGAAAAATAAAGAATAGAACATAGCCTTGCAGTTGTGCACTTGTCTGTGAAACCATGTATCCTATCGTCGTCTTAAGTTCAAGTATTCGTGTCACTACCCAGTATTGGTGAATATGATGCAGGGCATTGCTCTAGCAAAGGGGTGTCAAGAGACTCTCAGATGATGTGTATAGTTTCTCTCTCACATAGGGGATTTTGCTTCTCTCAGCCGTGCTAGTCTAGAGGTTCTACAGGTTTGTCAAAGTTCTAAGGTTGCTTCCTAATATCTAAACTTAACTGCATCAAAAGGTCTTTTCAGGTTGTAATGCATGTAGTGGCAGTGTGTGGATGGTTTGTTAAAGATGAAACATGCTATAGCAAGGTGACAGACAGGCCTTTAGAATAAGTAGTTATGATGCTGCGTCTTAATATGCCCTATTCAGTGGTGATGCCTTATACTTCCCAACAATGTTTTTTGTAATCATCACTTTGTCATGATTTTGGTACTATGGGCGATATGCTACAACATTTGCAACACACATCTTTCCGTTAGCTGCTTGTCTGCTATTTGCTATAGCATTATGTGTGGCTCAAAGGGGGTGACAATAGGAGTATGATAATAGTGGCTTGTGTATGGAATTAGGGGGTGAAAAAATGAATGCCTTTGTCCTATGTAGTTCTATTTAGATGCAAGATATCAAAACTAGAGAAATCAGACAAACCAAAGAAAGTTCTTAATACTAGCAAGTATGCTCATAGAAGAATGAAAAATTAGGCTCAGAAGATTCTTTCCACGTGACTTAACTCTGTACACTCCTTCACTATCTCTTTGCCCTACACTGATTAATCCAGCATCGTCAGTTTTCTAAGTCTACGTGGTTCAGTTTCCTTAAGACAATTCTATTGTACCAGGCTATGCAGACAATTGCTTTACTGCTATAGATGTATGTTCATGCTCTGAATACAAGTTTTAATAGTCCAAAAATGAAGGTCCTAAAGGTTAAGGATAATTATTTTGTGTTTTTGCAATTAATAAAGGACTCTTAGCCATAAGTTGGGGCAAATGATAATTAATTCAAGTATTATTTGAATTATGAAGAACTTGCATAAGTGATTAATATTTTTTATAATTAGAAAGTGTCGTCTCTGAGAGCTTAAAAGAATTTGGGAGTGATTGTTAGTTTAAAATATGTCAGGTAGTAACTCTAACCTCATACACTCTGTATTTTTTGTATGCCTGTTCGTACCATGATTGTGAATCCATGTCTAAGACACGTGCTGATTGCATTCAATTGTTTTGTGATCAAGGCCCAATTACAATTGTTATTTTTCCTAGCATTGTGGATCTGAAACTTGTTACATGCTCTGCAGTCGACGTTGTGTGCATTATGTGATTACGTGTTCTAGGACTTGCTATGTGCATTATGTGACTGTATGTGATATGTACTGAATGCCATATTGTTTATTTTCATTATTGTGGTTGATTATCATATATATTTTTTACGTTGTGCATGAGATTAACTTGTTATTCTGGGATCCATTGGGATTCCAGCCCTTATTACTACCTGTGAATTGTGTAGTGTTTTGAACGAGGCTCCCAAGACAAAGCGGCAGATGTTAACAAAAAAATGGAGGTGCTAGACCAGTTCCAGATTTCAAGGGATATTTGTAGAAATTTATGTAATTATGTTTAAAATTTGTAACCAAGATTTGTAATATATTATCAGTATACTTCGCTCAAACGTTTTGCCATTGCGCTACGCTATAATGCTCTGATGTGTGACGTATTATTGGAAGGGTGTGACAAATGAGTATTAAAGAATTGTGTGGTCCAGATTTTTGCTCTAGTGATTGTTTTCAAAAAACTAAAGTTAGGGTTTTGTACGTCAAGAACTTTCAAAGCCAGCTTCTTCTTCCTTCGCCATCAACCACCGTGATATTTTCTAACATCCTCCTCTCCCCTAGTGCTAAAGAGGGGTTAAGTTGGTCTTCTTCCATTTTCTTGATCCATCGGAAAATAGGTTTCCACCAAAATAGGTGGGAATCAATTTTCACATGTATAAAGGGAAAATGTCCCGTTGCTGGAAAACATTTTCTTGAGAAAATGTGAACCAAATGATGTTGCTTGATGGAAAATGCCCATTTTCCATTTTCATCCTATGCTTTGTACTAATCCAAATGGACCCTTAAGATACTGTGGAAAAGAAAGGTAAAGTAAAACACAAAAGAGAAGGAAAAAAAACAAAATATGAAAGAAGGACCAGAATTCTAGAAACGAGATGAAAAATGAGATCAAATAAGGAAATATATGCCCATGTAGAAGCTTGAAAAACGCAAATCCAATTATAAAGAGGAAGGATAAAGGTTTGATGGGATTGAATAGATTTAAACTTAAATAAATTCTTATATGCATTAAAAATCTAGAGGCTTGAATTGAATGAGGGAAAGTGAGTTACAATATGTGGGTACGATACATACACAAAAAGGACAAAACAAGCCTTAGGAGAAAATAATACAAGTACACATAAAGTTGGTTTGATAGTAGAGATATATGAGTCGTCAGTAAAATACACACGGCCCTAACCGTAACTAAGGGTTAGTTTGGTTTGAGGGAAGGGGAGGGGAGGGGAGGGGAAGGAAAAAATGTGATGGAGAGAAAAATTTTGTGTGCCCCACTACACTAAATTTTGGTCCCATTTTCTCCTCCCCTCATTTTTTTCTCCCCCTCCCTCCTCCTCCCCTTCCCTCAAACCAAACTTACCCTAAGAGAAGAAGGGTTTGTCCAAAAAAAAAACTAAGAGAAGAAGGGAGCAAGACATTGAGTAGAAGATTAAAAAAGGAGGGAAAATTACCTTCAAGGCCCAAGTAACCAAAAAATTATTAAAAAAGGCCCCAAAAAATGTTACATGTCAAAAAATGCCCTAGGACCTTTCCTGATATTATTTTATAAACATTAACAACTAAATTAGTACAACATTAATAACTAAATCAGTATATGTTAATAACAATATCCTAACAATTAAATTAGTAGAGTTAACAATTATATCAAGACAAGTTTTCTAAAATAGTATCAGAAAGGGTCTTTTCTGACATCTAACTTTTCTTTGAGCCTTTTTTGATAATATTTTGATAATGTGGGCCTTGAGGGAGATTTTCCCAAAAAAGAAAGAGAAAAAGCCATAAAAAATGGCGCTAACAAGACATTGGGCAGAAGATAAAAATGGAGACAAGGTGCACCTGTGTGACTGTGAGAGTGGAGCGACACGACGACTGAGAGGGAGAAAAGTGGAGACAAGACAAAAGCTGAAACCCTAGTGATGCAACGCTTGCGATCTCAAGGGATGAGGAAATACGATATTTATAAAAGAGAGAACTAAGGTGATTTTTTTTTTTCCAAAATGATATTTATTTATTCTCTCTCTCATCTCTTTCTTTTTATTTAGATATACATTAGATTATTTCATGAAGTTATTTTCTCTACATATTTTCTTTTCTTTATTATTCTTATCTATCATTTATCATTGTTAATTAATCAACTTTAATAAATTATTACTAATTTTTATAATAATATATTTGCCATTATCATTATTACTACTTTTATCTCATAAACCACAACTGACACTCTAAGTCTCAAAAATCAAGGATGTCAACTGAAGACATTGTCTAACCATAGAATCCAGATCCCTCAAAAAAAAAAAAAACCTCGAGCTTCAATACTAGGGATGAGCAAAAAATCTGATAATCTAGTAATATGGTCCGATCCAGCATGACCCGGTCCAGTTTGGTGAAGAAAATTTGGCCCGAACCCATACTAGTATTCTCGGGTCATATTGGACTTTGGACCTAGGTCTCAAACCCCTTGATCTGATCTAGTCTATTTTTATTTTTTTAATCCCCACCGTCTTGCATTAACATTAGACGCATTGTCCTATCAGCACGTGAATGGCTTGCTGATTTATATCTTGGGTTAAGGTGCATTTTTGTCCTTAAAGTATGTGCTCAGGAGCAATTTTGCCCCTGAAGTTTTCGGCGTAGCAATGTTGCCCTTGAAGTTTAAAAACGGAGCAATGTTGCCCCTCCGTTAAAAACCCTAACGTTGACCGTTAGGGTTTTTAACAGAGGGGCAACATTGCTCCGTTTTTAAACTTTATAGGCAAAATTGCTATATTTTTGGAGCAATGTTGCCCCGAAGTTTAAAACGGAGCAATGTTGCCCTCCGTTAAAAACTCTAATGTTGACCGTTAGGGTTTTTAACGGACGGGCAACATATCTCCATTTTTAAACTTCAGGAGCAACATTGCTACGCCGAAAACTTCAGGGGCAAAATTGCTCCTGGGCGCATACTTTAAGGGCAAAAATGCACCTTAACCCTTATATCTTTGACATTTGAATGAGCATTCTCCCATCATCCTCCTCCTCCCTCTTCACCTCCGGCGCCACCTCCACCCCAAGATGCGTCGACTTCTGGATCCTTCTCTAAAGTCCACTGCCAACGATGTCACCAACAAGGACGGAGGGAGATAGTATCTTTTTTTTTTGGTTGCCCACCCGGTTCACCGGGGCTTCGCCTCTGTTATAACACACCAAGGATACCAGACTTGCGTGTTTTTCATTTCTAGTTCTTCTCTCGCAACCACCATTGAAGGCTATGATGTTTCAAAAGAAGGCGTGGGGTTTAGAAGATGGCGTCTTTAATTTATGTTTTATCTGGAATTTTCCTTGCATCCAGTTTAGTTTTCAGCTTGTGTCGTTTTTTTTTTCCCCTTGGTTTGAATTTCCAGATCTGAGAATTTTGAACCATAATGCTAGAGTTTTTACTCTTTTTGTTTGATAATGTTCAAACTAAGGAGTAACACTGAGAGATAGAGATTATTGCTTGAAGGAGTTGTATTAGAAGCAGGAGAAGAATAAACTATTTTCGATGTTCTTGGTTTCTTGAAGGTAGTACTATCAAGAAGAAGAAGTTGTATTCACCTAACCATTATGGCCGCTCGTAACTTCCTCAACATTCTTGTGGATGCCAAGAGGATTGTTCTGACCAAGGACAGTGAAAAAGTATGAGTTCGTCTACAACGAATTGAAGAATTCAGAGCTTGCGGTTGTGAGCTTGGTGGTGAAATTGGAGTTGGAGCAGTTGTCGCAGATAGCGAAGCAGGTGCAGAAGCTGACAAGCGAAAAACGTGAGGATTAAGACTGGGATCAATTTGAGTTTGGTGGCCGGATTCACCATCAGGTATGGGAATTCTGGATCTAAATTGATTGAGGAAACAGCTTGAGGATATTGCAGCTCAGCTTGATATGGGTGACATTACACTCACTGAATAAGCCTATTTATTGTACATGTTTATGGTGTAATTCTCAGTGGCGTTCCATTCTTTAATTTCTTTCCCCTTTTATTCTTGTAGATTAATTTTTTAAAAGCTTGATATTTCATATAAATTATTAATTTATTGTATTTTTCTCAAATATTTAAATCCTAATTCTACAACAACTCTAAGTGTGAAGAAAAGTTTTAGGATGTTACAAAAAGTGCTTTAAACACACATTGTAATTGGGCTAAAAAAATCTCCAAAAAGTTAACTCGCATATTAATTGGTTTCCTATATATAGTGTACTATACATAGAAAGATAATTACTTGAAAGAAAGCCACACATTTTGATAACTTGTTAAAGGGGAATTATGATCTTCAACATTTGTATAATGTTTATATTAATATTCAGAAAGTTACATTATTTATACTATAAACAAGATTGCTCATTTGGGAGATTTTACACAATATATGAGGTTTCATCTAATTTAATTAAACTAAAAGATGATTAATAAACACGCTTATTGTCTCCTTATAATCGCCATATATAATTATATTTTTGCTTAAAATAAAGCTGCATTGTATAAATAACTACATGTTAAGGGAAATTATCATGCCCAAGATATCTAGCATCAAAATCTTCAGATTATCTAGAAGAATACCATATTGACCAAAAGAAAGATAGTTGCAGAAATTGAGGAAGCTCAATGCAGCAAGGAGCCAGTAGAAAATTATGATCTTCAACATTTGTATAGTCTACAGATGAAAAAAAAAAAAAAGGTCACCTAACACAAAACTCCTACTAGGTGAGACTTGAAAAGGGATAGATGTATGCAGGGGCGGAGCTTGGATTTGTAGACGAGGCACGTGAGATTATAGAGCAAAATGTATAGGTGTTGAAGAAAAATTTTATGGAGATGTACAATTCTTAGATAAACAATTTATGACAATAAAGTCAATCATATAAACTCTTATAGAGTCAACAACAAACAATGAATGCACTTTTTAGTTAATGTTAAATTTTCCAGGGACTAAAATGTACAATACTAATACCATTAATAAGAAAAAATGTAATCTGATTTCTGTTTTATTATTTTCATTCTTGATGCATTTTACACAACAACAACTACAATCTTTGCTTAAAACGCTGAATGCTACAAAGTCACATTACATTCGTTGCATAAAGCCAAATAATCTTCTCAAGCCAAGAATATTTGAGAATACTAATCTTTTACAGCAGCTTCAATATGGGTTAAGTTGAATGCTATTCTATTCATATTTTCTAAAAGCACATCCTTGAAGAGCAAGCCATCTGTGCTCACACCACTGTGCTCACTCTAAGGCCAATCCAACACCACCAATAGCAACACTGTACGAAACCCAAAGAAGAGGTCTAGAGCTTTGAGGCGTGCTTCCACCACTGTGCTCACTACCAGTACCACCAACTTTCGTGCCATGGTTTAGGAATTCACTAGAATTTCGGCTCCACCCTTTGCTCCCTCTCCTCTCGCCAGAGCCCGTTTGGATCTCTTCGCTTCTCCTTCTTCTTCTCTAAGATCTCCCTATTTTGACCCTCCCTTCCCTCCTGATCTTCTCTGACCTTTTCCTCACAAACTTCACTCCCCAAGCCCCTTTTTGTCTTCTTCTTCAACTCCAATGTTGTCATTTCTTACAATGTCCTCCATGGTTGACCCCTTACCTTCTAATCGTGCTACTAATTCTCCAGTGACTTCCATTAACTACCAACTGTCTTCTGATTTAGTAGCCTCCTCTGATCTCAATATGAACAACATGCATGATGGTTAATTTTTCCTATTACATGACTTTAATGCAAAGTTTCATGAGGTTGAAAACAAAAATTTTGTTTAATCGTTGCGGAAACTCGTAACTCCTTACAATCCTCATGAATTATTAACTTTAACTTATTACGCTAATTAGTTATTAATTATTAATCCATAACTTTTTACAGTACTCATGAGGATTCATAACAATTTATAATATTCATGAGCTTCAGGATTACTCCTTAAAACAACTATTGGGGTTTAGGATATAATTTGATGAAACGATTATTTGAGATTAGAATTACCCTAGATCACTCGAAGACTTCAAGGTTGTTAGTGTCCTTTAACGTTAATCCACATGGCTATCCCCCGATTGCAATGAGAACTCATTTTCTTGAAACTTCCCACTCCTTGGATGCTTGCCAGGTGAAGACAATGTTGAGTTTTGGTTTCCTGGGGTTTTTATCTTTTCAATAAGATGATGGTTTCTTAGGATTAAGTTAAAGATAGGATGAACAAGGTTGGAACCTTACCATTTTATGGATGGTGCCTTTTCCTCTCTAAACCTTTGATAAAGACCTAAATTTAGAGAGCATAAAGATGATGAAAAAATGTCCAACCCTCCCCCTTTTATAGCCTTGGTGGGCCAAAAATTCCTAGCCCTAATCGCCTTAGAAATTTTTAGCTTATGTACTAAGAAAGGGGTTTTAGGTAATAAGTCCTCTCTAAACCTTTGCTCTTGATAAAGCCCAATAACAATTATTGGCCCAAGTTTGCTAAATTTAAACAATCGAGAATAACCTTTTGTGTGTGACCCATTAGGCCCAATTAGTCACTAATATAAATAAACTTGGACCAATTAAAAACCCCTTTAACGGGCCCAATTTATTAATGATCTCATAAGACACAAGCAATGCCCTGCGACCCTAGAACTAATTGAGTTGATCAAGTGATCTACCTTTCATATTTGGATACGGTGTAGGCATGATCCCTCACATCATCATTCACATTTAGTCGAGAGCAAAGATAGAGTATCATTTCTCTTAATTGACTAAATGTAGCTATTTCACAGAACTAGGAATCTTCTTATACTAACTCTATATCGGATCATGACTCTTCGTGATCACTTGCTGTGCTCACAGTCTCTCGAGTTAATTAGAAGCTATCCAAGCTCTACCCGTTTTGTGAATGACTAATCCCTTGTAGGGGACTATGAGTCCTCTCAGAATGTCCATCTATACTCTTGTATTCGAGTTACACCTAAGAGTACATTATTCTCCCTATTTTCATGTGGATAGAGTTGTACGGTCAAAGTATAACCCTAGAACATAGTGTTCGATGACATCCTTAAGTCCAAGACGATCCGTACTATCAAACAATGCCAGACTTTACATATCCAATGATACTCTCTACAATGAATCTTTGTGGAGTCTCTCGGCAGGTCAGTTTGATGCTATCTGTTCTCCAACAGATCCACCCACTACATCAGCTAAGACATCTCCATGCCTGTATTCCATGAGGTCCCTACCTTGTATGTTTATACAAGAAGATGATGTCATACTAGTCTTATTGAGATCATCAATGCCCTTTCTTAGTGATTCAAGACTAGGAACAAGTATTAGGTAATAGATATACAGCGTTCTCGAGTCCTCATGATCACGATCTCTATCATTGATCCTTGAGATTAACACATATTCTATTCTTAGGGCTTTTATCTTCAAACACATTTACTTTAAAATAAAGGCGAGACATAAATATGATAAAGATAAAATATGCTCATAATGAAATACTACAACGTAGAAAAAGGTGTTGATCTGTCCTTACGGATTGTCTCTAGGACACGTAAATACTAACAATGCACACCCCTATTCTCAACTTCTAGTCCATCCTCCAACCTCCGCTTAAATTCCCAACATAGAATTCTTCCTCCATTCTCGCCCCCTAAATCTCAAGGCTCTCTCATCAGGGTTTTAATGCAGCATCGTTCTTCATCTCTCATATATATATATATATATATATTTTTAAAAATAAAAAATAATTCGGGGGCCCACCCTAGCCCCCTAATTCGCCACTAGTTAAGTATGCAGCCTTACCCCATAAAAATATATAAAAAAAAAAAAAAAATCACACTATTGAGAAATTATAAGCAACATGGCTCATTTTGTAGACTTTACAATAGATGAGGCATGCATCTAATTTTGTATGATTTGATATGTGCATATATAATCCATACCATAACCCAAACAAATGATTTAGTTAACTTTTAGATTATATCTTCCCATAATCACCATACATGATCAAAATTTTGCTCAAAATAAAGCTACAAAGTATAAATAACATCAGAATATTGAGATTATCTGGACGAATACCACCTTGACCAAAAAAGATAGTTGAGAAAGTTGAGGAAGCTCAAAGCAGCAAGGAGCCAGTAGAACAAATCCAACCTATCTTTGTTTAGATCATTGTCATGAAGCCAGCCACCATTAGAACTTGTACTAGTGATCTTGTTCACCAATGAGACCAAAATTGAGCTCAAGTAGAACCCAATAGAGTAAGAACAATAAGTGATTGAAGTTAAGAATGCTTCCATTCCTTTCATGTTGGATTGTTTGTAAAAGAACTCTATGAGTCCCACAGCTGTGAACATCTCAGACAACCCAAAGATCAAAAACTGTGGTGTAATCCAAAGAATGGGAAGCTTTTGGTTTAAGTTCAGAGCTTGATCTCTTCTCTTCTTTTCTATTAAAGCTGCTGAAATCATGGAGAAAGTAGCAACAAAGAGACCAAACCCTATTCTGATTAAGGGAGAGATACCAGACTCATGGCCTGTGAGTTTTCTGGCAAAACGGACAAAGAAAGTGTCATAGAGGGGGACCAAGATAATGAGGAGAATGTAAGGGATGCATTGGAGGGAAGCTGGAGGGATCTGGAAGGTTCTAGAAAGATGGGTGTCCATGAAAGATCCTTGTTGAACTGAGAATGTCTGGAGTTGAGCTAGGATTGTGTTGAAGATGATTGTGCATGCAACGATGGGGATGGTTGAGAGTAACGTCTTCACTTGCTCAACTTGAGCAATGCTGCATAATTTCCATGGGGTTTCCTCTGGGTTAGTCTCACCTGGGACTCTGATGCACGCCTTGTCCAAAAACCTGAAATAAGATATATTTCTATAAAGTTGACCATAATGTGATTTGTCAGTGATAATAAAAGGGTGGCTTCCACTAGATAGAGTCCAAAAAAGATAGATATACGCAGTCTTACAAAAAAAACAAAAAGGTTGTTTCCATAATTTAATCATTTAAACTCCAAATTACATAACAGAAACCTTTGATCACTTGCCCTCTTTGTGAGTGATAATAGAATCCGTAAAATTTTATTCAAGTGAAGTGATGAAAGAAATAGAGAAAGGTGGGGCCTATCTTTACTCCTTGTATTTCTATTGGTTCAAAATGCTTCATAAGAATTGTAACATTTGTTTGTAATTGGTTTTTTCCAGGGTTAAATAGCAAAACCATCCCGAAAGTACACGCCTTAAACAATTTTGTCCTGATTTTTTTTTTTTTTTTTTTTTTTTTTTTTTTGGTTCAATGCAGCTCCGGAAGTTTAAAACATAGCAATATTACCTTTTTCCATTAAAAAGTTAACAGTTAATGTTACTTTTTTAATGGTCAACGTCAATTTTTTATGGAAAAGGGTAAAATTGTTACGTTTTTAGACTTCTTAGACAACATTGAGCCAAAAAAAAACTTTCAGGGTAAAATTGTTTTGGGTGTGTACTTCCTGGGCAAATTTGCTACTTAACCCTTTTTTCTATGTCATTACATATATATTTCTTTAATATATCTACTAAAAATAATTATGAATGAAAATTATGAGGGATAAAATATGAACAAAAAAAAAAGAAAGAAAGAAAGCCAGTAAAAATACCTGAACTTATTCATGTGACCTAGATCACCCTCTCTAATAAGTAACTCAGTAGACTGGCGTACATTATTGTCTTGGTCACTATGAACCTTTCTCTTTAATATTGCTGCCACAAAAACCTGAAAGGATTGAGCATTACACGTCATATATATGGTTTAGGATTCAGATTGATCTAACTGCTAGAATATTATCTCCATATTTTTTTTATTTCACTCATTAAATCTTCCATCAAATCTGTCTTATGCCTCAATGAAATGCGATTTTTTATCGAAACAACACATGACAGATTTTACACCCACAAGCTATGACTAAGTTATCATTCCTACGGATTAAATGTGTCTGCTATATATAATCAATAAAAGGGACTACTCTTAATTCGTAAATTAAAATGAGCAAAAATAGAGTCATAGGGTTCGTCATATATACTTGAGCAATGGGAGTGAGAATGCTGCCATGTGGCGTCTTATTCCTATAAAGCAAAGTCCCACATATCAAGCAAGCTATCCCTAGAGCCATGACAGTAGCAGAAACAGCAAAACCCATGTCCATGCCAGAGTGAGTTTGGACCCAAACAAGAACAGTGAGGGCAACAAGTTCACCCATTGAGAATGCAAAATAGGCAAAGTTGAAGTAAGTTGAGAGGCTCTTTAGTTGTTGTGAGTTGTTTTGGTTGAATTGGTCTCCTCCGTGAGCTATCATGTTAGGCTTGACACACCCACTTCCTAGTGCCACCATGTATATTGCCAAGAAGAATATTGCAGCTTCTAACCCTTTTGCTTCTTGGCATTCACCACTTAGTATGTTGGTGCATTTGGGTGGCTTTAGTTCAGGAAGATGTGCTTGTATCGATAATAATGTGAAACCCTATCATGAAATTAGAGAATCATATGAAATATATAAAATATAGGCTAAATTATACAAAAACACCTAAACTTATGTCATATGTAGATAACCTCCTTGTCCTTAATTTGAAACTTTACAATAAACCTCCATGAACTATTACATTTATGCAAATAAGCTCAAACTATCAATTATGCATATAACCCCTCAAACTTTGAGTTATACATGCGTATATAAACTCAAACTCTGAGTTTTTGAACATAAATAATGAACAAAATTAATTAGTTTGGAGTTATACGCATAAATGTAAAAGCTCAATGAGGTATATAACAAAATTTAAAATGTTAGGGGCTATATATTTACATATATATCACATAAAGTTCAGGAGGTTGTATAATTTAGCAAAATATATAAGAAATGTTTCTTTTTAAATCTTTGCAAGGATCTTGTAGAAGAGGAATTGTTGTGGACTCTCTCAGGAATGTTATTTCTTTTGTGTTTTCATTTATTCTCACTAATTATGATAAATAATATGGCATTCTAATAACATGGCATAATTTATCATTCTAATAAATGCACTTTTTGAGAAAAAGACGAAATAATATTAAGCAAACAAGTGCTTTGTATAGTATAATAAATTAATGTGCAAATATAGTTGTTAAACAATCTAAGAAAAGAAAATTAGGATATGACTTTGACAGACAGCGAAAAATCATCAAGCAAGGTAATAAATGCACTTCAAGTAAACTATATAAATAGAGGTATAATGTATTATTACAAGTGATGCTGAAAAGAAAATTGGGATTATATGACAAATTAATGGATTCCTAAGAAAGAGATGGAGGGGAAGTTCTTTTATGTTTCATGCAGAAAAAAGTTTTATTTTATAGTCTTCTATATTAGATTGTAATACAAGTAGTCTATATTATATTCTAGGATTAAAGGAAAATAGTCATTGAATTATTTTGTGAGGAGCAATGGATATATTTAAGTATTCATTGTTGCCTTTCAAGTTTTAAAATATCATTGCAATGTTTCCCTTTGACTAATAGGTGGTAAGGGTGACCGTTAACTCCAGAAAGAGAAATAGGTTGAGGGAATTTTGCTTCTAAATTATTTCCCAAAAGTTAATCATGTGGAACGATTGTTAGCCCTATTTTCTTGTTGTTTTAAGCATGTATAGTATCATGTTTAGGGTGTCGCATGGCTTGTCAACCAGAAATTCATTAATGAAATAAAAAAAATCTATCAACCTGGATTAACAGTAATTGACTGGCAATGATGTCACGTATTTTATACCCGGTCTTTAATATAAGAGCAACTAATTTTTTAAAATATATTTAAGAAGCTAAATAATGAAGTTACATTAAAATATTTATATTTATCATTTTTCTTTGTATTAATTTGCTTGACTTATAAACTTATATATTATGTAATGTAATGAAACACAATATATGATATGATTAAGTAATTTAGTAGTTGCTTTAATATTTTTCAAAAAGAAAAAGTCAAATGACTCTTATATTAAGGATTGGAGTTAGTATTTAATTATCTTGACTTGTTAAATAAACATCCGTCAGTAATAAGAAAAAAAGTCTACTAATCCATGCTAAATCTCAACTAATAAACATCAGTCGGACCAACAAGCTTTTCTTCCTTTTTACTAACAAATACCTACATAACTTGTGAGAGTAGTTGATCATTAGTTTCTCTTCGTAGACCCTTTTTACAAATAAGTACCTAATTGATAAGTCATGTAATAACCTAAACATGATGCTACTTGTTTCGATTAAAAAAAATGGTGATGCTACTTGTTTCGATTAAAAAATGGTGATGCTAATTATTCCACGTTATTAAATTTTAACGTGCCAATGCTTGTTTATCGATACTTTTTTTTGGGGGGGGTGTTTGTTGGAAAAATTTTGATGATGCCCTGTGGTTGCCTTGGTGTCCACTCTAATCAATTACTTAAAATATCTCTAATTTGAATTTTGCAATTCCATTATCCTATGGTTATTTATTTTGGCTTAATTTTCGCTTGATTTTCTTTCCCTACTTTGAAGAATGTTATGCATCCAGTTCAGGTTTGATTTATGTTAATCGTGTCCTATTTATTTTAGTGGTGGTTTATTATTTTATAATTTAATTTGTAATGTATTTTCCTATTTATATGCTCCATCTTAGTGAATAAAATCATCAAATTTCATTCTCCTATTTTCTCTCTATTATATTATTTCATATTTATGAGGGAATACTCTATAAATCTATTTACACTATGGAGTTAAGTAGTTAAGTATCAAAGTTATCTTTTATTAGTCAGAGGGCGATATTACAACCATTTTACATTTGAATGGCTACTTTGCTCCAACAAATAATTCATGATACCCAATGCTTATCACAAAATAGTTCTAGGACAAAAAAAACCCTTACCCTTATTTTGTGTGTAAACAAATATTTAATCTTGATAAAACGTTATGAAGATTTTTTTCACTATCAACAGAAAAAAAAAAATTACGATAAAATGTAGTATTCAGTCTAGAAGGAGAGCTTACAGAGAGTTCAAGAAAGCCAAAGATGAGAATGGTTTGTAAACTGCCAAGAAAAGAGTCAGCAAGGTAGCCACCGAGAAGAGCCACAAGAAAGATAGTCCCAACAAAGTTGGTTACAATATTGGCTGATTCTGGGAGAGAGAAATGCATATCGTTTATTAAATACGTTATCAGGTTGTTCCCCACAGCTGCTATTCCCATTATTTCAAACGCTTGAAACCCTGTCGTTTCAATTCTTCATCAATATTAGATTCATCAAAATTGATGAATAAGTGGATCAAAAGCTATTAAAAATTAATCCAACATTGATAAGGAAAAAAATATCATTCTTTCACTTTCTTATATAATATTTTTATGGGTAAGTGTATATTATTATGGTCCTCTATCTTTTCTTTTCATGTATCATTTAAACCCCTATTTTTATATAAGGTAAAGTATAGCATCCAACGCTCAAGTATTATTTCTCAGTTATGTCTAACATCTTAATCTTGTTAACGAAGCATCTAGTAGCCTGATATTATTATTCAGATGCTTTTAACATCTTAATCTCAATTATAGTACATCCAGCGCTCTAAACCATAAATAAAACTCAACAAGTTTGAGAAATAACATTACGGGGTGTTGGATGCGGCATAAATTAAATTAGGGCACTAGATGCTACTGGAAAATTACATCATGGTAGTGGATGTTATTTTACCCTTTTTAATAAATTAATATTTTAAACCTTATTAATCATAAAAATATTTTAAACAATTTGAATACTAGTATATTTCAATTATTTCAACAATCGATAAGATTTTCAAAATATGGCTCAGTAACTTTCCTGTGTTCTATGGTTTTTACCAACGATTCACGCGTACATTTGTTATAACTTAAGACACTTTTACTAAGCATAGTAGGTATACTTAGGGCCAAGCAGAATGTAGAAGAAACAAATTTTTAAATTCAAATTTTCTATTTGAGTCGAGACATTGACACGTAATTTGATCAAATAATATGCATAATATCTTATGATGCGAATGTGACACAATGGTCGAACATGCATGAACGTATCAGATTCCACATATATAAATCTTTCTTTTTCCTCACTGGGAAAAGCTGGCTGCTGGCTGGATTTCATGGCAGATGGTTCCAATTAAAGGAATAAATTAAACTAAAGCTCTCCACTAAATTATTTTCACCAATAAGTATCAATTAAAATGGATTTACATAGAAGAAAATCCTCTCATGTTTTTCTTTCCCAATTTTCTTCTTAATATCTAATCTCTACTATATATTCGATTAAAAAAAATGAATGGTTCAGATTTAATATTTTCTCTAATATTATTGTTATAATATTTTATAAATATTTTTATTATTATTATAGTTATGAATTGTGTAGAAAGTTTGAACCAAGACTTGAGAGTCTAATTCAATCCAAACAATTCCAATCTTTGGTGCGTTAATCGGGAGAGGGGGCAGGGCTTGAATGCCCGTTTCCTTTTTATATATATATATTGAAATTTTTTAGTAGTATTCATTGAGTCATTCGCAGAAGCAGCTATTTCAAAAGCACCCAAATATGATGAAGGAATTTATTTATACATATAATAATAAATTCATAAAATTTTAAAATTAAACCATTCATTTTTTTTTAATCAAAAGGTGGATATAAGATTATGAGAAGAAAAAGAGAAAAAACAAAATGATATACAACCCAAACTCGCATTGAACAGCACGCATCATTCTCAGTTTATGATTGTAAGGCTTCTAATAATAACTATATATATATATATATATATATATATATATATATATATATATATATATTTTAAATTTTGACGATTTTGAAATTATCAATATTAATATTATTATCCATAAATTTTAGAGTTAAGGTGCAATTATGCAACCAACTATTACGCTAGGACCATTGAGTACAACAATGTTTTGAATATATCAAAAATATCAATAAACAATTGAAATGAAGTAAAAATACTAATGAAGAAATAAAATTCTGATAAATTCTTCGCTGAAGTTTTAAATTCTTCATTGGTATTTTTGCTCCCTTTCAATTGGTCATTCGTATTTTTGATACCTTCAAAACATTGTTGTACCATGCTTTCTAGCGTAACACTTAGTTAACCAACTGCGCCTTAACCCTAAATTTTATATATGAACAATCCCTAAATTAAAGAGGCAATTGGGCCATTTCATAGATCCTATGTAATGCATATTATCAAGAAGATTGTCTCACACATTTATCCCTAAATTACTATTCATCCCTTAATTTATTTTGAATCAATATAAATATTCAATTTATAAGAATTGATATACGTGTTATAAGTTCAACATCGATAAGTCTCAAAAAAGTGAGGTTCAAAAACTCAAGGACCTCCTCTCTCGTCCAATAGAAGAAACGAAGAAGGTTATATGTATTGTATATTGAATTTCAAAAAACTCCCAAATAGATCCAAACAAAAATAAAACAGAAAAAAATTAAATAATAGAGAGATCGATGGATAGAGTGATACCAAGAACAAAAGAAGCAGCTCTCATTCCACCATGCTTGTTCGGATGAGAAGGTCTTCCTCTCCAATCAACATAGCTCTCTGATTCGTCTCTATTTGGATTCTCTCTCCTAATTTCCTCCATTTTCTTTCTCTAAAGTTAATTATTATTTTCCCTTTGTTTCGTTCTTCTCTCTCTTAAACTTATTTCCTCTATGTTTCTTTCTGTGAGAAGAAATAGATGAGATTTGCTCATTGCTACTTTTATATGGGGAAAAAACTAGAAAAGTTCTGCAAACTATCCGTGACGTTAATTAATTACCGGGGAAGAGAGAGATATCTATTTCTTATTATTTTTTTTTAAATACATTATAATATGATGGTAGAAAATTTAATTTCGTTGAATTTGTAACATACATTGACCAATATGCAAAAGGGGATTCACCTTCCTTTCAACAAAATTCAAATATTAAATGTGTGTCAATTAAAAGATGCTATTAATAAGATAATAAATTGAAATTCAAACATTAAATGTGTGTCAGATAAAAGATGTTATTAATAAGATAATAAATTGAAATTCAAACATTAAATGTTTCAGATAAAAGATATTATTAATAAGATAATAAATTGAAATTATTAATTTTTGAAATTAACTCGTATCGACTTAAACTTTTATTATGAACTTAAATCATAAATTTGTGAGAATTTACTTTATCATTAAATATTTATTATATAATTAAATAATTAAAATATAAAAATGATAACAATTTAATTTAAATATATTTTAAATCAAATAATTAAAATAAAATCTATCTATGTTTATAACTTATCATATTTAATAAAACATATTTTTATAAAATTCATATATAAAGCTACTAAGTATAACTAAATCAAGAAAGTTAACACGAGTTTACTAGTAAATTAACAACGTTTTTGTAAGTTAGAAATGTAAAAATGGTAAATTTGATATGTAAACTCGTGAGTTTAACCAAGTTAACAGCTTGTATGAGTTTACTACCAACTTGACCACTACAAAAAAAAAAAAAAAAAAAAAAAAATCGGAAATTGATAGAATTCCATCATTAATTTGATTTACGACAAAAATTACCAACGAATTCCGTCAATAATTGGATTTCCAATGGAAAAAGTTCGTTCAAAAAAAAACATGGCAAAAGACATTAGTAACGGAATTTTATTGATAGTTTCCATTGCAAATCAAATTACCGACAAAAGTCCATCATGGTAATTTCCGTCATAAATAATTACCCATAGAATTCCATTGGTAATTTCCTACCCATGAGACTTCTTTTCGTCCTTGATTTGTTTGTTTTTTTTTTTTTTTTTTTTGTAGTGGACTCAATTTAATAATTTAGAAAAATCTTTCCGCAAATAATGACTAGCGAGTTTGACCACAATTTACATTTTCAACAAAAGAAATCATTTTTAACTTTTATATAGAATAAAATACTCTAACCACTCTCTATTTTTCCTTAATTACGCAGACTTTCCCTTTATATTGAAAATTCATATAGACATCCCTTAAAATTAAAATATATATTATGCAAACCTCTCTTATATTTTGAGATTTTATTTCTATCCACCAAAACCATTAGGTTATCGTTAAGTTTGGCTTTTGAACTTTTTGGTTTGCCAAAATGCCCTCTTTAACATTAGAATTATTTAAACATACATACATACATTGGTCATTAAAGAAACTAAAATAAATAAAATTTTAATAAATAAGATGAAAAATTAAAATTAAAAATTTCATAATCTCAAAATCAATAAAGTTTTAACATATTAAAATGTTAGAATGTAAAAACATATATATATATATATATATATATATGAAATCACACACACATACATGCATATATCAAATATAATAAACTAAGGAGGTTTGAAAGACGTAGAAGTCATTTAAATTGATAATTTCAAATTTTTCCTGCAAACATTTAAAAAAAAAAAAAACTTGCTCAAATTTTTAATGGTTTGAGATATTTATAAACTTTCAAGTAAAACTTTAAATTTAGTATTAAGGGAAAATTAGTAAATGAATTTCATTTTTACATAAATTTTAATTAAAAAATATAGTTTTAGAATCTTTTTTAATATTCTTAACGGAGTTGACTTTTTGGACTAAAATGTATGTTTAGAAAATAGAGGAGATCAAGTTTGTGTAATAAAAAAAAAAAAACATGAGAGTGGTTAAAGTATTTTGCTCTTATATATATAATTTTGTTCCCTGAAATTTATATATATGGTATTAAATGAATGAATGTCAATTTTAATTTTTTCAAAATAAATATAATACCAATACTAAGTGGTGAAAGTGGATTAATGGTTATTTTTTTGAGTAAAATATATTGACTACTCATTTGTGTAATCTAAATTACACAAACTTCCCCTCAATTTTGAAAATGTATATAGACCTCCATTAAAATTAAAATTCATACCTGAGAACCTCCCATATATATTTGAGATTCCATTTTCATCCACCCAACCCTTACTTGACTATTAAGTTTGACTATGAAATATTTATTTTGACCAAAATACCCCTCTTTCAACAAATGTACAAACATTTATATTTGACTAAAAATAATTCTTTACGTATATATTCACAATTTCCAATATATTAAAAATTTATTAGTTTTATTATATTATAAAATTTTAATTTTAATTTTTTATCATATTTATTGAAACTTATTTATTTAGTATTCTTTAAAATGACTAAAAACATTTCTTTCTTTTTTTTTGGCCAGGCATTATGATTGAAAACATGTTTGAAATGCATATTTTTATTCACCATATCTTATTAGTAATATAAATTTGAGATATTATATAACTCATATTAATTTAAAATTTTAATTTTTTTAAATACATTTTTTGTTCAAAGCATTTATAAACATGTTTATTTAAGTATGCATCTATTAAAAGAATTGATTATATTTTTAATTGAGTTTTCTATGTCTACATTAATTAAGTCTTCATCTCAATATGGAAAATATTTAACAGATAACTATTTGTAAAGATATAAATTAAGAAAAAGAAAAAATATTAAATTAGTTAAACAATTTTAGCTCAAATCAGGGAATTAATAATGATAGGAGCATTCACTAAAGGAGAAATGACCAAATTTATTTCCATGAAGGACAAAAACATTCTGAAATTTCACCGCAAGACCAAGGACCAAAATAAAAATAAGTTTTGTAAGTCAAAAGACAATAATGCCCCTTGCTTTATTTTTATTTTTTTTTAAAAAAAGGAGGTTTGATCATCATAAAGCTCTAGCGACCGCCAATCAACGATTGTTGCCGGCTAAAGCAGCCATTGTTGGTTGGCTTTCCAAGGTCTAGCGCCAAGCGGCTAAAGTTCCAACCATAGGAAATTAATGCATTGTTCATAGGAGGATTCCACTTGTTCATGAAGAGTTGCACACTTTCTCAAAATTCCACTCTTCATGAAAAAGTGTCCAACTCTTCATGAACAAGTGAAACCCTCCTATAAATAACACATTAGTTTTCGGTGGTCGGAGCTCGACTAGTTAACAACGGTGATTGCTCACATTCGGCCATTAAAGCTCTAATCATGACGTGGAGCTCACGAGCTTTAAATTTATGTGTTGTTCACAAATTTGTTTATGATTTGTTTATGATTTTACTCTTCAAGAACAAGTATGCAACTCTCCATAAACAAGTGGAATCCTCCAATGGAAGCACATTAATTTTCAATAGTCGAGCTCGTACGGTCGGTGTCGAGCTTCAACCGTCGATCGATGATGGTTGCTCCCGGCTTAGCAATGGCCGGGATCGATCTTTGGAGCTCTTGCGATGATCAAACCTTATTTTAAAAAACAAATGAAGCAAGGGCCATTATTGTCCTTTTACCTACAAAATTTATTTTCGTTTTGGTCATTGGTCCTACGGTGAAATTTTAGAATGTGGGTTGGTCTTTGAATGAAATAAATTTGGTCCTGTGGTCTTTTAATGAAATTTTCCCAAGAAAAATCGTTAACGGAATTAACGATTTGGACTTAAGTTTATGTTTTCAAAATATAGAGAAGGTTCGTATAATAAAAGCAAAACATAATGGAAGTTAGAGTATTTTATCCTTTTTTTTTTATACAATGGAAAGCAAAGTGGATTAATGGTTATTCACCATAAAGCAAGGTCACAAATTCGATTTTAGTGTATGAAAAAAAACTTATCATTAAGATCTACTACAGAAAAGGTCATACATCACGATTATTTTTTGACAATACATACGGTTATGAATCCTTATCTATAAACATGTTAATTGATCCACCTTCATATATAAGCTTCCTCTCTATTTTTGGAACTTGTTGGGAATCGCACCTTGGATTATGCAATACGACTGTGTGTAGTAGATGATGGCAAGGAAAAAGAGAGAAACATATAGTCGTGGTGTGGTGTGTGAACTAATGGGTGAGAACAGTTTTCGCAACGCGCAAGGGGAATGGCTATGGAGGGAGGGCTTTTGTGGTTGATGGAAGCCTTTTTTGTTTGGGCAGCTAGTGTATGATATACGTAGAGCTGGGAATTAGGGCCGGTTCTTAAAGGGCCAAAACTTAAAAGGGCAAACATATGTTTTTCACGGTTCGGACCAAGAGCATCCGGGTCAGGCCGGCCCTACAGGATCTGCAACTATTTTTCTAAATTTTAACCATTTTTCCTGTGTTTTTTTTCAAAGAAATATTGTAACACCCCTTATATCTATCGTCATATATCAGATTATTGGCGCAACAGAGCATGCATATCAGTTTGAACGAATGAATACTGATATATATATTCATGCGTTGGTTATGTGTAAATACTAAACCCCATTGGGTATTAAAATACAATTATCCCGCACAATTTAGTAAAATATCAAAATTATACAACTTATGTCTATTTTGACAACATCAATAGCCATTTTGACAATGATATTTCCATACATGGAGAATTTTTGAAACTTCAGTACTTAGTCAAATTTCACATCAAGTAGCTTATATGTAGATTAACAAGTGGTTTATATCTATTTTGACAACTTCATCAGTCTATTTTGACAATGATATTTTCATACCTGGATAATTTTTAAAACTTCAAGTACTTATGGTCCCAAATTTCACATCAGTAGCTCATGCATAGATTAACAAGTGGTTATGCCTATTTTGACAACTTCATCAGCCTATTTTGACAACGATATTTTCATAGCTGGAGAATTTTTGGATCTTCAATAGCTATTGTCTCAAATTTCACATCAGTAGATGATGCATAGATTAACAAGTGATTATACCTATTTTGACACTTCATGAGCCTATTTTGACAACGATATTTTCATACCTTGAGATTTTTAGAACTTTTGTGGCCATTGTCCCAAATTTCACATCAGTATGTGTAGATTAACAAGTGGTTATGCCTATTTTGGCAACTTCATCAACCTATTTTGACAACAATATTTTCATATTTGGAGAATTTTTGGAACTTTAGTAATTATTGTCCCAAATTTCACAATAGTTGTGTATGCCTAGATTAGCAAGTGGTTATGCCTATTTTGACAACTTCATCAGCCTATTTTGACAACTTTATTTTCATACCTGAAGAATTTTTGGAACTTCAGTATTTATTGTCCCAAGTTTCACAATAGTAGCATATGCCTAGATTAGCAAGTGATATGCCTATTTTTACAACTTCACCAGCCTATTTGGACAACAATATTTTCATACCGAAGAATTTTTAGAACTTCAGTAATTATTGTCTCAAATTTCACAACAGTAGCTTATGCCTAGATTAACAAGTAGTTATGCCTATTTTGACAATTTCATTAGCCTATTTTGAAGACGATATTTTCATATACCTTGAGAATTTTTAGAACTTCAGCGGCTATTGTCCCAAATTTCACATCAGCAACTTATGCGTAGATTAACAAGTGGTTATGCCTATTTTGACAACTTCATCAGTCTATTTTGAAACAATATTTTCATACCTAGAGAATTTTTGAAACTTTAGTAATTATTGTTCCAAATTTCACAACAGTTGTAACATCCCAAATTTGGGATTTTAAAGTTTGAATAATATATGGAGATTGATTATGAAATTTGGGTATAAATATTTTAAAGATAATATTTTGAGGCCTAAAGCAATTTAATTGGGAAAGTAAAACCCTCACATGGAAATTAAGGATTTACTTTTAGTATTTATCCAATATTTTCCATAAAATGGACAAAAGACCCAAATGCAAATTAAAGGTTTAAAGAGGATCAAGTAGCTAGTATTTTGGGTCCACAACACAACATATACACTCACAGTTTCTATATTTTAAGTCCTTCATCTCAGCCCATTTAAGCTTCTTCAGCCTAAAACGTCTAATAGCAATATAGCCCTCTTCAATATCAATTAACCCACTCATCTAGCCCATTTGACTTCAGCTATGTCAAAACGCAGAAAAATAGAACTGAAGAGAGAGAAAGCTAACAGCAAAAAATTCATTAGCCGTACTTCACCAGCGTGATTATGCATGATTATCTCAATCTCTGAACACGCAATATCATCAGCGCCATACTCTTTCAGCTGCTCATACACTCTAACACCTACTATAGCAGACCTTCCATACCTCTTGAGCTTTACGCTAATAACCACTCTCTCAGATTGGAATGTGAGTCCTTATTTAAACGTTGCTTCTCAATTTTCATCCATTCATTCTGGTCCGCCAAGTGAAACCAAGAGCAAGAGAGAAACCGAGAGTGAGAATTGAAGGAGAAGGAAAGAGAGTTCAAGCAATCGTTGCTTTGTTCTTGCTCTGGAAAATAGAGGTTGGTGAGACGTTGAGAAGCAGCAAGCCTTGGTATATCTGAACAACTAACAAGGCAAGCCGTTAAGCTAAAGATATCTGCTGCTATATATATATATATATATATATAGGTTACTGCATTTAGAAAGAAAGAGAAGAAGTTTTACTATTAGGATAAGTGAATGAAAACTATACATATAGATGTTGGTATATATGTAAGTTGTCGATTTTTAAGGAAAGAATCAAAGCTGCTATTTTTAAGAAAACCCAACGTTGCTATCCGAGATATATGCATATGCGGATGAACCGTGAAGTTTTGTTTGTTGTCATGGTGTAACTGCAAGTATATATACATAGATTCTCTGTTAAACACTCCATCTCGATCCCAGCAACCTCCCTTAACCCGTCACCTCAACCCATACACCATACCTCAATCTCGGCAATCACCCTTAACCGGTCCATCACCCACTCACAATAAAACACTACCACCATCTCGGCAACTACTCTCAACTCACCACATCAACCCATACACACAAACTTGATCCTGGCAACAACACAACTTATCATCTCAACTCATACACACAAACTCAATCCCGACAACCACAACTCACCACATCAACCCATACACACAAACTTGATCTTGGCAACCACACAACTTATCATCTCAACTCATACACACAAACTCAATCCCGACAACCACAACTCACCACACAAACTCAAGGTCAACTTAAGTATCTTGTGGCGTATTCAGATTCGGATCATGCTGGCTACAAGACTGACCAGAAGAGCACAAGTGGTCAATGTGAATTCCTTGGTGGCTCACTTTTGTCTTGGTTTAGCAAGAAGCAAACCACGATTTCATTATCTTCAACTGAAGTTGAATACATTGCATTTTCCAGTTGTTGTGCTCAAGGGTTATAGCTCAAGCAAGAACTTTAAGATTTAGGAGTCCATCTGAAAGAAGTCCCAATCTTATGTGACAACACTAGCACAATCAGCTTGGCAAAGAATCCTGCCCAACAAACAAGAACCAAGCATATTGATGTTAGAAATCACTTCATCAGAGATCACATTCAAAGGAAGGATGTCAAAGTGTTGTTCATCCCTACTCATCTCCAACTTGCGAATATCTTCACCAAGCCTTTAGCTAAGGAGCAATTCATTTTCATAAGAAGAGAATTTGGAATGGTAAATTCTAATGAGTTGTAAGTACTCTTATCCAATGTTAGTTATGTTTTTTATGATTATTAGATACTAACTTAAGCATCGAAATGTCTAGTTATGGTTTATGCAGGATGCTTGATCAATGTGTCAAGAGGCAAACTTGAGTTTGTGAGACCAAACTCGAGTTTATCGAAGACAGAGACCAAACTTTGGTTTTGGAGAAAACCAAAACTCGAGTCATTAAGTGGGAAACTTAAGTTTCCATCAGACAGAGAGCAGCGAATGTCAAAGCATCTTCAAAACTCGAGTTTGTGAAGTAAAACTCAAGTTTTCACGAGACATTTCAAGCGTTCACTGAAACACGCTTGAAGTCCAGGTAAGCATAAGTTTTATGCAAACTCGAGTTGGCACTTATGAACTCGAGTTTGTCGCACCCTATATATACATGTGTCTCGACTATTGCTCTTCACTTTCTTCCAAACCTGAGTTTTGACCTAATTTTCTCTCAAGTCTCTCATCTTCTCCAACCAAATTCAACCTTCCTAATCAAAAATGGCCTCCAAATGATCTACCAAAACCTCCCAGGACTTAGATTCTGACTATGAAGCTTCTGGTTTTCCTTCGCCACCTCCTCTGAAGCGTCCTATGCGAGTAAAGCACACTCCAAGAAGGTTTAGATATGATATTGATAAAAGGATACAAGGAGTTGTCGTGAATGAACCTTTAACCACCTTCAGACCTAAGGGGATCGAGATTCAAGAGCCTTCTGAGACCCCAAGTCGAAAACCTACTTCAGAAGCTGATTTGAGAAAGAACGAAGAAAAGAAAGTTGAGGCTGCTAAGCCATCAAAGGAGAAGAGGACTGCTTCTTCATCTGAGTTCAGAAGCATTGACCAGGGTCAAGGTTCCTCAAAGGTCCCTTATTCTGCTCCTCAACCTCTTGAGCAACCTAGCTCAAAGGTAACCAATGCCTTTTCTGAGATTTATCTTTATTAGAGAATGAGAGTGGAACTTGTTTCAAAGAAAATTATCTTAAAAAGGATTTTTGCTCTGTTGTCTCTGTCAATCCATCTAAGCTTAAGGAAGAGTGCAATCTTTCTCTCCTTGGCTTAATCAATTTGAGTCCCTCCTTTCCATTTCTGCTTCCTTTAGCCCAAACATAGTCAAGATGTTTTATTTCAATATGGTTTAGGATAGTATTGTGGATTCTGAGGGAAATCTTGTTGAGGAGAGGATTTCTATTCAAGTTAGGGGAGTTAAGATCACTTTATCTGCCTCCTTCATTAACTCTATTTTGAAAATTGAAAATCCTCCTCTTGTTCCCACCTTAAAATATAGCAATAAGGAAATCTTTGAAATTTTGAGGCCAAATGAACCTATTCCTAAGGATCAATTGGCTTCTCTATCCTTTCCTCCTATTGCTATGCCTCTTGTTCATAGAGCGATATGGTACATTTACTCTAGAAACCTTTTGCAAAAGGGTGGCAATTATTGAAAGTGAAGGAAATCACCAAGAGGGGGGTGAATTGAGGATTTTAAAATTATTTTTAAATCACCCACACAATCAGAAGTTAACCATAGTGAAGTAGAGATAGAGAAGAAGAGCTTGACACAAAGAATTTATACTGGTTTGGTCTTAACACTTGACCTACGTCCAGTCCCCAGACTCTCTGGGTTTTTTGACTATCACTCAAATCAGATACACACTATGTACTTGAAAGTTATCCTTTCTCTAGGATACACTCCCCCTTACAAGTTGCAATATGATAACCCAATCTCAAAGTCCCACAACTTTGAGATTCTTACAATGAATGATTTACAGAAATGAACTCTCTGAAAGAGTAGTTAAGAATAAGCACTGAAGCACAATGTATCAAAGATACAAGTGGAAACAATACAACAGTAAAAGACTGATATTCTTGTGTGCGTTTTCTGTGTATGACTTCTCTGCTAGTAAACTTCAAATCTTCATGTATTTATAGTGATTTGAAGTAGATGAACGTTATAGATCCATTGTGACTTGAACCCATTCGAAAATATAGTCTGTTATGGGTGTTTCTCCATGAATCTATCTCTTTGTGAGGACTTGCGATTGAATATAGCTATTGGGAACTTTTACAGATTTGAATATTTGAAATTTGGCTCTTCAAGAATGTGTCCCATGTGGTTTTGTTTGAAGAATGATGATGTTTCAGCTTTAGTTGGTGGAGGCTTTGTAGTCTGCATTGAGAAATGGTTGTCCATCTTTCCAGGTTGTCTTCCATTTGCTTGGTTAGAGAAGATATAATATAATAATGCAAGTTGCACAATGGGTTGCTTGTTTTGACTTTTAATCAAATTCAAATCTTCTCAAATCTCACAAGCAAACCTGGTTAAGACCAGTTAGAAACATAGATAAGAATCATTTAAAGCATATACAACCAATTCGCAGAATCAAGCCAATGTATAAATCACATTGAACATTTCAAACAAAAACTTTGTTCATCTGTATTGAAGGTCCAAACTCGAGTTTGCATAGCTAACCTCGAGTTTGCTCTTCATTCAATTATGAGGTTTTACCTGTATGGACCAAACCGGAGGTTTGCAAAACATAGTCGAAGTTTGTAAATTTTCCTCGGGACCAAACTCGAGTTTAGACTTCGTCGAGGAAACCATCAAGGAATCAATTTAAAACACATTTTGAGCAAAACATAAACTCGAGTCTATAAATGAGTGAACTCGAGTTTGACACTATTCATGTCAAAAGTCAGTTTTAGTTTTCAAAACACAAACCGGAGGTTTCTAGTGCAAACTCTAGAGTTTTCTCAAGTTAAAATTACATTGCTCTCGTAAGGCGCAAACTCGAGTTTAGAAACTTAAACTCGAGTTTTCTCAACTTAGAAAACTCTTGGAAAACTTTTTGGCCCGACGCAAACCGGAGGTTCAAAGAAGTAGTCTCAAGTTTGCTAAGTTATAAAACTTTGAATACTCTCGGTCAAGCGCAAACTCGCTCAAACTCGGGTTTGTGAACTGCAAACTCGAGTTTACAAGTTTTGTAAACTTTGAAGGTTTTTTTTAACAGGCAATAAACTCTACACAAAAATGGTAGTCTTGAGTTTATGAAATTTCTCATTTGAAAAATTCTTCCCGCCAAAGGAAAACTCGAGTTTGTCTCCAGCAAACTCGAGTTTACTTACTTGTAAACTCTTAGAAACTTTCTACGGAAGTTGCAAACCGGAGGTTTTGAATGAGAGTCTCGAGTTTGAAAATGTTTTCCAATTGAAATGCTCTCGGTCTCTCGCAAACTCGAGTTTCCAAAATGTAGACTCGAGTTTACCCAAGATATGAGAAAGCTTTAGAAAATTCTCAAGTTCAAACTTTTGGTCCAGTCTCGAGTTTAAAAACACAACTTGGCGAGTTTAGTCCTCTATTATTGGCAAACTCGAGTTTGCCAAATCTAGGCTCGAGTTTGGCGCTGACAGAAGGTTTTTTTTTTTTGGTTGAAATCAACAAGTTTTAACAAACATCTAACTTATTCAAAAACATCCATACATTGTTTACAATTGTCGAGTTATCATCAAAACACATAGAGAACTAACATTCTCCCCTTTTTGATGATGACAACACTTGTAAACATTCATTTTCTTTCAAATATCAGATTTGGTCATTTGTGCATACAAAAAGCAAATTTGTCATTTCTCTGTTTAAATTTTTAAAACTTGATTTGTTTGTTCTGAAATAGCTTTAGTTAAGAGAAGGATCAGATAATTCTTTTGACAAATTGTTCATTATGTCCATTAATGAAGTTTGTTAAAAACAAAACTGAATTAAGTTAAATCTGAATTAAGCTTTGTAAAAATTCAGTTGACCAACCGATGAATTCTTGATTTGAATTGCAGTAAAAAATTCATATTCTGCAATTTGGAAATACAATGTAACATAAGAACTGCAGAAACTCAAAAACATTATCCACAAAACTTAGATAAACATCAGAGAATTGCATCAGAAACCAAAATGCAGTGAATTGCATAACTTAAACATCCATCAAACAGATATCATAATGTTAAGCAGAGTTTCAAAAGCAAATATTAAGAACTAAGCAAAAGAGTTTCGAAAGAAAATATACAATTAAACAAAATAAGCTTAAAAATAAAGAGTTGCCCTTTCTTCACATTCTTCTCCCCCTTTGTCATCGCAAACAAGGGTGGATCAACTTGTTGAGAGGGAGGTTCAGTGTGAGTAGCAGGAATAGATGGCTCAGGTTCAGTTGAAGAGGCGGGTTCAGAGGCTGTCGCAGGTATATCAGAGGTAGGACCAGCTAAAGTTGAAGCACCCAAACCAAAACTAGAAGCAGCCATGGACTGATTTTTCAGAATTTGATCCATTTTGTCATTTAGGCCCATCATAGTGACCAGGAGAGTGGATAAAGTAGCTGTGTGTTCTCCAAGCTGACCACTAATGCTTTTAACGTTCTTCTTCAGCTTTGCCTGACCATCTTTCAGCTCTTCTTGTCCTATGTTGAAGCCCTCCTGAGTATCCACTAAATTGTTGTGTCCTTGGGTTACCTCAGACACCAATTTTCCCACTTCTGTCTCAATCCTCTCAGTGAGATCAGAGATAGCTTTATCAACAATCTCTTTGACCCTTGCATCGAAATCAGAGGGAGGAGGAGCACTCTAGGCTTCCTGGACTCGAGAGTGAGTGGCTCTTGATCTTGCAGGCCTTAAAGGAGGTGGAGCTCTGGATTGACCAGACCCTTCTTCCAAGTTGATTCCCATCAAATTCAGTATGTGTCTGCCAAATTCTATAGGTTTTTCTGGTGATTCACTGGTAGGCATATACCAAATCTTTTCATGAAACAGAATCACAGAGATGAGGCTTGGAAAGGGGATTTGGGAGGTTTTCCTTGAGGTGAAGGTAAATTTAGACATTTCTTGGAAAATCCAGTACCCCACATTGTGTGACTTCTAATCAAGGATTGAAGCAAAGATTGGGAAATCCTTCTTTGCGAAATGGGTGAAATTTCCTCCTTTTTGCAAGAGATTCCTAGTGTATATGTACCATATGGCTCGATTTTTAGGAGGCATAGAGGCAGGTGTGAAGTTTAGGATTTCTAACCCCTTAGGAATTGGTTCATTAGGTTTCAATAATGCATAAATCTCCTGTTGAGTGTAGTTCAAGTTTGCAATAGGTGGGGGGTTGGAAATTTACAGAAGGGAGTTTAAATAAGACGGGGAAATTGTGATCTTTTGTCCCCTAACATTCGTAGTAATCCTTTTCTCAATCAAATTGCCATCAACATCCGTTTCATGTGAAAATAAAATTACCTTGACAAGTTTTGAAAATAGAATACTTTGACAAGTTTTGAGCTGTATAAGGCTCTAATAGAATACTTTGACAGAAGACTTTTTTTTATCGAATTTCTCTTTGAATTTAGCACCTACTTCACTAGACATTCTGCATGGTTCCTCTGTGAATCCCCTAGGTATTCTAGTATGATTGTAGATTTCAAACAGGGCAGGATTATCCTGAGATACCTGAGGAACAGATTGCTCTTGTCTTTGAGAAGTAGAAGGAGCTTGGGAATCTGTTGGTCCAGGTGTAGGAATCGAAGGTTGTGAGGATTGTTTCTTCTTATGCTTTTGTTTGGTTTGAGGAGTCTCAGTTTCCTCAGGAAGAACTTGTGAACTTGCTTGCCCAGGCATGGGGACAGAATGCTGGGCTGATTTCTTCGATTTCTGCTTCTGACTTTTCTTGGGCGTCTCAGTTACTTCTGGAATTTTCCTTTTTCCTTTCCCAGAGACTTGTTCTTGATCGTCTGGCTTCTTGGGAGTTTCAGGATGCTTCTCAATTTCAATTCCTTTGGGTCTGGATGAAGTTGAATCTTTTCCCTGGTTGTTTGCTTTCTTAAGAACCTCTTTGCGTCTCTTATACTCCATTTCCTTCTATTTAAGCATTGTAAGGGGTTTATTTGAAGCAACTCCAGGAATTTCCTTGTCTATTCCAAATCTGAAATGATCTGGGTGAGTCTTTACTCTTACAGGTCGTTCTGATTGAGGCTGAGGAGTGGATTGGGTCCCTTCTCGATCAGATTCTTGAGTATTGGTAGTTGTAGAACGTTTGGAGACCATTTTCTTAGGGTTTCGTCGAGGAAGATGAGAGAAGTTGAGAGAGAATAGGGTTAGGCTCGAGGGTTATGTCGTGTGAAGAAGAACAATCAGGTTTTTAAGAACATTAAAGAGCGCGACAAACTCGAGTTTATAAGTATAGGCTCGAGTTTGCATAAACTTGCACTAACCTGGACTTCAAGAGTGTATGTGTGAACTCTTGAAATTCACTCGTGAACTCGAGTTTAATACTTACAGACTCGAGTTCGTGAAATCCTCTGAACTTGGTTGCTTTCTGTGTTCCGCAAACTCGAGGTTATTAGTTTTAGGCTCGAGTTTCCTTTTGTTGCACAAGCCTGGATTCCTTTCTGTTTGTACTGAACTCGAGGTTGCTCACTAATGGGCTCAAGTTTGGCTTCCTCCAAATTTTTATTTCTTCTCTGGACTTCTCGAGCTCGAGTTTAACATGGGTAGGCTCGAGTTTGCTACTCTTGATAGCAAACTTCAACAACATGTTAGAGACTTTAATCGTGATAAACATCCTGCATAAAACATATCTTGATACTCCGATGCTGAAGTTAGTAAATGATGATCATCAAACACATTACTGACATTAAATGGAGGATATTTACAACTCATTGGGATTTACCATTCCCAATTCTCTTCTAATGAACGTGAATTGTTCTTTTGCTAATGGCTTTGTGAAGATATCAACAAGTTGAAGATGGGTTGGGATGAACATGACTTTGACATCCTTCTTCTGAACATGATCCCTTATGAAGTGATGCCTCACATCAATGTGCTTGGTTCGAGTATGTTGTATTGGATTCTTAGCCAACCTTATTGTGCTAGTGTTGTCACACAATATTGGGATCTCCTTTAGGTTGATTCCTAAGTTAGATAGTTGTTGTTTGAGCCATAGAACTTGAGCACAACAACTTGAGATAGCTACATATTCAGCTTCAGTAAAGGACACAGCCACACTGGTTTGCTTTTTGCTGAACCATGACAGAAGTGAACCACCAAAAAATTGACATTGGCCACGTGTGCTCTTCTTGTCTGTCTTGTATCCAGCATGGTCTGAATTTGAATATGCCACAAGATGTTCAGATTGGCCTTTGGGAAACAACAACCCAAGAGTTTTTGTGTCAGCAAGATATTTGAAGATTCTCTTCACATGTTCAGCATGGGATTCCTTGGGAGCAGACTGGAACCTTGCACACATCCCTACTCTGAATTGGATATCAAGACAACTTGCAATCAGGTAGAGCAATGATCCAATCATTCCTCTATATCTTGTGATGTTGAAGTCCTTGCCCTCTTCATCAGCATCCAATGAAGCAGTAGAGCTCATGGGAGTATCAGCTCCATTGCATTGATCCATCCCAAACTTCTTCAGCAGATCATTGAGATATTTGGTCTGAGAAATGAAGATTCCATCCTTCTTTTGTTTGATTTGTAGACCAAGAAAGTAGTTGAGTTCTCCCATCATGGACATCTCAAATTCTCACTGCATATTCTTAGCAAATTCTTCACACAAGGCATTGTTAGAAGCACCAAATATAATATCATCAACATATATTTGGACAATTAGAATCTCACCAAGTTTATTACTCTTTATGAAGAGAGTTGTATCTACTTTACCTCTAATAAATCCTTGATCAAGAAGGAATCTGCTTAATCGCTCATACCAAGCTCTAGGAGCTTGCTTTAGTCCATACAAAGCTTTCTTGAGACGATAAACATGATCTGGATGATGTTCATTTTGAAAACCTGGAGGTTGTTCAACATAAAATTCCTCCTGTATAAAACCATTTAGAAAAGCAGATTTTACATCCATTTGAAAGAGTTTGAAACCTTTGACACATGCAAAGGCTAGAAGAACTCTTATTACTTCCAATCTTGCCACTGGAGCATAAGTTTCTTCATAATCAATTCCTTCTTCTTGATTATAGCCTTTTGCAACTAGCCTTGCTTTGTTTCAAACAATAATAGCAGACTCATCACGTTTGTTCTTGAATACCCATTTAGTTCCAATGATTGGATGGTCTTTAGGCCTAGGTACCAAATCCCAAACTTGATTTCTATCAAATTGATGTAATTCCTCTTGCATTGCTATCACCCAATCATTGTCTGAAAGAGCTTCATCAATATTAGAGGGTTCAATATGTGATATGAAAGCAGCAAATGTTACTTCATTTAAAGTGCTTTTCCTGGTTCTCACTCCTTGATTTACATCACCTATTACTTGGTCTAAGGGATGATTCTTAATGAACTTCCATGCTTTAGGCTGAGATTGATCAGAATTTTCTAAATTGTTTTGAGGATTAGCTTTGAAAATATCTTCAGAATTTTCAACAGAGGTAGGAGTATTTTTCGAAAAGAATTGATTTTTGAAAACATTTTCTTCTTCATCATCCAAGGATTTATCAGTTTTGGATTCACATAATACAACATGCATAGATTCTTCAACAATACGAGTACGAGTATTAAAGACTCTATAAGTTTTGCTTCTATTTGAGTAACCCAAGAATATACCTTCATCTGCCTTAGGATCAAACTTTTCTAAGTTATCCTTACCATTATTATGGATGAAACACTTACATCCAAACACATGCAGATGAGCTAAGTTTGGTTTTCTTCCTTTGTACAGCTCATAGGGAGTTTTGTTCGACTTCTTCTGGAGATACGCTCGATTTGAGATGTAACTAGCAGTACTCATTGCATCAGCCCAGAACACTTGAGAAGTGTTGTTTTCATTCAGCATTGCTCTTGCCATCTCAGTGAGGACTCTATTCTTTCTTTCAACAACTCCATTTTGTTGAGGAGTTCTTAGGGCTGAGAAATTGTGATCAATTCCCATGCTATCACAGAAATCAGCAAAAGTATGATTTTCAAATTCTCCACCATGATCGACGAATGAATTCCTGCAATAGATAATCCTTTCTCGTTTTGGACCTTCTTGGGAAAAACAACAAATTGATCAAATGTTTCATCTTTTGAAGATAAGAAGATGGTCCATGTAAATCTAGAGAAATCATCAACTATGACCAAAGTATAAAGATTGCCACCAAGGCTTTTTACTCTAGCTGGTCCAACTAAATCCATATGAAGTATTTGAAGAGGTCTAGTAGTTGAAATTTCATTTTTAGATTTAAAAGAAGATTTAGTTTGCTTACCCTTTTGACATGCATTACAAATCATGTCATTTTTAAAATGTAACTTTGGTAGACCAATTACTAAATCCTTTTTCTGTAATTTGTCAAGTTGTATCATATTAACATGAGCTAAGCGTTTATGCCATAACCAACTTTCATCCAAGTTACCAACAAAACATTTTTCAGAAACAGGGCTACTAGATAAATTGAGAGTATAACAATTGTCTTCTCTAGGAGCTCTGAATAAAACTTTAGATTTAATGTTATCTAAGGAGACAATATCTTTGCTCACAATCAAGCATTCTTCAGAATCGAAGATAACTAAGTTACCTCTATCTGTGCTTTGACTTACACTAAGGAGGTTGTGACATAAGCCTTCTACAAGGTAAACATCTTTGATTTGTGGTCCTTCATTGTTTCCAACTTCTCCAATTCCAGCAATCCTTCCGGATTGGTTTCCACCAAATATTACCTTGCCACCATCCTTAGGCTTGATTGTAGCAAACTTAGATTGGTCTCCTGTCATATGTCTTGAGCATCCACTATCAATGTACCACTTGTTTGATTTTGATGCTCTAAGACACACCTGCATGATATAGGATACTAAATCTTAGGTACCCATTTTTTCTTGGGTCCTTTTGGGTTAGTTTGTGTCTTAGAAACCTTATAAGATCCCTTAGGCATCCATTGATAATTTCCTACAGGTTTGCTCTTTCTTTCCTTTTTGTGAAAACAATAAGAAGTGGCATGGCCTTTACGATTGCAATAGTTACAATGAGGCAAAAGGATTTGAAGAATGTACTGTTTTTTGAAAATAATTCATATAAGATTTTTGTCCAAGTTTCTTCTTTCCTTTCTTCTTATCAGAATCAGGTTTATAACCAATCCCTAACTTGTCATTCGTAAACCTTTGCTGTTTTAAGATGACCTTGAGCATTTCACTTACCTTTAGTGAATTTTTCAAGAGTTTTTGTGAGATGTAAATTTCTTTTCTCTAAAACACAACAATTGTCACAAACTTTATCTAAACTCTTTTCATAGTTCTTTTCGAAACATTTTCACAAATAGAAATAGAAGAGAAGCAATTTGAGCTTGTTCTTCCAATAATTTGATTTTCTTTTTGAAGACAAAAGCTCTTTTACTATTTTTCGAAATTCAATGAAAAGGAATCATATTCGATGATAGTTCATCATAAGATGAATCAGAATTATTTACCTCTTCGCTTTCTGAATCTTCTTCTTGGGCCATAAGACAGATGTTAGCTCTGTCTTCTTCTTCAGCTTCATCTTCATCGGATGAGTTGTCTCCCCATATAGCTGAAACATAAGCTCTTCTCTTGAACTTATTAAATTTCTTTTCTTTGTTCTTCAGCTGTGGCATTCGGATTTGATGTGGCCAGGCTTTTCACATTCGTAACATATGATAGGTTTCTTTGTTTCTGTGCTGGAGCTACTATTGTGAAACTTTCTGAAAGCTTGGTCCTTTTTGTAGAATTTCTTGAACTTTCAGACCATCATGCTTAACTCTGCATCTTCATCCTCATCTTCTTCATCATTTGATTTTACCTCTTTGACAATCTTGAGGGAAATTCCTTTGTTCTTGCCATCAATCTCATCAAGTCCTTTTCTGAATTTGATCTTCCCTTCATATTCAGATAGACTGCCAAATAATTTCTTTCGAAGCCATTAACTCACCATGAGCTTCTTCGATTGCAGTGACTTTAGCTTCCTATTCCTTAGTAAGGTATTCAGTATTTTTCTTACTTGGACAGATTGATCATAGTCTTTCCCCAATGCAGCAAGTTGATTAATCAGATGAGTGAATCTGATCTGGAATTCACTAATGGATTCTCCAGACTTCATACGAAATAAATCATATTCAGTCATGAGAGTGTTTATTCGATTCTCCTTGATTCCAACTGTCCCTTCATGGGCTATCTCTAGAGCATCCCACATAGCTTTAGCAGATGGCAAAGTACAAATACGAAAATATTCTTTTTGACTTAGAGCACTTTGCAGAATGTGGATTGCTTTCATGTTGAGAGTGACTTGTCTTCTATCATTCTCATCATACTCTTCTTCAAGCTTAGGAGTTCTGACTCCATCTTCAACAGAGGATGGAATATAATTTCCTCTCTCAAATACCTTCCATAGGCCATATTCAGTTGCCATTACATAGACTCTGAACTTAGCCTTCCAGAAGGAATAATGTTCTCCATTGAAACCTGGTGGTCTGTTGATTGAAGCTCTGTCGGGTAGAATTCCTTCCATTGGATCTTTGATCAAGGATGTTAATCCTTAAAATAGATAACCAATGCTCTGATACCAAATGAAAGTGAAGGAAATCACCAAGAGGGGGGTGAATTGGGGATTTTAAAATTCTTTTTAAATCACCCACACAATCAGAAGTTAACCACGGTGAAGTAGAGATAGAGAAGAAGAGCTTGACACAAAGAATTTATACTGGTTTGATCTTAACACTTAACCTACGTCCAGTCCCCAGACTCTCTAGGTTTTTCAACTATCACTCAAATCAGATACACACTATGTACTTGAAAGTTATCCTTTCTCTAGGATACACTCCCCCTTACAAGTTGCAACATGATAACCCAATCTCAAAGTCCCACAACTTTGAGATTCTTACAATGAATGATTTACAGAAATGAACTCTCTGAAAGAGTAGTTAAGAATAAGCATTGAAGCACAATGTATCAAAGATACAAGTGGAAACAATACAGCAGTAAAAGACTGATATTCTTGTGTGTGTTTTCTGTGTATGACTTCTCTGCTGGTAAACTTCAAATCTTCATGTATTTATAGTGATTTGAAGTAGATGAACGTTATAGATCCGTTGTGACTTGAACCCATTCAAAAATATAGCTGTTATGGGTGTTTCTCCATGAATCTATCTGCTGTGAGAACTTGCTGATTGAATATAGCTATTGGGAACTTTTGCAGATTTGAATATTTGAAATTTGGCTCTTCAAGAATGTGTCCCATGTGGTTTTGTTTGAAGAATGATGATGTTTCAGCTTTAGTTGGTGGAGGCTTTGTTAGTCGCATTGAGAAATGGTTGTCCATCTTTCCAGTGTCTTCCATTTGCTTGGTTAGAGAAGATATAATATAATAATGCAAGTTGCACAATGGGTTGCTTGATTTGACTTTTAATCAAATTCAAATCTTCTGAAATCTCACAAGCAAACTGGTTAAGACTGGTTAGAAACATAGATAAGAATCATTTAAAGCATATACAACCAATTCGCAAAATCAAGCCAATGTATAAATCAAATTGAACATTTCAAACAAAAACTTTGTTCATCTATACTGAAGGTCCAAACTCGAGTTTGCATAGCTAACCTCAAGTTTGCTTTTCATTCAGTTATGAGGTTTTACCTCTGTATGGACCAAACCGGAGGTTTGCAAAACATAGTCTGAAGTTTGTAAATTTTCTTCAGGACCAAACTCGAGTTTGCATGTCTAAACTCGAGTTTAGAATTTTGTCGAGGAAACCATCAAGGAATCAATTTAAAACACATTTTGAGCAAAACATAAACTCGAGTCTATAAATGAGTGAACTCGAGTTTGACACTATTCATGTCAAAAGTCAGTTTTAGTTTTCAAAACACAAACCGGAGGTTTCTAGTGCAAACTCTAGAGTTTTCTCAAGTTAAAATTACATTGCTCTCTGTAAGGCGCAAACTCGAGTTTAGAAACTTAAACTCGAGTTTTATCAACTTAGAAAACTTTTGGAAAACTTTTGGCCTGACGCAAACTGGAGGTTCAAAGAAGTAGTCTCGAGTTTGCTAAGTTATAAAACTTTAAATACTCTCGGCCAAGCGCAAACTCAAGTTTGTGAATTTGCAAACTCGAGTTTACAAGTTTTGTAAACTTTGAAGGTTTTTTTAACAAGCGATAAACTCTACACAAAAAGGTAGTCTCGAGTTTATGAAATTTCTCATTTGAAAAATTCTTCCGCCAAAGGAAAACTCAAGTTTGTCTCCACAAACTCGAGTTTACATTTGTAAACTCTTTGAAACTTTCTCTCGGAGGTTGCAAACCGAGGTTTTGAATGAGAGTCTCGAGTTTGAAAATGTTTTCCAATTGAAATGCTCTCGGTCTCTCGCAAACACGAGTTTCCAAAATGTAGACTCGAGTTTACCCAAGATATGAGAAAGCTTTAGAAAATTCTCAAGTTCAAACTTTTGGTCAGTCTCGAGTTTAAAAACACAACTTGGCGAGTTTAGTCTCTCGTTATTGGCAAACTCGAGTTTGCCAAATCTAGGCTCGAGTTTGGCGCCGAAGGTTTTTGGTTGAAATCAACAAGTTTTAACAAACATCTAACTTATTCGAAAACATCCATACATTTTTTACAATTGTCGGTTATCATCAAAACACATAGCGAACTAACAATTATACCCATTTCGCAAAGAAGGACTGCCCTCTCTTTGCTGCTATCATTGATAAGGTTCCTATCAATGTTGGTAACTGGATCTTCCAGGAAATGGTCAGGTTCAGATTCGCTTCTAGAAATCCTTCCTATATCCCTTTCCCAACTCTTGTGTCTATCATTCTCTTTTACTGTAAGATATGACACATTGATACTTCTGAGCCAGTGAAGAAGCCTCAAAATTTTGGTAAACAACAGTTAAATATGATGAGGACGGATCTGGCCAATCAAGGGCCCCCTCTAGATTGAGAGCTTCTCATGCCGGACCTCAAGAAGCTCAATCAGTAGCTCCTCCACCTCAGCCCTCTATGTCTTCTGATCTTGATGCAAGGATCAAGGCAATTATGGACAAGGCAATATCTGAATTATCAAAGAAAATTGAGGCTGAAGTTTGTAGGCTGGTTTCTGAGGTCACCAAAGGGAATAGTAATATGGTGGATGCCCAAGATGAGTTGAAAGAAAAAGTGGAAAATCTCATTGGACATTATGAAGATCAAGCTGCCAGTATCTCCACTCTCATGGTGTCAAATTTGGTCTTAAGTGACAAAATGGACAAAGTTTTGAAGTTCTATCATCTGCTGGTCTAAGTCACTCTGGTTCTAGTTTTGGTACTCCCTTTTCTACCCTAGATGTCCCTAAGCGAACCTAAAGTTTTGAAGCTTCGTCATCTGCTGGTCTAAGTCACTCTGGTTCTAGTTTTGTTACTCCCTTTTCTACCCCGGATGTCCCTAAAACTGAATCTATTCCTTCACCCTCACCATCTTTCACTTTCACCACTCCTTTCATCACTACCTCTCCAATTGCCTCCTCCACCCCAGCCACTGAAATCATACCTCCCTCTCATACCTCCACTGTCAAACTTGATTCACCTCCATCTACCCCATTTGGTTGACCTTTACTTGATGATTCTATCTCAGCTCCACCCTTGTTTGGTGATAACAAAGGGGGAGAAGATCAGTGAAGAGTTTGCAAAAGAGTCTCATTTTTTTCATTTTGAGCATTCAATTCATATCGATGTACATGTGCTTATTTCAATATCTCGATGTACTCTTTTTGAAATGAATGAATGAATATTTACTATTGCTTCTGTTGCTTATCTCTGATGTATCTCTTGTTTGAATGCAATGCAAATTGTTTCTGTTGCTTCAAAATTTGAAATGTGCACCTTCATTTCATAAAATGCTCAAATCGTTTTTAAATCTTTAATTTATGGTTTACAAGTGTTCCCATCATCAAAAAGGGGGAGAATGCTAGTTCTCTATGTGTTTTGATGACAAGCGACAATTGTAAACTCAAAATAAAGTCTGTCTTTGTTAAGTTGAAAAACTTAATGTCAAAGGCAAACTCGAGTTTGAAGTGTCAAACTCGAGTTTGGACTTGACAGAAGAGTAGCTCAAGTTTTTCTAAACTTAGCCAAACTTGAGTTTATATTGGCAAACTCAAGTTTATGTCAAACGAGAGAGCACTCTAAGTTTTTCAAGTTAAAGCAAACTTGAGTTTATTATGGCAAACTTGAGTTTTTGTCAGTCAGAGAGCCCTCAATGTTTTTGAACTTAACCAAACTCGAGTTTGGTATGGCAAACTCTAGTTTGTGCTTGGCCGAGAACTTTTAAGGTTTTTCATGTTTTAAGCAAACTCGAGTTTAGAATAGTAAACTCCGGTTGCACTTGGCCGAGAGTTTTCAAAGTTTTCACGTTTTAAGGAAACTCGAGTTTCTTTTCTTAAACTCTAGTTTGTGTCAAGTGAGAGCTTCTCACTATTTTTGAACTTAAGAAAACTCCAGTTTGTATTTGAAGACTCCAGTTTGAGCTTTGTGGACTTAAACATATTTTCATTTCAAAAAATCCCAAATTCGAGTTTGTCATTTATTGACTCGAGTTCGCTCTGTTTCAAAATGTTCTTCAAAGCTCAATCGCGATGATTTTTCTAAGAAAGAACTAAACTCGAGTTTAAGTTTCTAAACTCAAGCTTGGTTCTGAGCAAAAGTTGCAAACTCCGGTTTGATTAAACAAACTCGAGTTTATGTCGCTCTGTTTGAAAAACAACTTTCTCAAATTTGCGAAATCTTCATGAATGAACTAGATACTTCTTATCATCACTCATTACTCTTCTTAAATATGTTTAGTCAGTTTGTTAATGAGTTTCAGATGATTTAAAGTGGTTTAGAATGAAGATTAAAGCATAAAGCAAAAGGTGACATCAGCACATTTATTGCAAGTCCAGAAAACCTTGGACCCTTTTGGCAAATCATTCCCTGGACTTTGCAAAGGTTTAAATGTCATCCTTCCCTCTTTGGAAACATCATCTTCCAACGGATTTATTTCAAGGGAAGTCAACCAAAACATCTGTCACTGGATTAACTCAAAGCTACAGAGAGAATGGACCAAGTTACAACCTAACAGCTACATTAATGTCTCCAATGGTTACATTAATGAATCCAACAGTCATTTAATGCTTCGTTCATATATAAGCTGAAGCATTCAAGTCTCTATACCTACCAGAATACAGAAAGCAAAAAAAGTTTCAACTGCATTTTAGTGTTTTCTACTCACTTGTAAAGTATCTGTTTATACATTAATCTTCAGTGATTATATCATCTACTCTTTGAGAGAGTTTCTTTATTGAATATCATTTATTGTAAGAATCTCAAGTCGTGGGACTTTGAGATTGGGCTTATCAGTTTACAACTTGTAAGGGGGAGTGTATCCTAGTAAGAGGATATCTTTCGAGTGGAGAGTGTGTAACTGATTTTGAGTATTAGTGAAAATCCCAGAGTGTCTGGGGACTGGACATAGGCCAAGAGTTAAGACCGAACCAATATAAATCTTGCTGTGTCATTCTTCTCTACTCTTCCTCTATTATACCCTATTCTGGCCGTTTGTGTTTGGTGTTTTAAAAAGAAATTTTTAAAGTCCCCAATTCACCCCCCTCTTGGTGATTTCCTCCATTTACAATCAGGTCTATATAGAACGATTTTAAGACATAATATTTTTAATGTCCGCCTAAAAGAGTTTCTTTAAGACCGTTTGCGTCCGGTATAAAAAGTTACAGACTTTTAAGACCTCCTGGAACGAGACCGATCGCAGATCCGGTCTTACAATGCCTCTTTCGTCTGGTCTTAAAAGCCTTTTTTCTACTCGTGCTGGCCCTATATTACTCTTACGGAAGCATCAACATTCTTGTGCTTGACACGCCCAAGCGTCAGTACTCTTAAAGGCCGTCCTCATAGCTATAGAGTGTTATCTTTGGTCAATGTTATGCTTATTCTTCCTTAGGCAACTTCAACCACACCCTTCTGTATGCTCACATACCAATGTAGTTGGTTGGGGGAGGGTGAGATGCGAGGGAATCTCAGTAGCAAAAAATACTAAACAATGCATGCAAGATAAATGCTAGTGCATGATATGCTTGCCTTACATAGGCTCATGTTAATATAATAACATTTCTGCATGCTCAATGCTTTAATATACTCATGGCCATAGTATAAACAGAAATAGAGCTTCAATCATTCAAATATGTTAAACATAAACAAGCAAGTAAAGCAATTATGTACATCAACGCACAGGTAAACATATCAATACATGCAAGTACAGTAAGTTCACTACCTTGTCGACTAATGTCCTTCCTTGGTATCCTTCCAACCACCAAAGTTGCTTGCAACATCTTTCCTTCTTCTTCTTTCTTTCTTCACTTCTCATAGCACTAAACATATAGTCTTATTATTAGAGCCATGTAAAATGTATACCTAATGGGCGACCTTAGCCTCATAGGCGTACATACACCCTTGGAGTTACAACTATTATATTTGGCCTTTTCTTTCTTAAATTCGCATGATTGCTAAAAGCTGCCAGCATTTTGACCAAACTTTGGAAAATCATAGTTAATTCCATAGAACTTCGATTGGGGTGATTCAAATTTCTATTCGAAGCTCTATAAGTCTATTTTAATGGAAAATAATCACTACACTAATATGTGGATGTATCATTCCCAGAATTTTGCACAATGGACACTACTTGAATCTGGAAACAGGATTTTGTAATATCCCTACTTTATGTATGTAAATTATTGTATGTAGTGAATTAATGCGAAATTATCAAGATGCTTTTGGAAATATTAATTTATTTCCTAAAATATAAATTAGGCCATAATATCAACAAGGTGATATATTATATATATAAGTGTATGCCAATATTAAAATAGTAGGTGAAGCAATGTGAAAGTCAGTAAGATAGTGACACTATCTCGGCCTAATTAAGGGAAAGAGAGGAGGATGCGGAATTGTTTTAGATAGACTTGGTCAAATAAATAAAGACCTTGGACTACCAAAAGAAGTAGATGACAATGGAAGTCAAAAAGATAACATTCTTTTCCTTTTAGGTATGAGTTTCAGCCAACTGCAAATGGAAAGGAACAAAGAATGTTTTAAATTTGTAATGTAGTCTACTGTTTGTTCTAAGTGTCAAAGTAGTAATGCAAGATTATTGGACATGATTGGAGACAAACTAGGAGCCAAAAGGGGCTCAAATTTTCGAACAGGAAAGGAGAAAAGGAGACAGAATTTTCAAGAAACAAGACACATGGCACGACAAGAGTAGTAAGCAAAAAGTAACTCTTGACCTTGAGATTAAATTATGATAAGCTTACATCACCAAATAACCCTATGTTGGAATATTGTATAGGTGTTTTATGGTGCATAAAAATACACAAAAGAGTTCTCTAATAAGACTAATTTTCATGCAGCCCAAAGAAGAAGAGAACAAACACATATTTTGGCACATGATAATACCAAAGTTCAAGCAATTAAATCCTAGAATGCCAAGTGTTTGCATGGGATTTAATTTAGCTATTTCAAGGGACACCTAAGCACTTATAATTTTTTCATTTTGGAACATAAAATCTTTCCCTTCATTAGCCCCAAATTTCGTGCAGTAAGAGGACAAGAAGGAAGAATCAACAAATTCCAAAAATAGACATGAAAACACAAGATAAAAGAGATAAATGTAGGGGCAACTTGGGAAATTCAAAAGGGAAATTTAAAGACCTTATTTCATGTCACTTTGCAGCTGGAATTCTTTCCTAATAAGCCACATGTTTCAGCCAAAGAGAGACAAAAGAGAAGAAGCAAAAGACAAGGAAAATAGAAAGCAAAAGTCAAAGAATAATAATATGTAAACAAAGCCCAAGAGACTAGACTTTTTGGCCAATAAGAGAAGGCCAAGAAAGGGATAAAATATGCACAAAAAGGACACATGATCAAACATATTTTTGTGCCTATATGAAGGGCCAAGGTCGGCCAAAGAGAAGAAGGGAGGGAAAAATCTAGAATTTTGTGGAAAATCATAAGAATAAAGTCAAAAAGGAGGGACTTATGAACCAATAAGAAGGAGCCAAGATGGAAACCTAAATATGTACTAAGAGGACACATAATCAAGCTCATGAATAAGCCCAAAATCAGCAAAATTCATGCAGCCATGAAAAGTCAAGAAAAAGTCCAAGTTTAGACATGAAAAACCCATGAAAAAGTGAAGAAAATGCGAGGGCAATTTGGTAATATACCAAATGGGATATTTTTGCATGGTTTCTAACTATTATTTAAGGTCAAAAGCTCCCTCATTGTCTGCCCTAGGTCGGCACATACACAAAAGAAAGAAAAGAGAACAAGAAACACTAAGCAAGGAAGAAGAAGGAAACTAGAAAGTTGAGAACCAAGGTAAGTAGGTCAAGAACCTTGTTCTACTTCCTTCAATCTTCATGATATGCTTAGGGTTCCATTAAATAACTCTTCTATGGCATTTTTGGGAGCCTAGGCCGAAACCAGCAAGAAGCATAAGGAGGAAGAAGTTCAAGAAAATCCAAGCTCAAGTCAAGTAAGTCAATTCCTTACTATCCTTATGACTTTGTGACTTGAATTTTGGCCTTTTCTCTTAATAGTTGCTAGTTATAGAAATTAATATTCTTAACAGGAGGTTCTGCCCTAACTAATAAAATGGATTATCAAGTGTTCAAAATTGAGATTTTGACTTAAGAAGGAAGATCAAGCAAGATTATGAATGAATATGAAGTGAAAATGAAAACCTATGTGGTTGTTCTTTGGAAGTGATTTTCGGCCAGTTAGGGAAATATGGGGAAATGATATGATTTTTGTGTTTTTGATATTTCCAATGTGTTTAGAATGGAAAATTGTATAGGAACAAGTATGGAACATGATTTTGGAAACCCTAAAGCTAAATTACAAATTGTTATGAATCTACCAGTTTGAAACCCTAGATGGCAGTCAAGCTTGTGTTGTGATTTTGAATATGTTAATGATGTCAAAAGGCTATAAAATTTTACAGCTTTAATTTGATAGGTAATTCATAATTTTTGGAATTAAATTTTGGGAGATATGAATTTTTGAAATTTACCCTTCATTTTGGAACATCTTCTGGACAACAAGGGTATTTTGGTAAACTTGGAAAAGTACGAATTTTTCTAGACAAAGAAAGTATTTTTTAGTCAAAAGTAAACATGTCAAGGGTCACATGAATTTTTTGAATCATTCCAATTGAATTTTTTTTTTATAATTAGTTATGAATTTTCTAAATTATATTGGTCAACAATTATGGAATTTTTGAAGTAAATTCGAAAATGGAAGATGTAAAAGTCAAGATTGATGATTTTGACATTTTAGCAAGTAATAAAGGACTTTTAATCAAAAGTGGAACCAAATGATATTTAATTTGGTATTATTAAATTATGGAGAAATCATATAAATGACAAGTATTATTTATAATTATAGGGGGTATCGTTGTCAGGAGCTTTAAAGAATTTTGGGAGTTAGTTGTCAGTCTAAGATCTACCAAATAGTAACTTTACTCTCATGTACTTTGTGTATCTCTGTATGTGTGTTTTACCATGATTGTGCATTGCATTCAATTATGTTGGGTTAGGGTTCCACTATTGTGATATTCCAAGCGTTGTGGATCCAAAACTTGCTATGTGCACTAGGGGCCTTGTTGTGCCCGAGGACCTTCTTGTGTGCCATGCCCTGAGTCATTTGTGTGCATATATATTTGTTAGTTCCGGATTTATTTGTGTGCCTTTCTTTGTATGCATTATTCTAAATGCTTTGTGGTATGTTATTTGTGGTTACTTGCATACTTTGTATAAACTTTATATATGAGATTAATCTGTTACTCGGGATCCTTCATGATTCCAACCCCTGTTGCTACCTGTGTATTGTACAGCTTATTCGACATAACTCCCAAGATAAAGTGGTGGATGCTAGTAAATGGAGGTGCCAGACTGGTTTCAGATTATTGATTTGGAATATTTGTAGAAATTTTATGCAATTATGTTTAAAAATTTTGTAACCAAGATTTGTAATATATTATCGGTATGCTACGCCCAAACCGTTTTGCCAACTGCGCTGTGCTATAATGCTCTGATATATGACGACGTTAGGTAATATTTTTATATAAAAGATGTGTAACACACTATCTGCCACACGGAAGGATGAGGGCGGTAAGGGTGTGACAGATTTTCCAGAATCTGATAATTAAACTTTGAAAATTCATAACTTGAGTTCTAAACTTCCTATTAATATGCTCTACGACTCTTTTTAAAGATTATGAGGTCTGCTATTTTCTGACAAAATTTCACAGCAAAACAAGGTCATTTGACAGGTCAAAAGCTTTCCCGAAAATGGTAACCCAATTCTGGAAATATAAACTTTCCAGTTTTTATTGTCTAACTTTGAAAAATCATAAATCCCTTTATACATGTCCAAATAATGTGTTCTTGGGCTCATTTGAAAGCTTATCATGTTTACTATAAGCCCAAAAAATCTCAAGGTCAGAAGAGATCGTTTACCCTGGTTTTACCTTACTCAAAAATTACTGTTCCAGCTGCAAAAACTCAATTTCCAGAAACGACCGCAACTTCTCTTTTCATGTTCAACAATTTATTTAGACTTCCTTAAGTCTTTTCATTATTAAACTCAACTCCAAAACTTCTAAAAAAAGGCTTCAGGTTCGGTTTATGATCTTTACAGAATGGAATACCACATAAAATCATGCATAACATGTGTTCATAGTGTGATACACCGAAACAACAACTCCTATGTTCAGCAATCACCAACCAGAACCACATAACACATGCATATACTTGTCTATCCCATTTTCTTAACCATTTATGCAAGCTCTTTTATCTTCTAATGGTTCGTGAGGCTATAAGACACAATCTGGAATTTTAGACGTAAGAAACATGCTCTGTTTCAACTCCCTTACAACAGAGTGAACATGCAAAATCAAAACCACGTCATGAGAGCTTCAAACGCATAGAACAAGGTTGGGAAAGCTTACCTTGTTCGAAACTCAAGCCTACATGCAATGCAACATTCAGACTTTCTTCTACCTTCAACGTCTCTCTCTCCGTCTCACACTCTGTTTCCTTCTTTCTGTGCAGAGGCAAATCAGTAACGAATGAGAATGAAGGCTGGCTCCCTCTCACATGCTCTCACTATCGGTTTCAGCTTCTTTTCTCGCCCTCACTCCAGACTCTCCCTTCTTCTTTCCGTTTTCTGTTCGGTACTCCCGTTTTCTTCTTCTTCCTCCGACGTACGTTCTTGGCTTCGTCTCTCTCTCGGTCTAACTCTCCTTTCTTGCTTTCGGACTCTCTTTCTCCGTCTCACACTCTCACACTTTCAGTCTCAACTTTCTCTCGGTCTCAGCTTCAATTCCACGCTCTTTCTGTTTGTTGGCCGAAACGAATGAGTGAATAAGATGAGAATGCAGAAGGAAATATGACAGCATATGGCATGTCTGTCCGATCGAGTTTCAAGCGGAACCGTAGAGCATGGATTGCTGCCATGCTTGCCGAAACACAGAGAAATAGTGGAGTATGGTTTGCTGAAGATACGAGAAAGTGGAGTATAGATGTTGCATGAAGGGTGAGCTGTCCGTTAAACGCTTGTAACAGGTGTTCTTTCGCTATGTTTTCTGGTGTTGGGCCGAAGAGGAATAGCAGCAGAAGGGAGTATATATTGTGTCTTTTGCTGCTGTCCGAATTGAGTACAATGGGCTGAGTGTTTACCCGAATTATAATGACGTTGGATAGGTTCTGTTAGGCCGAATGCATCCTAATAGAATGAGTAAATGGATAAAGAGGAAGTGTGGTATTCCATGCATGTGAGGTACGCGGAGGGAGGAGTGTATAGGAACTTAGGAATGAATATTGTATTGGTTAGGGCCCATCAACTAAAATAAACCCATAATAAGCCTTTCTCCTTCCATCCTCTTTGCCCATTTTGTAAGCCTCAAATTTCATATCCAACTCTAACAATATAGCAAGCCCTTTTACTCACTAAATTGGGTTTTGACTTTGCCCAAATTCATGCACAAAACTATTGAGCTTGAAAACTAAGAAAACAATATGCTTTAGATTACAACTATACCTTAATTAAATTGTGGATAAATACAGTTTTCTCTGAATTTTCTTGTTATTAAACTGATTACTCCTTTATTCTATCCACAACATTACTTCCTTTATTTCCTTCACAGTTCTGGACAGAAATGTGAGGGTAAGGAAAGATGAAAAGCTTTGGAACTCACCACTGCATAGCTATTTTAAAATTCTTTACTGTAATCATAGATGATGCTTTTGTGTGATTCTATGACTGAAATTTATCTTTATTAAATCTTTAATTCATGGGGAAAAAAGGATTTTGTTTTCCAAATATAATCTATTCACGATTAAATTCTTTGAATGTAATGTATTCATGCAGGAGATTTTGTTGCTGCTGCAATGCACAAATTTTAATTACTCTATGTATGTTCCATATAGTTCGTTTTTGATATCTTATTACTTTAACAATATAAGGTTATGCCAAACTTGAAGTGTAAACTGTATAGATTTTTTTGTGGACAAATTTCATCAGCTGCAAGAAATTAAATATAGCAAACATCAAATCTGGACTTTGTGGCAAATCCAAGTTTCATCATCTGAGGTGCCTAGCAAACATAGAGTCAAATCTCCTAGCTTTTTACTAGATTATTTACATATCTTGATTCACTAAATGCTCAAGTGAGATGTTGTTGAAAGGAATCGCTAATGGTTGATTGGAGGATAAAAGCCTCTGAGACACTTGTTGCATTGATGGTCGAGATTTGGGAGATGAATTCAAGCATGCTAATGCTATCGTGACCAAAAAGTTACATCTTGTGCATCTTTCTGTGATGGCAGTGGGAGACGTTGATCTAAGACATCTATTAGCAAAATACTTTCACTACAGGTCTTTGAAAGTGACAATATCAACTCTCCAGGATGTCTTCCCATGAATGTTTCTAATGTCAACACTCCAAAACTATAAACATCACATTTTGCAGTCAAAACTAAGGTGTATGCAAGTTCTGTAACAAATCAAAAATTAAAGAAATTATGTATTTATTCTAAGGTAAGTAATGGTTAAAATAAAATACAATACAACAAGAGAAGTAGTGGAGAATTGGAAAAGCTAACCTGGAGCAACATAACCATAAGTACCAACTAAAAGAGTTTGATTAGATGAATATGGATCAAGAATTCTAGTTGTGCCAAAGTCAGACAAAAAAGCCTCCATCTTTAAGTTCAGCAATACATTATTACTTGTTACGTCTCGATGAATAATTGGAGGAGCACAATGATGATGCATGTAGAACAAAGCATTTGCTATTCCTTTGATGGTATTCACCCTCATACTCCAATCCAACTCTTTAGCCTCATTATCATTATTCAAGACATAAAAAAGGCTTCCTCTTTCCATGTATTCATATATGAGTAACATGCATTGATTATGCAAACAAAAACCATGGAGCTTTATAATATTGCGATGTCGAATTTCACTTAACATTTTCACTTCATTTTGGAAACTCTTAGCAAAAGCTGTGTTTCCATATTCTCTTTTATGAAGTTTTTTCAATGCTACAATTTTGCCACTGGGAAGTTGTGCTCTATAAACACTTCCATAGGCACCAGTTCCAATACAATATTTGATGTCAAAGCCATCTATTGCTTCAATGATGTCTTCATATGCAATTTTTCCATCATAATTCCATATGGAAAACAAATCCCCATTTTTTGATTCTCTTGTCTCAGGTGTAGATTTCTTGTTCTTTTTGAAAGATTCAAATAAGATGAAACCCACAACAAATATGATGACAAGGAAAATTGTCAAAGGAATAATGATTTTCAACAAAGACTTTAATCCTTTAGAAAAACCATGTTTCTTCTCTTGTTCTTTGTTAGCATAGAAGGTACAGAACTCACCACTAAGATTGTTATCACATAATTCCAAATCAGTGAGATTTGAAGAGCTCTAATTTGAGTTGGAATGGTACCTGGCAAAGCCAATCATTTGAGTTATAAATGTGTAGTAGGTTATTTTTATCAAATAAAATTGTGGGTTAGCATACTCTATTATATTATAGACGTATATACAACATTTTTAAATTGAGTGAATTTGCAAGGTATAGTACAAGAAGGTACATAACTCACCAACAAGATTGTTGTCAGACAAAAGTGCAGATGGATTAGCTTATGAAGAGTTCCAATTTGAGTTGGAATTGTACCTGTCAAAGCCAGTCATCTGAGTTACAAATATGTTTGTGGGTTATTTCTTACCAACCAAGAATTGATGATTTACTTACTCTATTAAGTTATATAGAGGTAAGAGGGGAAGGTAAACTTACTAAGATTGTTACTAGATAAGAGGGGAAAAGGGGAAGGTAAACTCACCACTAAGATTGTTACTAGATAGGTCTAAATCGGTCAGATTATGAAGACCTCCATTTTGAGTTGGAATGGTACTTATCAAAGCCAATCATTTGACTTGCAAATGTGTTGTAGGTTATTTTCTTATAAAACAAGAATTGAGGGTTAGACATACTTTATCAAGTTATAGACAGAAATACAACATTTTTAAATTGAGTAAATATGCAAAGTATAGCCAAAAGTACATGACTCACCAGTGAGATTGTTATGAGACAATTGCAGATAGATTAGATTATGAAGTGTTCCAATTTGAGTTGGAATGCTACCTGCTAAACCCAGTCATTTGAGTTACAAATATGTTTGTAGGTTATTTCTTAGCAAATAAGAATTGAGGATTTACCTACTCTATTAAGTTATAGAGGTAAATACAATATTTCTAAATTGAGTGAATTTGTAAGATAAGAGAGGAAGGTAAACTCACCACTAAGATTGTTACTAGACAAGTCTAAATTGGTGAGATTATGTAGAGCTCCAATTTGAGTTGGAATGATACCTATCAAAGCCAAACATTTGAGTTATAAATGTGTTTTAGGTTATTTTTATCAAATAAGAATTGAGATTTAACATACTCTATTATATTATAGACGTAAATACAACATTTTTAAATTGAGTGAATTTGCACAGTATAGTACAAGAAGGTACACAACTCACCAGCAAGATTGTTATTACCCAAGTCCAGACGGATTAGATTATGAAGAGTTCCAATTTGAGTTGGAATGGTACCTGTTAAAGCCAATCATTTATGTTATAAATGTGGTGTGAGTTATTTTTATCAAATAAGAATTGAGTGTTTTTCTACTCTATTAAATTATAGACGTAAATACAACATTTTTAAATTAAGTGAATTTTCAAGGTATAGTAGAAGAAGGTACATAACTCACCAATAAGATTGTTATGAGACAAGTCCAGATGGATTAGATTATGAAGAGTTCCAATTTGAGTTGGAATGATACCTGTCAAAGCCAATCATTTAAGTTATAAATATATTGTAGGTTATTTTTATGCAATCATTTAAGTTATAAATAAATTATGGTGTAAATACAACATTTTTAAATCATTTTTATGAAGTAAGAATTGAAGGTTTATCCAAAAGTGTGAGATTATAAAGAGCTCCAATTTATTAAATTATAGACCTAAATACAACATTTTTAAATTATAGTGAATTTACAAATTTTTTAAAGGTATAGTAGAAGAGTGTACATAACTCACCAATAAGATCGTTATCAGATAAGTCCAAATAGATGAGATTATGAAGAGCTCCGATTTGAGTTAGAATGGTTTTTGTCAAAGCCAATCATTTAAGTTATAAATGTGTTGTAGGTTATTTTTATCAAATAAGAATTGAGGATTTGTCTACTCTATTAAATTACAAACCGTAAATAAAAACATTTTTAAATTGTGTGAATTTGCGTACAACATTTTTAAAGTGGGTTACAAATGTATTGGAGTTGTTTCTTACCAAATAGAGGAATTTTAGAAGAACCAGAGTCTAATTCTCTACTCCAAATGTATCAACTGTCATCACTAAAAATGTAGTGTGGAAAAGAGCTACAATTTTCTTTGGAATATAACAACTTTCCTAGTTTTCTAGTTATACGTTCATAGATGTAATTGCAGCTAAAATTGAGCACAAAGGAGCTAAAATTGATGGATTCACAAAAGCATTTTTAAGCTTGTTATGTGCTTCTTCCTCTAATTTGAGGGATGATGGCTTTTTTTTTATATTCTTTTTATATATTTTATTTATTTAGATTAAATTATATATTGTAGGTCCGAGTATCTCCCCAGCATATAATTTAATATAAAAAAATTATTATGTTACTTAAGGAAAAGAACCTATTGTGAAACCCTAATGTTATGCGACTTCCAATCCTTGTTACAAAATTCAGTTGATTAATTTGGGGAGATCAAGAAAACTAAATAAATCCTGTTATAGTATATGTAACATTATTTTTTAAAATATTTATATGCATTATTAGATTATATATAGTTTATTATAAATAAAATAAACTATGTTAAAAAAAATAATAAATATAAATACTTTAAAGTAATTGATTTAGTTTCTTTAATTTTTCTAAATTAGTCAATTGAGTTTTGTATTAAGGAGATGAGATAGTAACTAGAGTTAATTACTATAGAAAGGTATGAGGCTCTCAATGTAAGGCACATTTCCACTTAGCTGATTTAGGGAAACGTCAAGAACTCCTAAGTTTGTCAAATTTAGAATTGAACAAGCAATGGCTCCATCCAACTAATTAGAAGTACTACTCAAATTCAAGAATTTCAAATAAGTGAGGATTATGAAAGAAGATGGTACTTTACCGATCAATCCTATTTCACCAAGATCCAAACTTTTAAGATCGGGAAACGCAGTGAAGTTGAGATCTGTTAGCTGAGGCTGGCCTAAAGCGAGTCCATATCCGCTTATGGAAATAACTCTTCCCAAATCGTTGCAAGATATGCCATACAATAAACAAGGGTCCTCTGAAAAGTTGAGGCCATTCCACCACTTGCTTTGAAACAGAGCAAGTTTCTCCTCAGCTATCATGGCATTAGCAATATTGGGGAAGAAACCAAGGCAGGGCATAATAATAATAATAATAATATCATCAAAGTGCTTATTGTTGGAGGAGTCCGCATAATAATGGAGAATGCCATTGGTTGGTTCATGCAAAGTGATCGGAAAGGAAGATTAACGCAGGGGCTGAGACTTCATAGTTCAAATATATAGGAAGATTAATTAATTGTTATGAAAGAAATTTACCCTCAATTCTAAAACTCTCCCTATTGACCTAAAATATATTAAGGAATTTTGTTGATAAGTAAGTTTTAATGTAAATGATTAAAAATATTTTTTAAAAACCTAGCATATAACTTCTACAAATATAATGGCTCCGTCTTTAATATAAGATCAATTGAATATTTTAAGAAAGTTAAATAATTTAATTTAATGTTGTATATTACTATTAGATTATATAAGTTTTATAAATTAAACAAATTAATTCCATATAAAAATAATGAATATAAATATTTTAAATTAATTTAATTATTTTCTTTAAGCTCTATAAAAAAAGTAAACATAATTTTATGTTAATAATATGAGGTAGTGTAATTTAATTAGTTATGTTAATGGCAGTCAATAAAGTAACTTTTACATTTTTTTTTTTTTTTTTTTTTTTTTTAACCAGCGGCAACTTTTACATTTAGAAAAAGGAGAAACAGACGCGTTTTACGTTGGGATAAGGATGAACCAAACAAAGGTGTAATAAATAAAACGCGAGGCTGCCTTTATTTAAGTCTTCACTTTTTTTACACAGAAGTCTTCGCTTGTACTACTATATCAAAAAAATTTACTTATCATATTGGTAAAGTGTTTATCATATTTTTGTTGGCATAAAAACGGTTAGTTGAAGAAGAATTTAAAAGTTTATAATTGATGATGCGCCTTGGTCAGCGTCAAAGTCGCTGGAGTATGTATGTCCAATGGCAAATGGACATAAATCACATCCTGTGAGATATGAGACGTGTGTCATTTTGGTCAAGACATTAATTTATATTTACGCCATAATTTTTTAATTTCTAAAATTAAAATTCAGCAAATTTAAGAGACAAAAGATTCTATTAACCCATTTAACTTTCAAATTATTTTTTATAGATGTATGACAAATCAAATTATAGAAATACACTTTTTCTTACTGTTTAAAAAAATTAAGAATTTCTTTAAAAAAAAAGCTACATAGATCGTCAGGGTCAAAGTCTTCGGATAACACATCTAGGAAATTGACATAAATATTGCGTGTAAGATGGGCACAATTGAATACAAAATGGTAGTCCATTGGGCCCACTCATTGGAATTGGAATATTGAGCTTTCAGTCAGCAAGAAAATGACCTCTCCTTTTTTGGTTCATGGTTTGTGCAAAGGGGTCGGACACTCTCACCAAAAGAAAAGGAGTTCGATCCTAAAGTTGGTCAAGGCGTTGGGGAGGCATCCAGGAGTCTGAAGCGGTGGAAACGCTGGGAAGAAGTGGAGACATGTGTACTCTCTAACCCAATATATCCTGCGGACTAGGCTCCAAACGTCTTGCCCTTGATTTGTTGGTGAGCTCGGCCCCTTTCCTAAAATTTTTTTAGCAAAAATAAATAAATAAATAAAATAAGCTATTTTTTAAACAAAAAACAAATCACCACCCTCAATTACCCTCTACTAAACAAATATTGAGGTTTAAATTACCATTGACACCTTAATCTCCCTTTCGGCTCTTTATGCGCCCATTTGGGTTTGAATATCCACATAATAATGTTTCATTTGCTTCCTTTGTGTGCATAGCTGTTTCAGTTAGGGCACCAATAGCGGTTGTGTCTTGTGACACCCATCCTCAATGCGTCTTTATTTATTAGAGTTATAGCACACAAGCATCGAAATAGTTTAGACGACTTAATTGCGGAATAAAACTTCTCTTAAATCCCGATCCACTGTCTATCTCTTTCATACAATGCGGAGTTCAAATGAATGAACCTCAGGGGTAACAGTTAATTTCATATACAGGTACACAATGTAATTGACAGTATAACACATGTATAAGCATAAAATAATTCACAGTAAAATAAGTTGCACTGTAACCGCAGTTAATGGCCAAGGACCGGAGCCCTTTAGTGTTAGACCTGGCTATCACCCAAGAGGGGGTGAATTGGGTGTCTAATAAAACTTTAGGAACTTTAAAATCTTTTCGCAACTTCTAAATCAACAGTTAGATATTCAAATAAGCATATCTGGAAATATAGAAGATAAGGGAAGAGAATATGCAAACTGTGATTTATCCTGGTTCGGCGCAATCCTTGATCTACGTCCAGTCCCCAAGCTGGAGATTTTCAATTCACTATCCTCTTGTTTAACCGGGCACAAGAGAAGCCTATACAAACGCACAAGTTCACCCAGCCACTTGTGAAGCCGAATCTCTCACCGAGATACACCTTTCAATCAATTACACACTTTGTACTTGAAGTTATCCTCTCACTAGGATACACTCCCCCTTATAAGTTGTAAACTGATAACCCAATCTCCAAGTCCCACGACTTGAGATTCTTACAATGATTTAATAATCGAAATGTTCTCTCTAGAAGAAGATGAATAAACAACTGAAGTACAATACAAATCATTTCACTCTCTAGTGTAAACTATATAAACATTGAGAAACAGAGTGTATGAACTATCAACGGTGAAGTAGTAAAATGATTTCGTTGGCTTCATCGAGAACATGCTCGAGCATGGACACTGTTCATGCGAAAATAAGAGCGGGATTGTAGCAAGTTACTATTGCAAACTACTATTCATCTGGAAGCTTGAACTTGCTTATTTTAACTCCAAATTGAGCCATTTCAACTTCCATATCATCACGGAGACTTTTAGAATCAATCTAAGAACTTGTATAATGATTTTCTCATTCCATTTAGCAAGTTCTTCTTTCTTTAATATTTCCTCTTCTTCTTGAACTTAACATTTTCTCCAATTTCTTATTTCTGAAATCTCTTATCTCCTTCTTGTTCTATAATTCAACTTGGACTAATCTACATTAATTATAGTAATTAGTTAATGTAAGAGATAAATATATTATACAAGCTTTTTGCTCTTAAGAATGACATCTATATAAGACATCATCAAAACTATTCATATCCAACATTTAGGACACGCAGCCCTATGAGACATGCAGCATCAATCCATAGCTAGGATACACACATGCAAAATTATCTAGCAACCACGATCAGTCATACATGCAATACATATATACAAGCTAATAAGATAACAGTTATCCACCTTAAGCTTGAATCCTTAACTCTGTTTGAAGGTGTTGGGATCGGCAGAGGTGTCAAAGTATGTCTATAAACGTTTATCATTGTCATTAGTCACTTCTTGCGTCGGAAAGTAACTAACTACGCGAATTATTTTTAGAGGATTAAAAATGATTATTAACCCCTAAAAATTTCCTTAATAATAATAATACCCTTTTTAATAAATAATAATATTATTTATTATTATTTATTTATCTATTTTATTCATCACTTATTCCTTTTCCTAATAATAATGACAATATTTATTATTATTATTATTACTACTACTACTACTATTACTACTATTATTTTCTTCACAATTATTTTAAACTCCCTGAGACTATTCAACATTTTAAATTAGGAGTTTATAAATACTAATTACCATATAAAATATGCTTTTATGCATTGCATATAATGTTTCTCATAGTTTTGTAACCATCAACATTTTCCTATTATTTTCCAAATACACATGAATTAGTGTGTGTGTGTATATAAGCATCTTTTCTTTCTCTTTTCACATGCAATAACATAGATATTTATATTCAACCACAAAAAACTTCCCTTCTCTTTATATAGGATTTTCCAGAATTTTCTGATTAAACTTTGAAAATTCATAATTAATTCTAAAAAAATCCAAATGAGGTGCTTCCAAACGCTACGTGTTCCTTAGCATGTCTATTTTTATAGAAAAATAATACTAATAGCAATAACATATTATATCATTCATGGATTTCAAAAATGTAAACATTGTCCAGAAAACTTTCCAAAATTGTGACTCAAATTTCAAAAATTATATCTCGAGCTACAGAGTTTCATTTAAGGTGATCCAAAGCTCCTTTTAAATATTATCATTTGTACTATTAACACACAAAATTTAATAGAAACATTCAAAGGTTTCCCAATTCCAAAATGGGACTGAAACTGATCACTATTTTTAGAACACAAAATTCGTCCAGATTTTTGGTTAAATATTGGAAAATCATATCTCCCTCAATACTTATCGGAATTCGACAAATTACCTATTAAATTAAACCTCTATGTGTCTACTATTTATCTGTAAAATTTCATGGCAAAAATAGATCATTTATCAGTTCAAAATTGAACCCAAAAAATACTGTTCACTTCATTTTCCAGTTTTCAGTGTCTGATTTTGAAAAATTATAACTCTCAATCTACACATCTGTTTTGGCTGTGTTTTTCCTCGTTTTGAACCTTATTGACTCTACTATTTAATGTAAAATTTAAAATAAAAAATCAAAGGTTTACCATTTCAAAATCAAACCCCAAACCGATCTACTCTCTGGAAGTGCAGAAACATTCCAGGTTTTTCGTCTAAACTTTGAAAAATCATATCTCTCAATATACACGTCCGTTATGGCTGGGTTTTGACTTGTTTTAAAGGTTAAGATTTATACTATTTAATGTAAAACTTTCGTGGAAAAACACAAAATTTTGGCTGTAAAACAGAAGCTCACAAGACTACTTTGTTTTCAGTCTGAAAAACAGAGGTGTTTCATTCTCAGTTTCTTCCTTCTTGACCAAACAGCAAACCCAGCACACTAAGGCCATGGAAACTAGAAGGAAAAGGCTCAAAGGACTCACCTTGGTTGACACTCAAACTTGCTTGCAGCGTGAGCACTGTTTCTATCTTTGTTTTTCTTCTCCAAAGCTTCCTTTCATCCTCGATTCTCTATCTCCATTTTTCGTGCGTTTCTATTCCTTGTTCCCCTGTCTTTTGTGAAGGCCAACGGGATGAACCGGGGAATGGAGGAGTGTTCGGTACTCCCTTCTTCTTCCAACAACTCTCCCTCTCTCGGACTCACACTATTCTCGGTCTCTCCCTCTCTCGGCTGTGTCTCAGTTTGAAGATATAAGAAGGAATGGGGAGGTGGTGTGCTGCTCGAGAAGCATGGAGTCTATTCTTGCGTGAACAGTTGTTGGCTGAAAGTGATATATCTGTTGACAAGGGAGTATGGTGTGATTTGGTTGTTGATATCATTGCCACCTCTATTTAACATGTAAGTTTTTTTTTTTTTTTTTTTTTTTTTGATAAGAAAAAGTTTAGGTGGAGGTAGACACCAGTACCCCACCAGAGCCAGGGCATACCTCTAGACTCAAAGAGCGCTTACAGAGGTACTTACAGATCGCCCACCAACGGGGGCCTTCACATCGACTAGCGGGTATCGAACCTTCTCCCTTTTGGGATGAAGGCCGACGCTTTAACCAACTGTACCAATCCTCATTGGCGTTTAACATGTAAGTTGCGGGATATTGAATTAATGGATATTGTTTGGGTCATGGAATAGAAAATATATATTGCAAGAATGGCTTCATGTGTGGATGCATTACTTTGGGTTGAGTATATGTTTGTATTTTGCGTTTTGCTGAAGTTAATAGGATTTAAGAATTGAAGTGTTGATAAATTGGTTTGGGCCAAATGATCCAGGGCTGGGTGGTAGGGCTGATTTATTATCACGTGGGTATATAAGCTGAAGGAATTACATTTTATAATTAAATTTTCATGTTGGATTTCCATATAATAACTGAAGGAATTAAATAAACTGAGGGAGTTAATGGGCTTTGTGTTATATTTCCTTGATTTTATTTTCCAAATATTTCAAGGAAAATAATTCCTACTTTTCCAGCTAATTATTTTAATCATTTTGATTTTGGGGGTTGCTCAAAATATTTGGAAGTTCCAACACTTTCTGTTGATCAATTTCTTTTAGTATCTTCCTTTATTCTTGACAAATCAAATTTTATTGATTATATTTATAGGGATGAGATACTCCTTGGAGCTATGATTTTATGCAGGTACATGGATTGATTCCTCCCATCCAAACACCTTCTATACTTGAGTTGAAATGTTATTTGCGGAGCTTAAAATATGGTATGTTTGCTGAACCTCAAAGAGGACATCACCAATGCTTTCACGTGACTTACAACTAGACAAAGGAGAGAAACCAATTATGCTACTTCATTTGAGTCTCCAAGCTTTTGATAGTCCGGTTGTACTCTCTCCTTACTCTTTTACTTGCACTACCTACTACTATTGGTTAGATATCTATCTTTTGCATTGATGACAGTGCATGATTTAAGTGTGGGGGAGGGATTTTGTTCTTACGTTTGGTTTTTGTTTTTTGTTTTTAAAATGAGAAAAATAAAAATATTTTGGTTCTTACTTTGGTTTCTGTTCCTTGTTTTCAAGAAAAGAAAGAAAGAAAAAAATTAATGTTAAAACTACAAGTTTTAAGTGACTTTAGTATGATGCATTCTTGATTTAAAAAGTAACCATATTGCTAGTGAGATTTTGAGCCTACACACATATATTTTTTAGTGTATACCCTTATCTCTTTACTTGACCTGGAACTTGACTTGAATCTTATTTGAAACCACATTTTATGCATGTGTATTCATAAAAATGATAAAGGCATTCACTTCATTTTAGCTAGATAAGCCAAAAGCCTACCATTTCGTACATATATCCTTTGTTTAGCCCCTTTGAGCCTATATATATATATATATTCATTTTGACTATACCAATAGCCATTAATTTAAAAAAAAAAAAAATCTCTACCAAAGTCTTGGGAGTTGAAGAGCATTGCATTATCTCTTTTGGATGGAAGAACATGCATAAAATTAGGAATTTGGTCATTGTGAAAAATATGACAACGGGTTATCTTTAAAAAAAAAAAAAGAGAAAAAAAGGAAAAACAAATTAAAAAAGGGAAAGAGAAAAGAATGATGACTTAGATCATGTTTGATTTGGTTTCTTGCATCCCATATTCTTCTCTACTGTATCATTCTCTTCAACTTTTAAGATATTCAACTTCATTTTTCCAAACACCGTACCCTTCTTTTCTTAACATTAGCTCCATTACAACCTAATAAAAGTCCTTTGGATTTATGCATGCATTTGCTTTATTAATGGTGGAGAATTTAGATTCTTGTCAAGCTTATGGAAAGAGTATTGGATATAGATGAATTTGAGTGTAAACACAACCTATACACTTTTGAGTGAAGAGTGACATACACATTATCCTTGTTGAGGGATTTCTAGCTTAGGTTCCCATTTGTCAAGTAAATTGCCATGATGTTTTCTTTCTTAATTCAAGAGAAGATCACTTGGACAAAAGAGGTGTTGAAATGCTCTTGTTTACTTTTTGCCTATGATTGGAATATTCACTTTTGATACTTTAGTTTAGTTTAGTTTAGTTTTCATTGTTGTTCTCCCTTGGTCTTAATTTGTTTTGCTCAGGAATGAAAGTGATAAGTGTGGGGCATTTGATAAATCCCAATTTTCACATATTTTTTCCCACCTTATTCATTTATTTTGGGGACTATTTTTAAGCTAATTTGGAATTATTAGATAATATTTGGACTGTTAGCTAATTTTAGGAAATAATATAAATCTGAATTAATTATGAGATTATTGGGCTTAAATTATTAATATTTTGATTGTTATCTTGTGATTGAATAATATTTCTTAATATAGGATAGATCATGATTTTATCATATTAGAAGATCCTATGGTGCAGAATTTTTTCGAGAGAAGCTAAAAGGAAATCTAACGGTGAAATTTGATTAGACTTCTTAAATTTTAATGGACTCAAGTTGGTACCTAAAACTCTCCTCCTTCCATATAAAATTGACCTAGCTGCTTCGCCTACTAGGGGAAGATGTTCTCATTGAGAGCCGAGAGCCGAAAACTCCCGCACGCTAAGAAAAGAGACATTCGCAGATTTGAGACAGACACGCATGACAAAAAAAAAAAAAAAAAAAAACTGTTTTATACGGCAAAACAATTCTCTCACAAAAAAACTATTTTCTGTCGTAAAACTTGTTTGCGGCGGATTAAGATCCGTCGCAAAAATGGGCATCGCAAATCACTTTTGTGACAGAAAAATGCATTTTTCCCTTGCAAATCTAGGATTTTGCTGATGAAATTTGCGAGGGAAATCCCTCGCAAAATCCTAGAGATAGATTTTGCGAGGACATATTTTCCTCGCAAATGATGAAATTTGGAGGGAAAAGTTTTTTTCCTCGCAAATTCCAGGATTTACGAGGGAAAAATTTATTTTTTAAAAATAAAAAATAATTCCATAAAAAAATATTAAAAATTAGAAAATAAAAAAGACTCGTATATCATAAAAATAAATTGTAATAATAATGAGTTTACACTGCAAAAACAAAATATTACAAATTATAAATAAGAAGTTATACACTGTATAGATACAGAATGAACAAATTGGAGCTTTGTATTCCACAAAATACAAAAGAGAATTAAATTAAAGAATAATGTCAATAACTGGAGGACCCTTATACTCAATGCTCTCTATTTAAGAGTTCTTTGTCATCTCAATTTCTTCCAATCATCTCAAATTGGAGCTTTGCATTCCACAAAATAATCTGATTTAGTTGTTGCTCTATTGAATAGAAACCCAGGCCGTGAGTGGACAAAAATCGAAAATTTGCCATCTCCTCCCTGATAAAGCAGATCAAATAACTTCTAAATGATGGAACCTCAATAGGTAAACCAGAAGAATTCTATATGATCACAAATGATTAACTAATAACTTTTGAAATTTTGAAAAAAAGGATGTTCTTTGTTTAAGCGACTGTGCAATTGAAATCAGGTAAGTAGAAAGAAAGATCGAATGCAAAATTATCCAGGTGTAGTGTACCCGTCTGCAGTGAAGGACAACTCCAAGCCATCATCCAGCTGCAATAAGAGGATTTAATCTGATTAATATTGGTCAAGCAGAACTTCAAAATTATAGTACATCTCAAAGTGATGCAATCGCGCCTTTTATTCCAAGATTGAACGGATACAAATAAGTAGAAAGAAAGATTGAACGCATCACCTACCAAGAAGGCACATCATTATATTGATTATGCATGATAGAATTGTTGGATAAGAAAACCAGTATGAAATTCAACGTGCAGATCAAGACAGGAAAACTAAGTTTATCCAAGAACACACTCAAAACGTGTTGACTCCTGCAGTCCAGCAAGAAAATATGTTCTTCAGTAATAGTCAATGTTTTTGAAGGCATAGGGGAAACAAATCAGACAAATAATTCCAACATACTCTTAAATAAGTTGCTGGTGTACAAAGGCATGCCCAGGCTTCCCACAAGCAATCCTCTAATGAATGTTTTTGACCCCTGAATGAATCAACATGGGCCCAGGTTAGGAAACATGGTTAAGTACACTTGCAGTGAAACTAAACACTAGTCTACCATAATTTAAGGTTGTCGAATCTAAACTTTGGCCCAAAACAAAAAATGAAAAAAGTTGCCAAGGGTTGTAAAGGTGATCGACTAGATATGTCTTGAAATATTGGAGTAGTAGAAAGTTACACTGTATTTTGTATAGGATTAATAGGGTGGGGGAATGAGGAAATTATGCCACTTACACTGCTAAAGATGAAAATCATAAACAATAAACACATTTCATAAAGTGTACATCAATGATTACCTGAATTTGAATCACAGCCTTTGATCAAACAAAACAAGAAACTCGTTGATTTTCTCTTCTATCTCCTAATTCAATATAAAGTCACAAACAGTACAACTTGTTGGCACTTGAAAAATTTGAACTCATCCTGCACTTTTGGTCATACAGGGGAACGCATTGTCCCTTGGGAATTATTGTCAAAATTATCCAGATAAAGGACAACAGTCTCCACTCTCTAAAACAGAAAAATGCTGAGTCATGTAACATAAACCTAGCATAAACCTGATCAAAAGATCATAATCACGCCTAAATTTGTAAACTTGAAATAAGATACATATGTGTGCATTCATGTACAAAAAATAGCCTAACAACAAGATGCATTTCTTTATCCACATGGGAAATGACATAATGTCAGAATTTTGCAGTTGTGAGGGATTCAGCAGTCAATGGAAAACACACGTCACATACTTCTGAAAGATAAATGAAACTACTTATTAAAAATAAAATTAAAAAAGGAAAAGTCACAATCCACCCAAGTCTCTGTTTTGTGTTCCGTGTGCATATAAATTCATTTATATTGAATGGCCTGAATGAAAGAGTTCAACAAAATTCAGAAATATGCACATAGCAGAAACAACTTGATGTTGATTAAAATAACCATTACATTAAAATGGATGAGCAAGGAAGCTTGGAACCTCTTAAGTTTCCAATTGAAAAAATAGGAGTCCAAACACCTCAGTTGCGATGCAGATTTCATTTAGGAGATTTCCTTTCGATAATGAGCTTGAAAAAAGAGCATATGAATGCTTCTTAATAGTATATTGTGTGTGCGCGTTATCACAACTAGACCAAGGATGCATGCAGCAACTTATAGATCTCACTATACTTTTTTACTAAAGAGTGTTCCTATTCTTTGGAGCAAATGTAAACAGATAAACAAGAAAAACAAATGGAACTGGTATTACGGGAACAAAGCATCTTCATCCAGGGCAAGGATTAAAAAATAAACAATAAAAGTTTGCAAATATTACTGCCAGTCAATTAATAAGAAATACCCACAAAACAAAATACGTATTGACAAACAAGGAATTCACTTATAGATTATTTTTTTCACCTCTCCAGATTTTTCTTCAACCCACGAGTGCTCAGTAAATGCTTTTGTTACCTGCAGTACCCCGACAACAAAGGTTGATTATGTTGAAGTCCTTGAATTTGTATAGGGAAGAAGGGGGCTCATGAAAATTGAAAAGCATGAAGAAATTAGGAATTTACTGTGGGAAAGTCAGCACTACTGACATTTCCATTTTCTGAAACAGAAGCCCTGGGTGATGACCCTTCCTCAGAACCTTCGGGAACTGGAGATGGTGGTTGAGGTGGAGAAACATACACTACTCTTAATTTGGACTCCTCGGCCACATGCCCAGCCTCCTTATTGACCTAGAAAAGCCCAATGACATAAATATGGTGATTTCGCACAAATAATATCCAAAAAAAAAAAAAAACAAAACAAAAAAAAGAAAAACACTCCCAAGTCTAAGTAAGTTGTTCTGATAATTGGGATGTTGTATAATACCATTTCTGTATTGATATCCTTCGGGTTGGTAACATCATTTGTTTTTACACTTTGAAGAAGAAATTTATCCTTGCATTGCATATCAGGTGGGGCGTCTTTTTGCGCTTGCATGGTAACTTAAGAAAAGACAAACGCCAACAATCAAGGATTGACCATAAAAAAAAAAAAAAAAGAATGTAAAGAATATTCAGGTATTAACATGAGTACCTATAACATCACACGTAGATCGCGGCAAGACAATTCCAGAGTTTGGAGGTACACAATATTTCTTTGGGTTGGTTGTTTTGATCTCGATCGACATGAATAATACAAACTCAAAATGCAAATCTTGCAAGTGATAATCATTAGTAAATCTTTCGAATTAAAACTACAACTATGACCAAAATGGTTTCTTCTTTGGGCATGCAGCATTAACTTCAAGAAGAAGTCTCATTAATATCGCCAATACTTAATATTAAGGTCAATTCAAAAGATCTTATGGCACTGACAGCTTTATACGAGAAGCAAAGCCAAAATTCACAATTGAAACATCCTCCGCAAACAAAGAATTCATAGATAATCATTGAGAAGAACGAAAGGGGAACTAATTGTGCTACCTTGAAGGCCACATAGTTGTCGGTCTTATTTGACAATTGAATGGAGCATGAGATCTGCTTCTTCAACTCGACTAAAAAAAATGAACGAAAAGTCAGAATTAAAGCAAGGGCATGAAAAAACCCTAGAAAACAACAAATAGATCTAGGAGAAAACTTACAGGGGAACTTGAGTTCCGGAGGTTCGATGCTAAGGAGCTCGCCTGTGCTCATCTCGGAACAATGGCAATTGATATAGGAAGAGTGACCTGCAAAAGCTGTTCTGGGATGACATGAGGCAGCGAGATCGAGATGCGTAGAATCTAGTTCATGCATGTTTGGTCACCGCAAGAAGGGCGGATAGATCGAGAAGACGGAGGAGGGAATGGAAGAATTGGGGAACTGTAATGCTATGCCGCGACCGGTGGCGGACCCAGAAAGAAAATTATTTTGGGGGGGGAGGGGACCATTGGTGGGGCGATTCGGGGTTCGACGCAGTGCCCTAGAAAAATTTTTTTTTAAGCAAAATTTTAAATGCATTAAAAAAACAAAAGAATATAAAGGGAAAAACAAGGCCAAGTATATTACAATAAAAATAAGGGGTAGGATATTGTTACTACCACTTTTTGTTACTACCAATGTTACTACCATTTTTCCACCGTTAGATTAAAATCTCATCTACCTTTATAATTTCTCTCTCCTATTAAGATTTTGATCTAACAGTGGAAAAGTGGTAGTAACATTGGTAGTAACAAAAAATGGTAGTAACAATATCGTATCCCTAAAAATAATTACAATGTCATTCTTCTAGGCCTAATTTTTAGAATTCTATCATAATTGCTTCATTATCAATGCTATCAAATACATCTTTTTCAATATAAGGCACTAGGCAATCATTCAACCATTCATCTCCTATCCTATTACGAAGTGCGAGTCTTGATGTATTTCATAGCGAAAATGCTCTTTCCACAGATGCAGTTGCTACAGGCAAAGTTAATGCTAACTTTACAAGTAAATAAACCAAAGGATACACAATATGTTTTTTCTTTTCAACCATCCTCTTGGCAAGATCAGCTATTCCTTGCAAATTCAAAAAATCAGGATCAAGTTGCACATCAACAATATATGCGTCAAGCGATATTCAAGCATGTCAAAATCATTCCAATCAAAATCTGAGTATCTATCACTGCATAAAATATGTCAACCTTAAAGTGATGCAGATGAGTAACTGATCCTCTACGTTTTATTCTCCCTTGTACTTGCAGTACACTTTCCATATCAGGGATATCTATTTCACGTTTTATACAAAATTCAGAAGTCTTCTGAAATAGATTATCCCACCCATCATCTCTCATCTTCAGTAATAATATATTTGAAACTTTTACAAGAGACATAGCATTCACAATATCTTGATCTTTTCTCTGAAGTGCTTGTGACAACTCATTCGTTATTGCCAAAACCTTGATCATCAGATGCAAACGTAATACAAATTCAAAAGTTCCCATACGCATCATAAGGCCAAAGGCTTCAGACCTTTTTGCATGCATAGAGTTGTATCATCTTTTACAATTTCTAGCACATCAAGCACATGATCAAACAATCTACACAGACTTACCAATGATCGGTAATGTGAGGTCCAACGTGTGTCCCCTGGTCGTGACAAACTCATTTCTTGATTCAAGCCTCTCCCTGATTGAACATCATCGCTTGCAATACTTTTGACTAATTCTTCGAACTGTTTTTCTCTCAAAATATCTGCTCTTTTGCAAGAAGCACCAACTACATTACACACCAATGGTATAAAATTAAAGAAGTCAGTCAATGCATAAACCTTTTTTGCACAAGCTACTAGAGCTAACTGAAGTTGATGTGCAAAACAGTGAACATAGTAAGCAGAATTATTTTCATCTAAAATCAAGCTTTTTAGACCATTGAATTGACCACTCATATTGCTTGCGCCATCATAACCTTGACCACAAATCTTTGTCAAGCTCAAGCCATTTTTGGCAAAAATTAACTCAAACGCTTCTTTAAGTGAACTCGCTGTAGTATTTGAAACATGAACAAGACCAAGAAAACGCTCAATAATGTCACTGTTGCAGTTCACATATCTTAAAACAATGGCCATCTGTTCTTTAATTGATATATCACGAGCTTCATCAACTAATATAGAGAAGAAATTATCCCCAATGTCTGAAATAATAACTCTGGTAACTAAACTAGCTGCAAAATTAGTAATATCTTTCTGAATTTTGGGAGCTATCATTTTGAGATTCTCTGGGGCATTATTCAAAGATACATTATTTACCTCCTCATTGCTTTCACAAAGAAATTTTACAAGCTCCACAAATTTCCTTGATTCATTGAAGCATCAGTTTCATCATGTCCCCGGAAAGCCAAACCTTGTCGTATGAGATATCGAATACATCGAATAGAACCATTCAGACGAATACGATAATCCTGTTTGGCTTTGTCAAAAATGTTAGACATAACAGTATCAATATGTTGATTTTGATTCATCAAATCTTTGGCAGCACTGAAGCAAAAGTTATGAATGCTTCCAACTTTCCCAACATGTTTAAGAAGTCAGTCCTTTCTCCTTCCAATTGCTAAATCCTTCACTCACAAATGAATCATGACCACCTCTTACATCACCATGGTCACAATTAAATAGATAACAATGCAAGCAAAATACAACATCTTTTGATTCACTATACTCCAACCAAGTACCAAGCTCATTGTACCATTGAGGATTAAATCTACGCATTTTACGCCCAATTAAGGATTGAGGAAAGTTGTCAAGTTTTGGTTGACAAGGACCATTCGTTAGATAAATTCTTCGAATCATTTCCCTTTCTTGAGCACTCTTCGAAAGCATTTGTCATAATAGGAAGTCTTTTACCGGATCAGAACATACAAATCCGGTGGACCTTCTATTGTTTGTTTGTTCGACTTGAGGAGTAGCACACTCATCTTGAGTTAAATCAATAAATGAAGATTCGATCGGGAACGTTTAGTTCCACTACCACTTGACTTTGTAAAAAAAGAACCTAAATATCTTTCCATCCTAAAAATGGCAAATAACAAAAATGAATCAAACCGATCCTAAACCCAATTAACTAACCAACACAATGAAACATAGGTGGAGTTAAAAAATGGAATGGACAAAAATATGGGGGTGGGAATAAAATATTATTTAAATACAATCAAATCGGAAAAACTATGCTTGGAATAAAATATAGGGTGCTCTCCCAACTATACATTCATGACACGGACAATAAAGTCTCAAACAGAAGTGCGACAGTAAGGTAATAAATTTGTAATTTATTTCCTGTGTTATATGTATATAGTATAAACTGACATCATTTTCAATTCATTATTTCAGTAAACATCAAAAGGATAATGCCATCAATCTAAAGATTGTTGATCAGATAAAGAAGCAATTAGATGAGATAAATCATTTTGTCAAGCAATTTCGTTTGGCTATAGAAATGCTATACAATCCAAAGATGGATACAAAGAATTAAATGAATACAAAGATGGATACAAAGAATTATTTTGTCAAGCAATTTCGTTTGGCTATAGCAATTAAATGAATTGCATGCCTCTTATTTGCCTCTACAATATCCTGTCTTATTTTCTTGTAGAGAAGATGGATACAAAGATGATATTCCATACGGGGAGGAGACATTAATTTTGACAAAGACAAGGAAAAGAGTCAACATCGTGAATTTTAAGCTACATATTGATGACTAGAGAACATGAACTATGTACACTCAGTCTGACTAATTTCAATTAGTCTTTTTCCCAATTGGATTTAGATTTTATAGTTTTGAACTTTTGACCAAAGCAGATTTTATTTTATCAAACATTAATATAGCAGGTAACAAATCAACGTCTTTTTTTTTTTTGCTCAGGAAAGATACGGGTATTGCTAATAATCAATGTTCATTACATAAACATAAAGCATCAATAACTTGACAAAGATAGACACTACTCAGAGGAAAAAAACCAGCGACTAAACCAGAAAACATAGCAAATCAATAAACAGAACTACAAAGACATAATACAAATCAACGTCTACTTGTTCCCAATCCATCACTAGTATTAAAAGACAAACAGATTTTCCAGCGATTCTATTGAAATTCATCAGATCAAAGATTTTGCAACTAGAGGAAGCCAATCAATTCCAGTGATTCATTGTTTCAATTCCATAGCCAATCAATCAAATGAAAACAAAAGGTAAGCGTGGGAAGATTAAACTCACGAAGAAACAGAGGAAGCCACGGTTTGGAATAGCGGCGATCGGCGAAGTCGTGAAAAAGAAAACCCAAGACCTCCCGAGCTTCACGGTCGACTCCAAGCTTTTGTGCGTCCGAGCTTTTGGAGTTCGGGTTGTTTGTTGTCTTAGAAGGATGACGGAGGTGGGTGGCGATAATGGAAGGAGGAAGGAGTAGAGAGTGCTTCCGGAGTTCGGGGTCGAAGGCAAGGAAGGGAATTTAAATCCCTAGGTCAAAAACGAGGAGGAAGAAGAGTGAAATGGAAGGGATTTTTTTTTAAAAAAAAAAAAACGTAATTTCAGGGGGGCACGTGCCCCCCTTCTTTAGTACCTTAGTCCGCCTCTGGTCACGACGATGGTCTTGCCCAAGAGGGAAGCGTCGAACTCTGAGCAAGAGACTCCATCGATGACTTTGGAATCGTCAGCTATAATCGCCTTCTTAAGAATCACGATTTTTTTTCTTTCTAGGGAACATAGGTTTCCCTCACAAAATGACTTATGTTCCCTCACAAAATTGTTGGATTTGTGAGGGATTTTTAGTTTCGCCGCAAATATATAAATATTTGTGAGGAAAAAATGTTCCATCGCAAATTCCGCTACAGTTTTTGCATTTTCTAGTAGTGACGGATCACGGTGGTTTTCTCTTTCATTCATTGAATCAATAATCACAGACTCATACCATCCATCTATCAATATTCCATTAATCCATTTAATGGCTGTGACTTCCTTAATATGTGGCGGAGGAAAATTCATGGAAGCTTAAGCTTATTTAGGAGGTAATTTGGGAGGAGCATGGAGAAAGCTAAGGCCTAGAACTTACATTTAAAGATTACAAGGGAGTGTTATTTTTATCTTTTTAATTCGAGACTTGAGATAATTTAGTTTTAAAGGATTTTAGGTTATGTTAATTAAGAACAATCTAGTTTTAGATTGTAAACATATTTCTTTTGGATTATATTGATAATTTGAAGTTTTTATGCTTGAGACAATTGCTGGAGTTTTGTTTGTAACCTTTGGATTGTCAATTGAATTAGTAATTGTGTTTTCGTTATTAATTTATTTGTCAATTGGGTTTATCGATTTAATTGTTTAATTGAGTTGATAAATTGTCTAGTTATTTAATTGGATAATTGTAAACAAGATTCCAAATTTAATTAGAAATTCACTGTGATTGGCTTTTAATGAGTTTAATTAGGTACCACCTATTTCATTATGAGTTTTCTATTGTAATAAGTGTTATTGAACTTGAGGGTTTTCCATGTTTCAATTAGGTAATTAAATTCATTAATTTCAATCTTCCATTAATCTCCCTTTGGTCTAATTAATTAATTTGAGCTAATAAGGAAGTTAACTCCATATGAATCCTAAGTTGTCCCCTTCATCATCATAATTGAACTAGATCTTTATTGTTTGATTTGTTTTTAATTAATCTTCTTCTTAGGATTATAATTCTTCTCTCATAACAAACCCTCCCCCCTCCAAAATTGTTTCAAATTCATATAGATTAGTTTCATTTTCATTTAGGTTTTAGAGTCAATTGCATCTTGCATTTAGTTAGTTTAGTTTCATTTCATTGCATTTTTCATCACTTAAATTCAACCTAAAGAAAAACCTACAGATTGTTCTTTGGGAGAATGACCTAGGTTGACCCTAAACAACATAATTAATTAGGACCCGATAAGTCGAGGCCACAGATCTAGCCCTTAACTTCCGTTGACCGACTAGTAATTAAAACACCGATAAGCAAACCAAACTTATTAAATTAAGAACTTGCAATCGGGTTCATTCAACAACTTAAAGACTCATCCTCGTCGACCATATGAAAATCAGTTCATGATCGACGAGGGACACACAAAGCGAACACTAACACTTAATGACCCATGATTGAAAAACTAAATTAAAAAGGAAAACAGAAAGCTTTGACGGAATTTCCAACGGCGTGGACGCAACCCCGTCACGTCACCACTCCACGTCTTCTTCGTTCCATCGCATCGCAGGAAGGATCTTTGGGCTCTCGGAAGTCTCGTGCTCTTGTGAAATCTCTCACTCTTCTCTTGAGTCTGCCGAAAGGTAGAATCTCGTTCTAGGGCTCTCCGACTCTCTTAGGGTTGGCTCCGCTGTTTCCTTTTATAATCAAGTTTTTTCTTGCATCGTAAGTTACAGCGAGCTGGGCCTTTCCTAATCCGTCAGGATCTATTGTACTCTTAATCTGAATAGATTGCTTCTGTTGATTCTGTGGGATTCTCCAAATCTTTTAGTTCCGATCCTCCGCATCTTCTATTCCGTTATGTCAGCAACCTAGCTGTCAATATCGCCCTTTTATTTTATTCTTGAAATCATCTGGATAAAAAGGTCAGAAAACATGCCGCATAGCATTTTGCGTCCTCTACTTTGCTATAGCATTCGGGATGCCTTGTATTGCACTTCGAATCACTATTAGAATGCTATGGCATCGTATCAGCTCTGCTATACTTTCTTCTTTAAAAACCTTGTAAATTGTTTCATTCTTAGCATATGCAAATGATTTCTACTCCTTGGTCCCTATATCATGAATGTATGCCTTTTTGCTTAGATTATCTGCAGTTAAGCTTGTATTTAACATTCAATTCAGTTATAAAGTATAGGGAAAAAATGGTACGATTTGTGCTCATCAAATACCCCCACACTTAGCTTTTTGCACTCCTGGACAAAATAAGGTGAAGCGAACAGAAACTCATAGCAAAAGTACTCCTATCCGTATAACTTTGCTTGCACGTTTGCTTTCAGTTTCCATCCCCTTATTCGACAATGCCACTGCCCAGTGCCAACCGCTCATAAAGCGTGGTATTGTTTAGATGAAGAAGTCTCAAGGGGCTCTCAAGTTCAATGTTTACACTCGCTCACCCAGGGGGTTTTTATTTCTCTCTTGTCAAACGGGCCTAGGAGATCCATAGCCTTGTTAACGTTCTAAGATTACTTCCTAGCATTCTGAGTATTTGTTCATCCAAAGGACTTCTTGGGTTATAATGGGAGGATGACTTAGTGTTTTGAGATGGGCATTGATGGGAGAGGCTATAGCAGATCCGGTAGACAAATCTTTTGGCTTCAGCCGAGTGCTCCTCCTTAAACCTAGTAATTCTTGTTGTTCCTTACTCTAGGTCTTTTCTTGGGTTCTTCCTTCTTTCTTTTTCTCTTCTTCATATTTTTTTAAGCAAACCAACAGCTATTTAGTTCTTTCTGCAGCTTTTCATGGGAGCACTCTGTCGTAGCATTTTTCACAGTCTTCTTCTACTTCTCTTATCTAACCTGTTCTGTTATAGCATACTAGTGTGGCTCAATGGGGTAGCAATGTGGAGATGGTGATGCAATGGTTTGTGTATGGGAATAAAGGGTATGACATGAATGCCTTTATCCTACGAACTTCAAACTCAGATGCCAGATAGTTTATCAGAGAACTAAAACAAATCAAGGATCAAACATAGGCTAGCAGACATGCACACAGAATAAAACAATTAGGCTCAATTCAATCCTTCCATTGGGGGTTCTTCCCTTTAAACTTCCTCATTGCCACTTTACCTCGTATCATATTGGCTAGCACTGTCAATTTCCCAAGCCTAAAGGTTCAGTTCCCCTAGGCAATTGTGTTGTGCTCCGTTATACAGACATTCATTCCATTGCTACAAGATGCTATTCATGCTTTACCATGGAATTTGAAATTTTTTTCAGTATGTGCAAAAAGCTATATGTAGGGTGAATCAGATCACACACATGGAGACAGTATTGGCAGACTATATATCACATATCTAATCAGTCCCTCCCCCACACCTAAACGGTGCAATGCCCACATTGCAATAGAACGATAATCATGACCCTGGCGTGCATAAAGGGGGCGAGAGGAGCATATAAAGCAAGAGAAGCAAGTTAACATGATGTTATTCACAAAAATGTCTGGGGGAAACGCCCAGGGCCTGAGCAGATTCTCAGGAAAAACAAACTAGACTACAATGAATAAAAGAAAGGAAAACTATGGGGCAGGAGGAACGGGAGGAGCTGGAGCACTGCAGGCCGTATCGTCTTCGTCCGAAGAGTCCCCGAGAGTGTTAACCACGGGGATGGCTGAGTGGGAGCTAGAGAGAGACGGCCGCTGACAGATGATGGCGATGTGATTCAAGTTTTGCCCAAGAATCGCTCCGAAGGGTTTTAAGCTCTTTGCGCAGGCACGGAGGAATTTGTGCGGGGACTTCATGTTAGTGGCCAGGCGCCAGTAAAGAGGGGCGTGAGTGAGGATGTAGGAACGATCAGAGGAATCGGTGGTGCAAGAGACCGTAGAGGGTTCAGTGGATGAGGAGGAGGTGGAAGAGACCTGTATGGTGACGGGTAGTGTCGGCGCCGTGGGTGGAATGCGATGAGGTGGCTGACGAGCGGAGGCAGGTGGGGGCGCCCAGCCACACCGTTGTGATACCCCGAATTTTGGGACCCTGAGAAGTGAAAATAAGCCTAAAATAGGCGAACGACTAGGCCCAGTTTGGGAAGAGTCCCAAGAAGGTCGAGGCATAGGAAGCCTCTCTGGGACAAGTAACTCGACCATAGGGGTCAGTAGACATAGTATGCTGAAGCCGTGGAACTAAGGTACTAACGTAAAATGGGTACAGAAGATGTATACGGTGTAAGTCTGGTCGGAAAAGATGCCGCCCAACTATGTCCTGAGGTATAGGACACTTAGTTGAGCAAAAATATGCCGATGGGTAAGTATACGGCATTTTAGGGTAGTCATGAGAGCCCCGTTTTTGAAGGAAACAAGAAGGGAAGAGAGAGAAAAGGTGTATCCGGACCCGAAGGGAAGGAAAAGTTAGTAGTAGAAGTGCTACGTCGGACACATGGCATTTCGGGGGGCCGAAGTTGGATTATCGGGTAACACGCATTACGAGGTGGATCCGGGGGTACTTGGAATAAAGGTTTCTTGATCCCCAAGGTAGTATGCCCCGTCCACTTGTGGTGCGGGAAAAGTGACTAATGATCCGGCCCACACAAGTCCAGTTGAAGGGCACGCATCACGAGGTAAGGTGGGACCTAAGAAGGGAGCCGAGCGGGCCGGACAGATTTCGAGTCGGGCCCAGGCCCGTGACACGATAGGGTGAAATTCCAGTGGGCCCATAGGGAGAGAGAAAATATCTTGTCATGTAATTATGAAGAGAGAGAATGTCACATCAAGTCATCATGAAGAGAGAGAAAGAATAAAATAATCGGATTAATCTGGACCACATATTTGAATCGATGTGACAAGGTGAAGGACAAGTAATTATGACTAATTATGGCATATCTTGGGCAGATTTCGTGGACCCCACTGCCTTGGAAGAAGAACGACACGAAATGACCATTTTGCCCCTACATCTTAAACCTACAACTAAGGCCACCTAGGGGCAAAGCGGAACTCTATTTTTAGCCTTGGAATGCGCCATTTTATGAACATGGAAGACCCTAGAAGGCTTCTAGAAGATCTGATTTCGTGGGCCCCATGCTTTGGAAGATGAGCAAGTGCAAAATGACCGTTTTACCCTCGGACCTAAAACCTACCCCAAAGTCACCATCGGGGCAATCTTGGAATTTGGATTTGGAGGGTTCAGATGGTGCCACATGTCCTGGACCAAGAAGACTCTAGAGAACCCTAGAAAAGAATATTCTGGAGCATCTTTGGAAAAATCTAGCGGAAAATGACTATTTTACCCCTACGGTGTTATTTTAATTACGGGACAAGCCATAACCTTTTGGAGCCTATAAATAGGGCACTCCTCCCCCATTTGGATCAGCCTATTTCGTGCTCAAGGTGAGGGAGAGGAAGGTCCAGCTGAAGGCCTTGGTCCAAGGGAGGAGGAAGGCACCCGCAACCGACATCCTAAGGTAAGCCCCTAACCGACGACTTGGAATCTTTGCTTCTGCCCTATGGTGATTTTCATGGAGTTGCAGTAGTATTTTGGTATCTTTGAGGTTTCCATTGAGTCCAGAAGGTGTTTTTTTGTGGGGACATTTTGGATCACCTTTTTCCAAACCCTAAAAGCTTAAGTCTTTGTTATACGAAAATCTGTCGGTTCTTACGGTTTATGGGCAGTGTGTGTTAATCGGTAGTTTTGAAATAGTAAATGAACTTTTTTTGATCTGAAAGTTTACATGGTGAAATTAGACATCCTGAGGATGATTTTGATATAAGATTTTGTGTCATTTGGAGTTTCCAACCGAGAGATATTGCAAGTTTAAAATGACCTAAAAACCTGGACTCTGTCTCAGACCAGTGGCTAAGTTTTAAGAATCTGAGAAGGATTCAAACCCATATGACTTTGGGGATTATTTTTATGGTAAAATATACATTCTAAGGGTTCAATGGCCACTGATTTCATGTCGATACGAGTTTTCTAGAATTTATTAAAAATCGGCAAAGTTGGGTCAGCGTTTCTGGAAAATTCTGAAGTTAGGCGAAATTATGGATCTTGAAGTTAAAGTTTGGATATATGACTAAAAGCTTGATGTTTGGATGTAACTAGGGTGTTTTAATGCGGGGACCCTATTTTCAACGTCGAGGGAAGAGATTATTATTTCGAGGCTTGCCAGGTAGTAACTGTAAACTTGCATACTCTATGTGGCTCTTGTATGTTCTGTGTTATCATGATTGTGGATGTAGGCTAGGTAGTAGCTATGGGACTCATGTCCTATGGTGGCTACGAGGCCGAGGTATGCCGGCTAGGTAGTAGCGGTAGAGGCACTACCGAGGCCGTGGCATGTGGGCTAGGTGGATCTGTGTGTGTGTGTTCACGGGTGAAGGTGAGGCCCGTGGCATGTGGGCTAGGTGGATCTGTGTATTTGTGTGTTCACGAGGGTGAAGGTGAGGCCCAAGGTATGTGAGGCTAGGTGGAACCTATATGACTGTGTGTTTATAGGTATCCTCGAGGCCCTAGGCTAGGGGTTGGGGTCACTCCACGACTGCGAGGCCTGTTTGCTTGCTACTGGATCCGGGGGCTTGTCTTGACCGGGCGGTCCCGGAGTACATGCCATGTTTATGTTTGAGTTCGATTGTGATTTACATTACATGCATTGCATACATATTGTATATGAGTTTAATGATTACTCCGGGGGTTCAACCTTGAACTCAGAGGCTTGAAAGATAAAGGTGTAAGGCGGTAAGCCGGTTGGATGATGGAAAGGATACGGGTAAGAGCAATAAAGATGAAGATTGAAGACTTATGGAAGTCCTTGTCTCATTGTAATTCTTATGATGTATGAACTACTTATTGCCCAATATTTGTCTTGGACGATTGTACCCCTTACCCTACGGGGATTATTTTATGTAACCGTTGTATCTTTACCGTATATTGTAAGTTGTCCAAATCGATCCAATGCTCTGCCGCGCGTACTCTGATATTAATTTAAAGTGACAAATTATCTAAGGAAAGGTAACAAATGAAAAGGATCCCTCTAACCCGCCACCCGAAAGGGTGAGGCCGGTAGGGGTGTAACATCGTGCTGTACATTTCGTTCGGACCATTGGCGTCTGTGGGTAATGATGGGGTAGGAGCAAGGGAGTAGGTTGGATTGTGAAAAGACGCAGGTGGAGGGGTGGTGGACTAGATAGAGTAGATGAAGGAATTTGAATATGAAACGTTACGGCTCCTTAGACAATGTGACCTCCTTAGTTGGCGCGCAATGGGCCCAAGAAGGTGGCCCATTAACACAATCGCATACATTCAGCGTTTATATTAGAGATGAGGAGCGTACCTGGCTTTCATGGGCTTCTGCCGTGCTGTTATGCCGGGGCATGATGCCATGACTCGTGTTGTAGCATACACCATGCTGGACTCGTTCACTCTTGCGTTGCTGCTAAAAAAAACATAACTTTGGGCTGCCTCCCAGTAGCGCTTGGTTTAAAGTCTTCAGCCTGACTTTGCTATAGCAATTTAATGCTGTAGTAGTGCAGGAGGATCCCCTGCTTCTTTAGTGCCTTTGCTGTCATCTAAAAAGGTCAGGTACTTCTCAGTTGGGTCTTTGAATCTTGTTGTCTTAAGTATTGAGAAGGTGACCTAATCATCGTTTATTCGCAGAGTGAGTTCTCCTTTTTCCACATCGATCAGCGTATGACCAGTTGCCATGAAAGGTCATCCCAGCAGAGTTGGGACATCATGATATGCTTCAAAATCCAGGATAATAAAATCCACAGGGAAGATGAACTTATCTACTTGCACCTGATCGTCTTCGATCTTGCCTTCAGGTAGCACTATAGAGCGATCAGCTAGTTGCAATGTGACTGTTGTGGGCCTGGCCTGCCCTACTGCTAATTGTTTGAAAATCAACATGGCCATGAGATTTATGCTAGCACCTAGGTCGCACAGAGCTTTACCAGAGTAATGAGGTCCGCACGGGATTGTAAAGCTACCAGGGTCCTTTAGTTTCGGTGGTATCCGATTGGTTAACATGGCACTGCAGTCCTGGGTCAATGCTACTGTTTCAAACTCTTCCAGTCGCCTCTTCTTAGACAGAATTTCCTTCATAAACTTCACGTAGCTAGGCATTTGTTCTAAGGCTTCCACGAGTGGAATATTAATGTGCAACTGCCGTAGCATATCAAGGAACTGCTTGAATTGTTTCTCCTGCCTTGCTTCTTTAGCCTTTGTGGGAAAGGCGAGGGTGGCTTTGGCATTGCTGGCGGCCCGAGGTTAGGACTCTGCTTTGATGATGACGAGGTAGCATTCCTCATTGGGTATTGTACGTGATCATTCGCTACTGCATGTGGAGGCAGTGTTGCGGTGCCTAGATCATGTTCTGGTTGTGACAGTCTTGGTTGCTTCTGTCCGTCTTCAAGAGGTTGTTCAGTACTTCCTTGCCCTTCCTTAAGTTTCTCAATTGTCGGATCAATGACAACCATATGTTGCTTGGTTGCTTTCATGGGTTCTAAACTTTTACTACTTCTGAGCTCTATCAGTTTGACTTCCTCTCTTCCTTGGATCCTGGGGATTTCAGTGTCACTGGGCAGGGATCCTGAAGGTCTGTTGTTCAGAGCTGTTGCTAGTTGTCCCACTTGCGTTTCAAGATTCCTCAGGGTCACTTGTTGATTCTGGATGATTGCATCGTTCTTAGCAATATAATCATTCAGAAGGGTCAACATAGAGTGCTGCGGGTCTGATTCACTGCCCTGCTGCCTTGCTTGCTGGGTAAACCCTGGTGGGTTTGATGTTCGGTTTGAGTATTGTGGGCCCGATGATTGTCCTACTGCTTGTGAACCTTGAGAATTCCATGAGAAGTTAGGATGCTACCTCCATCCGGGGTTGTATGTATTTGAGTACGAATTATTAGTGTTGCTGCCCCTGTTGAAGTTGTTGATGAAGTTTACCGATTCAAGGTTAGCGAAGCATTGAGAGTAAGAGTGCTCTCCGCCACAGTATACACAGGCTACCTGAGATGGTTGCAGCGACGTGTTGCTTGATGGAAGGGTCAGTCCTTTCACTATATTGGTCAGAGATGAAACTTGAGCAGTGAGAGCGGTCATGATATCTAGTTCATGTATCCCTGCAACAGTTCGGGAGGATGTAGCTCTGTCTGCTGGCCACTGATGACTATTCATGGCCATGCGTTCCAGTAAATTGTGGGCCTCTTCATAATACTTCATTAGGATGGACCCTCCAGACGAGGCATCTACAATTGATCGTGTTTGCCCATCGAGACCTCTGAAGAATGTTTCTAACAGAACCCATTCACACAGTCCGTGCTGGGGACATCTTCTTAGGAGGTCCTTAAATCTATCCCAGGCTTCGTAAGTAGATTCACCAGGTTTCTGTTGGAAGTTAGTGATGTCTCTTCTGAGTTGAGCGTTCTAGTAGGTGGAAAAAATTTGAGCAAGAACTTACTTCCCAGATCATTCCATGTGGTGATGGAATTAGCAGGTAGGTTGTTGAGCCACGTCCGAGCTTTGTCCCTTAGTGAGAAGGGGAATAACTTAATCCGGACGACGTCGGGAGGTATACCAGGGATCACAAAAGAATCACACACCTCCATGAAGGTTTTGAGATGAAGGTGTGGATCTTCGGAAGGAAGTCCTCCAAACTACCCGGCTGCATTCAGCATCTGGATCATGACACCGTTAATTTCAAAGTGCCCAGCATTGAAGGTTGGTGGTGTGATGGCCGAGTTCAGCTTGTTTAGATCTGGAATCCTGAATTCCATGATGGCCTTGTTCACATCTGGGTTTGGAGGTGGAGAGACCTAGTCATCCCTGTTTATTAATGGGCGCTCTTGTTGTTCCCGCTCATGGTTGACAAGTATATCCACCATGTTTGCTGGGTCAAGAGATTGACTTCGTCGCTTCTGCCTTCCGCGCCTTTGTTTGTAGGTGCGTTCTATCTCAAGATCGTAAGGCTTTAGATTGGTTGGCGGTGAGTTGCACATACATTACAAAATCTACCTGAAAATCAAGAGCAGAGAAAGTGAGCTCTTTTACTAAGTAAATCACAACTATTAAGCAAAGGGGCGTCGTCACAAAGGGTATCAGCAGTCCCTGGCAACGGTGCCAAAAACTTGTTGGTCGATTTCCTTGATGGCAAGTGAACCAGTCGAATAAGTAATAAAGTCTAAGTAGAGTATCGTCCCACATAGACTGAGATACCGAGGAGTGACGCGCGATTGCTATGATAGTTGTGCAAGCAGAAAGTAAATATATTGGGTTGAGAGGTTGTTGTGACTATGCTACTAGCAAAAGTAAACAAAATGACTTTAAACGTGAGAAGATATCAGTAAGAAGTTAGGCTGGACTCAGAATCACCCTTAAGTGCATCAATCCCCCAGTTGCTCTACCCAATGTTATAGCATCTATACTATATAGCTTCCGCAATTGCTACAGCTTAGCTACTAATTACAAAGCTATTTGGTTAACCCACCTTGATAGTCTACTGAAGCTTTCGATACATATGATGCTAACTATACTCCTTCCATATTCCTATGGCAACTTTCTAAATAGACCTGCTTTACATTCTGGGTGTTATGGTTATGAGAGATAGACCCATTCCTGAAGCCTACAATAATAGGTCAAGCCGTGCACGGCCGCCTAGCAAACATCAAGTTTCTCGAGGTCTAACCTCAACTCCTTGCCCAAGCCGAGGCCACAAATCTAGCCCTTAACTTCGTTAACCGACTAGTAATTAAAACACCGATAAGCAAACCAAACTTATTAAATTAAGAACTTGCAACTCGGGTTCATTCAACAACTTAAAGACTCATCCTCGTCCAGCCATATGAAAATCAGGTTCATGACTCGACGAGGGACACACAAAGCGCATACACTAATAGAATGACCCATGATCGAAAAACTAAATTAAAAAGGGAAAACAGAAAGCTTTGACGGAATTTCCAATGGTGTGGATGCAGCCCTGTCACGTCACCACTACACGTCTTCTTCGTTCCGTCGTACTACAAGGAAGGATGTTGGGCTCTCCTGGAAGTCTCGTGCTCTTGTGAAATCTATCACTCTTCTCTTGAGTCTGCCGAAAGGTAGAATCTCGTTCTAGGGCTCTCCGACTCTCTTAGGGTTGGCTCCGCTATTTCCTTTTATGATCAAGTTTTTTCTTGCATCGTAAGTTACAGCGAGCTGGGCCTTTCCTAATCCGTCGGGATCTATTGTATCTCTTGATCTGAATAGATTGCTTCTGTTGATTCTCATGGGATTCTCCAAATCTTTTAGTTCCGATCCTCCGCATCTTCTATTCCGTTATGTCAGCAACCTAGCTGTCAATATCGCCCTTTTATTTTATTCCTGAAATCATCTGGATAAAAAGGTCAGAAAACATGCCGCATAGCATTGTGTCCTCTACTTTGCTATAGCATTCAGGATGCCTTGTATTGCACTTCGAATCGCTGTTAGAATGCTATAGCATTGTATCAGCTCTGCTATACGTTCTTCTTTAAAAACCCTGTAAATTGTTCCATTCTTAGCATATGCAAATTGTAAAACCAGAGAGAGAGAGAGAGAAGTATGATCTCAAAAGTCTGTATATTCATGTATGTAGTATGAGGTACTTATACACAAGAGAGGGAACAAGAGAGTTAATGAGAGTTAATGACTACTTATGACTAATTATGTAGGTTGATTCCCTAATCTCTATAATTCCTCTAATCCCTAATTATGTGTGATACTATATTAATTATAATATATTTCCTAACACTCCCCCTCAAGTTGGAGCATAGATATTAATCAAGCCAACTTGTTACAAAGATAGTCAACCCGAGTCCCATTTAAGGCCTTAGTCAGAAGGTCACCCAATTAGTCACTGGAACGCACATGCCCCGTAGAGATAAAGTTCTCTTTGATCTTATCGCGTACAAAGTGAAAGTCAATCTCAATGTGTTTCGTACGTTCATGAAACACAAAGTTGGAGGCTATATGTAGAGCAGCCTTATTATCACACCACAATTTCGCAGGTAATGACGTGGCAAGACCAACTTCCTTCATTAACTGATGGATCCACACAATTTCCTGTACTGATTGAGACATGGGTCTATACTCAGCTTTTGCACTTGACTTAGAAACCACATCTTGCTTCTTACTCCTCCATGATACCAAATTTCCACCCACAAACACACAATATCCTGTGGTGGATCTTCTGGTAGCCTTTGACCTTGCATGATCTGCATCACAAAAACATTCAATCTTGTTGTGGCCATGATTCGTATAGAGTACACCACGACCAGGTGAGCCCTTCAAATAATGTAAGACATGCTCCAATGCTTCCCACTGAGCAATGGTTGGTGCAGTCATGAATTGACTAAGCACACTCACTGGAAAGGTCACATCGGGGCAAGTTACTGTGAGATAGTTCAATTTCCCAATTAATCTGTGGTATCTCTCAGGATAGGCAAACAGCTTGATCTTCTCTGGATCAACTTTCTTTCTTACATCCTCAGGTAGCTCATCAAACGGTATGCGTTCATCCATGTCCAAGAATGGATTAGGAATCATGGGAAAGCTACTCGGTTTGCTCCAAGTTTCCGGTTTCTTTCAACGAGATCAAGAACATATTTTTCTCGTGTCAAAAAGATGCCTTTCTTACTTTTCATAACCTCTATCCCAAGAAAGTACTTTAACGGACCCAAATCCTTTGTTTGGAAATGAGAATTGAGAAAGGCCTTAAGTGATGAGATTCCCGAAGCATTGCTACCCGTAATAACAATATCATCAACATATACCACTAACGAGAATCATGCCAAGATCTCGTATGCCGATAAAACACAATTGTCACACTTACTCTGAATCAGACCAAACTTTTTAACCACAGAGGTAAACCTGTCAAACCAATCACGAGGGCTCTGCTTCAAGCCATATAAAGACTTCTGAAGATGGTATACCTTCCCACGCTCCCCCTGAGCAACAAAACCAGGTGGTTGCTCCATGTATACTTCCTCAAGAAGATCATCATTCAAGAACGCATTCTTAACATCCAACTGATGAAGATCTCAACCATAATTGGCTACCATAGAAATGAAGAGGCGAATAGAGGACAGTTTTGCCACAAGAGAGAAGATTTCTGAATAGTCAACACCATAGGTCTGAGCATAACCCTTGGCAACCAGTCGAGCTTTCAAACATTCCAAGGTGCCATCAGCTTTCGTTTTGATAGTGAACACCCACTTACACCCGATAGCCTTCTTGCCAAGAGGCAAATCAACGAGATTCCAGGTACCAGCCTTATCAAGGGCCACCATTTCGTCTTCCATCGCAGCACGCCAACCGGGATGGTTTAAGGCTTGTTGGAGAGTAATGGGAACGGTGAGAGAGTCTAAAGATGTTATAAAGGAACAAGATGGAGGAGACAAATGGTTATAAGAAACAACAGAAGAAATATGATAAGTGCAAGTACTCTTACCTTTACGTAAGGCAATAGGCAAGTCATCAAGAGGATCAGACACTATGTCTAGTTCAGAGGTAGAAGCAGAAGGATCAGGAGTATCAAGAATATCAAGCACTGGTGCTGGTTCAGAAGTAGGAGCGGAAGGAACTGATGCCGGATCAGACGTCGAAGCAGTCATTGGTGAGTCATGAACCTGATCAACTACATCACTTGCCCTAGGGCGTTTCCGATAAACATGATGAATAGGTGGTTTAGCAGGTCTTTGGATCAGATGCTTGCATGGTGGTAACTAAACTCAGTATAGACCAAGAGATCATCAAGGCCGAGGTGTCATTGATAGAGACAGAAGATGGAGGTGGAGTAGAGACAGGAAAGAACGAAGTTGACTCATGGAATGTGACATCTGTGGACACAAGATAACACCGAAGAGTGGGAGAATAGCACCGATAACCCTTTTGAACCCTAGAATACCCAAGGAAGACACACTTAAGAGACTTGGGATCAAGTTTGGTAACAGTGGGATGAACATTGCGAACAAAACAAACACAACGAAAGATTTTAGGGTCAACGAGAAACAGGGGTTTGGAAGGAAACAAGGTGGTGTATGGAGTGGCGCCATTGAGAACAAGAGGGGACATATGATTAATAAGGAAGCACGCAGTAGACACAGTGTCAGCCCAGAAGGGTTTAGGAACATTCATTTGAAACATGAGAGCCCGAGCGACTTCTAATAAGTGTCGGTTCTTACGTTCTGCAACACCATTTTGGGCCGGTGTATCTGGACAAGAGGACTGATGAAGCATGCCATGTTGGAGCATATAGGTTTGAAATTGGGTAGAAAAATATTCTTTATCATTGTCACTCCGCAAGGTTTTACAGACATTTACACACCAAACCGAGTTTTGATTTGCACAGAAATTGCAAAAATGAGAAAACAACTCGAACGAGTTTTCATTAAATAAAGCCAGGTGGTACGAGAGAAATCATCAACAAACGTAACAAAGTACCAAAAACCAGGCTTAGACTCGACAGGACACAGACCCCAAACGTCAGAATGGACTAAATCAAAGGGAGATGCAGCTCGTTTATGAACTCGAGATGCCAAGTGAACACGATGATGTTTAGCAAATTGACATGACTCACATTCTAAAGAAGACACATTATGGAATTGAGGATACATCCTCTTCAAAGAAGACAAGGACACATGACCTAAACGATAATGAATATCAAAAGGGGATGAACCACTGTGAGCAAGCAATCGAACGTGGTACCGATCCTCAAGGAAGTAATGGACACAGATTCATAGCCCCTACCAATAACTTGCTTCATCGTAAGATCCTGAATCAAACAATGGTCAGGAAATAAAGTAATGAAACAATTTGATTGTTGAGTAAGCTTGCTAGGAGACAAAAGATTAAATGTAAGGTCAGGGACATTAAGGACATGGGATAAGGGAATAGACGGAGTAAGCTCAACAGTGCCAGAGCCAATAACACAAGAATAGGAACTGTTGGCAATTGTTATATGATGAGCACAAATAATACCATGTTTTCCCTATACTAATTGGCTGAATTGAATGTTAAATCCAAGCTCAACTATAGATAATCTAAGCAAAAAGGCATACATTCATGATATAGGGACTAAAGAGTAGAAATCATTTGCATGTCTTTGAGAATGGAACAAATTGCTTTGTTTTAAAGAGAAATCGAATAGCAGAGCTGATACGATGCTATAGCATTCAGACAGCAATTCGAAGTGCAATACAAGGCATCCTGAATGCTATAGTAGAGTAGAGGAAGCAATGCTAGGCGATATGTTTTCTGACCTTTTTACCCAGATGATTTCAGGAATAAAATAAAGGGCGATATTTACAGATAGGTTGCTGACATAACAGAAGAGAAGGTGCGAAGGATCGAAACTGAAAGATTTGAAGAATCCCGCAGAATCAATAGCAGCAATCTACTCGGATCCAAAGATATGATAGATTCCGACAGATTAGGAAAGGCCTAACTCGCTGGAACTTGCGTTGCAAGAAAGGACTGATTATAAAAGGAAACAGCAGAGCCAACCCTAACAGAGTCGAAGAGCCCTAGAACGAGGTTCTGACTTTCGGCAGACTCAAGAGAAGAGTGAGAGATTTCACAAGAGCACGAGACTTCCAGACTGCCAAAGATTCCTTCCGGTGAGAGAGAATGAAGAAGACGTGGAGTGGTGATGTGACGGGACCTCAACCACGCCGTCGGAAATTCCATCAAGCTTTGTTTTCTATTTTTCATCTTTGTTTTATTGATCATGGGTCATTCTGTTAGTGTCTGTTCTGTATGTCCCTCATCAGTCATGAACTAAACTCTAGATGGCTGGACGAGGATGATTCTTTAAGTATTGAATGAACCCAGTTGCAGTTCTTAATTAAATAAATTTGGTTTGCGTATCGGTGTGCTTATTACTAGTCGGTTAACGGAAGTTAAGGGCTAGATCTGTGACCTCAGCTTACTGGCAAGGAGTTGAGGTTAGACCTCTGAGAAACAGTGTTTGCTAGGCCGCCGGTGCACAGCGAGACCTATTATTGTAGGCTTCAGGAATGGGTCTACCTCTCATAACTATTACACCCTGAGCGTAACGCAGGTTTGAATAGAAAGTTACCATAGGAATATGGAAGGAGTATAGTTAGTATCAAATGTATCGGATGCGAAAGCTTCGGTAGATTATAGTGGTGGGTTAACCAAATAGCTTTGCAGTCGGTGTCTATGCTGTAGCAATTGCGGAAGCTGTATAGTGTAGATGCTATAGCATCGGGGTAGAGCAACTAGGGGAAGGACGATTCTGAGTCCAGCCTAACTTCTCACTGATATCTTTTCTCGTTTATAGATCTTTATTTACGTTTGCTAGTAGCATAGTTACAAAACCTCTCAACCCAATTATATTTACTTTTTGCTTTCACAACCTGTCATAGCATTGGTGCGTCATTCCTCGGTATCTCGTCTCGTGGGACGATACTCTACTTTCACTTTATTACTTGTTCGACTGGTTCACTTGCCATCAAGGAAATCGACCAACATTATACTGGAGGGATTGGCATAAGGCGCATACGAGGAAAACAAATGGTGGTTACCTGTCATATGATCAGTAGCACCGGAATCGATGATCCACTTCGAGGAAGAAGTAGCAAGACTAGAAGCAATATTACCGGTAACAAGAGCAAAGTAAGAACTGGGCGTAGATGCAACCATTGATCTTCAACACACAAGGTAAATACTTGCAAATTTTACTCAAACAGCAACTAGAGGCAAACTCAACGCCAAAGATCCACCAAGGAACAAGAAACAAGAAGCAACATAAGAGGCGAAGCAAGAAATCTCCACCCAAAAAAAAAACAACAGCCCACACTAAGCGCTAAAGAGTAACAAGGGCCACACAAGGACCCCACCGAGACTTATAAACACAAAGTCTCCCAAAGAAATCGAGCAAACTGAGAGTACAACCACAAATCCTCTTAAAAATAAGCAAACTGACTAAGCAAACAGTGGGCAAATAGAGAGCAGATGGTGAGACGACAAGGAATAAGCACGAAACCACCTGGGACAGGACGAGTGCAGCGAGTTGATCCTAGAAAAGAAAACAGCGGCGGAAAACTCGCAGAAAACGCCCTCAAGCCCCGCGTGTAATCGACGGCGGAGCGAGGGAGGCGCGTGAAAGTCCACGCGCTGCCGGAACGGTGATCAGCTGACTGGGTTCTGCCGACGGGACCCCCTGAGCACAGTGAGGCGGCGCGTGGCAGCTGAAACCTCCAGAACAGAAAAATGAAAGTACACTCTCCCTCTCTCTCTCTCTGTCGCCAAATTGAAAAAAAAAATTTGGAACCTATAGCTCTGGTGCCATGTAAAACCACAGAGAGAGAGAAGTATGATCACAAAAGTCTTTATATTCATGTATGTAGTATGAGGTACTTATACACAAGAGAGGGAATAAGAGAGTTAATGACTACTTATGACTAATTATGTAGGTTGAATCCTTAATCTCTATAATTCCTCTAATCCCTAATTATGTGTGATACTATATTAATTATAATATATTTCCTAACACAAATGATTTCTACTCCTTGGTCCCTATATCATGAATGTATGCCTTTTTGCTTAGATTATCTGCAGTTAAGCTTGTATTTAACATTCAATTCAGTTATAAAGTATAGGGAAAATATGGTATGATTTGTGCTCATTTGCAGGGTCAAGAAAAGAATTTTCGAAAATTTCTCTACATGCTACCCCAATTACATATTAATATCCCCTTGGTAGACGCACTGAAACAGATGCCTAGCTATGTGAAGTTCATGAAAGACATTTTGTCCAAGAAGATAAGACTAGAAGAATTCGATACGGTAGCATTGACTCAGGACTGTAGTGTCATGCTAACAAATCGGCTACCATCGAAATTAAAAGACCTTGGCAGCTTCACAATCTGCTATGCAATTGGATCTCGATACTCAGGGAAAGCCTTATGCAACCTCGGAGCCAATATTAATTTAATGCCAATGTCTGTCTTCAAAAGATTAGTAGTTGGGGAAGCAAGGCCCACAACAGTTACATTACAGTTAGCTGATCGCTCCATTGTCCTACCAGAAGGAAAAATTGAAGATGTCCTGGTTAAAGTTGATAAGTTCATCTTCTCAGTGTACTTCATTATTCTTGATTTTGAAGAAGACCGGGAGATTCCCATTCTTATGGGGAGACCATTTATGGCAACAGGGAGAACATTGATTGATGTGGAAAAAGGAGAACTCATGATGCGAGTCAATGAGGACCATGTGACCTTTTGAGTCTTGAAAATGGCATATGCAGACCCAGTAAAAGGAGGCCAACCACCACAAAGTAACGATGATGGAGACATAGGGACAGCCTACGCCCCTATTTCCAGTTTGAACTAATCTCCCAGGAAAGTCTAGCTGAAGACTCTAAAACAAGTGCTATTGGGAGGCAGCCCAGCTTCTTGTTTTCCTTCTCTTTGTTGTTGAGCAGCCGCAGGGGTCGAGTTCGGCCTGTTTAGTGCTATAGCGAATAGAAGGCATTTCAGCCCCAGCACAACAACCCGGCTTAAGCCAACAAATAATGCCACCCAGGTTTGCACCCATCTTTTGAATGAATGTTATGTGCATGAATTTCTTTTACTAGCGGGCCACCATCACTGGGCCCATTTCACATTGAATCACGCCAACTCATCGCCTAAGAGTCGTGACACTTCACGTTCAAATTTCGTTCTTACCTTGTCTACTCTCCGCATCTTTTTGTCCCGTGACTTTTCACCTCCCTACGATTCTCTTTCTCAATCGCTCACTTACCAACCCACCATGCTCAGAGTCAAGCGAGCGGCATAGTGTGGCCGGGTGCCCCCACCGGTCTACGCCCGCCATCCCCCGTCCACGCTCTACCACCGCCTTTCGATAATTTAATATTTCATACACTTTTTTTATCTCTTGTTTAATAATTTAGGACTCTTTAGTTAATAAATAATGGCTTTTATACTTATTTGGGCTTTGGACCTTTGATTATGTTTTAGCCATTTTTAATAATAAAATTCCAGTTTTACATTGCTTTACTATTTTTACCATAACTCTTGAACCAAACATCTGATTTGCCTCATTTTTGTTTCATATTTCAGATGATTCAGAGAGCTACAATTGTTATGAAGACATGAAGGGAAAATTTGGACAAGAGGACGGTCGATTTTGGAGCTGAAGTTAGATGTATATTTCTGGATTTTATTTGGGCTTAAATTTTGTAATTAAAGCCCACTTTTATTTTATTTCCGTTTTGGGCTGAACCATTGGAGCCCACTTCCATTTTAGGTTAACTGTAAGTCAGATGGTGGCTACAACACTATGTTATTCACGTTTTTGATATTTTTTGATTAAACACAGAAGTTTCAATTTCTTGCAATGCTCTTCGCGTTCTTCGTCTGTTCTTCATTTTTCCCAGCCATGCTCAGCTAAACTTCTGTGGTTAACCCAACGTTAAGGATTCCATGATTCGTCCAGAGAGCTTGTGTTTAATCGATAACTTTACTCGTTTCTCTTTTCATCTTATCGGATTCGATTTCTGGAAATAGTTCAAATATTAGATTTAATATTCGGTTTGGTTCATCCCAAGGACTCGAGTTCGAACTAGGTTTCAGTGTTCTTTGTGTGATCGCACGGTGAGACGCCACTCGTTCGCACAGATGCTAGGCAATCATCTAGTCGAGGGATATTTTGACGAACGCAGAAATTTCGGTTCGTCATCTTAACCAAACACGAGTTTGTTCATATTTCGTTCAATGATGGAAGTCTTTGGAATCTGAATGTTGGGTTGATCGTTTTTAATCTATTTCTACATATTTTGTTCTGTTTCAGTTTATTTTTGTTTTTAATCTGTTTGAATAAAAAAACCCTCATTTTTACTGTTTCTGTTTCATTGTTGCTGTCAATCAAAACCGCTACAAGTTCGTCGGGAAATGACCCGGTTCCCTATTTCTACAAATCATTTTCGAACTTGGTTATTTTGGGAGACATGGCAAATGTCTTTCAAAATATGGTGTCACTACCAGGGAATTTGCATCGGTTTGATTAGTAATAGTAGTATAAATAGCATAGTTTAGGTGGTTCGGGTGGCTGGATAGAAATTTTTCTGACTTAGATCACTAAGACCAGGTCTTATTCACAAGGAATTGGGCATTTTGAGCAATAATCACTCCATTAGGGAGTGAGGTTTGATCTATTTTGGCCAAATTTCATCGTTTAGATCCTGTTTTCACTATTTTTTTTGTCTCAACAAGATATATGTATTTTAAATTGTTTGACTTACTCGATTGGGTTGATTTTTGGTGAGCTGAAGGAAAATGGTATTTAACATGGGACATAGGCTAAAGCACTGTGGTCTTGAGATATAAGCCAAATTCCATCATTTAGACAATCTTTTTAATTTTTTTTAAAGTGTTTTTATTCCTTTTTGGGTTCCCGATGGTGTAGGAGTTGCCCTGTCCAAGTCCCATAAATTTTAAAAATTATTTGATAGTGTTTTCTGGACTTGTTTTGGTCAATTTCTAACATAGGCTTTTGCTTTTGTGTTGTCTTAGATTTTTTCTACTTTTTACCAATCTTTGGTGGCATTTTTGTAATTTTGATTGTTTGGTGGCATTTTCGTAATTCGAGTATCGCAAATTCTGCCTTGTGTTTATGCCGCATGAGTACTAGAAGTACTACTAATCCGAAGACTTGTTGCCATTTGATCCGAAATAGAAAGAACAATTACCGCTAGAAGAGTTGTTAGGCTAAGTCGTGGGATTATCGAATTGGACATTGAACTTGAGTCCGATTGTGACCATTCGATTGTGTCCATTCTCGTTGATCTTTCTTATTGTGTTTCTGATAGTCTTGTTGTTTTCACTGATTCTAGTAGCAATTTTGCTAACTCAGAAATTATGCCAGAACAAGCAGATCGTCCTACTTTGAAAGAATTATCTATCCCTGATGTGGGCAATCAAAATTTGTGTATTTGATATCCTGAACTTGCTGTTAACTTTGAACTAAAATCTGATCTTATCCATTTGTTGCCCAAGTTTCATGGTCTTGCAGGTGAATGTGCTCACAGGCATCTAAAGGAGTTCCATGTGGTATGCAGCATGATGAAACCTCAAGCAATTGATGAGGACCACATTAAGCTGAGAGCTTTTCCATTTTCCCTAGATGGTGCGGCTAAGGATTGACTATACAATTTGCAACCAACATCTGTTGGGAGTTGGGATGATATGCAGAAGTTATTCCTAGTGAGGTTCTTTCTTCCTCAAAAGCCATTGCTATTCAGATGGAGATCACTAGTGTTAAACAAATCAATGGGGAGACCATGTATGAGTATTGGGAGAGGTTCAAGCGATTGTGTGCTAGCTGTCCACACCACTAGATTACAAACCAACTCCTAATTACATATTTCTATTCCGGTTTGTTACCATTGGATAGAAGTTTCATGGATGCATCCAGTGGTGGGGCCTTAGATAGTAAGATACTTGAAGAGGCCCGAGAGTTGATATCCACTATGGCAACTAACTCTCAGCAATTTAGCACCAGGGCCAATAGTACTCCTTTTTACCAGATTCAAACACCTCCAGTCTAGTACGATTCTTAGAGATTAGAGACTAGTCTTGATGATCTGACCTCCCTTGTGAGGCAGTTGGCACTGACACAGACAGTATAGTCTTCTCCTCCACAGATTGGGTACTCCTGTGGGTTCTGTTCTGACCCTTATCATTCTACTGACTCTTGTCCTACCTTGCATGATCCTACTTATCAAGACCAGTCAGTAGCTTCAGTGGGTATTTTTCCAGGAAAGCCACTATACCAGCAGAATAATGCCTTCTCCAATACTTACAATCCAGGCTAGAGGAATCACCCCAATTTCCGTTGGAACCAGAATCAGAACCAGAGTAACCAATATCAGCAGAATTCTGGGAATTACCAATAGAGACAGTACAGACCACAGAATTTCCAAAAGCAGTCTACACCTCCTTTGCCTTTGCCAGCACCACTTCCTCGACCAGCCATATGTGCACGTCCACAGGTGGCAGAACATTAGGCTAGTAGTAGTAGTGGTGGTTCCTCATTTGAAGATATGATGAAGCAATTTGTCACAGCCAATATGCAGTTCCAACACCAAACTAACACTTCCATTCAGAGTTTGCAAACACAGATTGGGCAGTTGGCAACATCATTGAACCAGCTTCAACCTCAGGGATCCAACACTCTTCCTTCACAAACAATCCTGATCTTAAGGGAAATGTGAGTGCTATATCTGGCAAGCAATTGGAGAACCCTAAACCAACTGCAGATGTGACTTCCACATAAGAAAGAGAGTCAGAAAATGTGAAGATTGACTCTAAAAATAAAAAGGCAATGCAACAAGGTGAAGAGGAAGACACTCCGATTCCTCTTCCTTTCCCTCAGAGAGCCCCTCAATATAAGAAGTTGGCAGAAAAAGAACAAGACAAGGATATAATTGAGGCATTCATAAGAGTAAAGATCAACATTCCTCTCTTACATGCAGTCAAACAAATTCTTAAATTTGTGAAGTTTCTGAAGGAGTTCTGCACCAACAAGAGGCGACTGAAGGGGAGTGAACGAGTGAGTTTAAACCAGAATGTATCAGCACTCATCCAGCCTACCATGCCTCGCAAGTACAAGGATCCAGGGATGTTTTCTATCCCTTGCATTATTGGTAACTATAGATTTGATGATTGCATCCTAGATTTAGGTGCTTCTATTAATGTTATGCCTGCATCTATTTATAACTCTCTTGGTCTTGGTCCTTTACTTCCTCTTTTGGTGTTGTTGTTCGGTTAGCTAATAGGAGTAATGCTCATCCTTTCGGTGTAGTTGAAGATGTATTAGTCAAAGTTAATGAATTGATATTCCCTTTGATTTTTACATCTTAAATATGGAGGGTGAGTCTCCTAGTAGTAGGTCACGGCAGATTTACCGTAATCTCCCAAAATAACCAGATTAGAAAAGGATTTTAAGTATAATGTAACCTGGGTCGTTTCCCAACGAATTCGCAGTCAGTTTAATTTGAACAGCAATAGAACAGAAACAATGGGGGTTTTGTTTTGATTCAAAGAAAATAAAAAAAAAAACGAAGTAACAGAGACAAAACGAAATAACACAGATTGAACAAAAAAATAGAGGATTAAAGGATTAACCCAGGATTTCGGATTCCACCACTTCCCTTCCTCGAACGAAAACAAATTTATAACCGAACTCGTGATTGACTCTGGACAAACCGAAATCTCTGCGTTTGTCGAGAAATTCCCTCATTTGAACAATCGTCCATAATTTATTCGAATCGGTGGCGTATCTCTACGTACAATCACACAATAATACTTTAACCTAGTTCAAACTACGTCCTTGGGAAATGTCGATCTGGGTTTTTAATCAAAAACCCAATCCAAATCCAAAAATCGAATCCGATTAAAGAATGCAGAAACGAGTTAGATAGTTACCGATTAAGCGCGAATCCTCTGGATAGTGGATGGAATCCTCTTCGTTGGGCTAATCACGTAAATTTAGCCGAATATAATTAAGAAAGACGAAGAACCTGATGAAGAACACGAAGAAAATTGCAAAAAATTTGAAAACTCTTATTTTGATTCACTAAAATCTAAAAATGTGAATGACTAAATGTTTGTGGCTGCTATCTAACTTAAACCTAAACCTAAAATGGAAATGGGTCAGCCCAAAACGAAAATAAAATAAAATGGGCTTTAATTACAAAATTCGAGCCCAAAAATACATATGACTTCGGCTCCAAAATCGACCGCCCTCTTGTCCGAATTTGCTCTTCATAACAATTGTAGCTCTCTGAATCATCTGAAATATGAGACAAAAATGAGGCAAATCCAATGTCTGGTTCAAGAGTTATGGTAAAAATGGTGAAGCAATGTAAAAATGGAATTTATTATTAAGTAATGGCTAAAATATAATAAAAGGCCCAAAGCCCAAATAAGTATAAAAGCCATTATCTATTAGCTAAATAGTCCTAAATTATAAATCAAGAGACAAAAAGTAGTGTATGAAATATTCAATTATCAAATTCCCCACACTTATCTTTTTGCACTCCCGAGCAAAATTCAAAGAAAAAGACCTAAAGGAGAAACTCTTCTTTTCTAACAATTGCTAACAATGCAAAAATTGAACAAGGGACACAAAGCTCCAAAAGATCAATCAATCAAGACCACAATCCCTTCATCTCAAATTACAATTCATGGCAATCTCATCAATGATGCTATTCACAAAAGATGGTCTCTCAAATGATGCGCTCAATCAATCAATCTCTCAAGTGTTTAAGGTAAATAAGTGTATCGCTCAAATTCTACTCAAGAAATTTGTTCTACCATAAGCTTGCTCAATTTCTACGTCTCCACTACTCATAACACATGCATGCACAAATCAAGAGAGCTTGTTATGAAAGGTTGTAATGGGGTTAGGGTGAAGGTAGGTAATAGTACGGAATGAGAGGCTAAGCACCAAAGAAATTAAAAAGAGCACTAATTAACACAATCATTCTCTATGTAAGAAATTTTTTATTTTATTTGTATATCTCCTTTCTTTCTATGTATTTTCTTTCTTTATTTCTTTCTTTTTTTTCTTTTTCTTTTTTTTCGCTTTTCTTTCTTTTCTTTTTCTTTTGCTTTTCTTTCTTTCTTTCTTTCTTTCTTTTTCTTTCTTTCCTTTTTTTTTTTGGAAAAAAAATGAAACTATACTATATACATAATCACAATGACAAAAGCAAACATCCCTTCACACTTAAACTGTTGCACTCCTGAGCAACCCCCACACTTAAACACAAAACCAAGATGAAACCAATGCTCAATAAATTTTCAAGGTGCGGAATAAAATGGTTTTTCGCTTAGGCTTGTAATGTGGCTTAGAAAAGAATGAGTCAAAAAGGCACAAAGGGCTAGCAAAGGAATCATAAGGCAAGGGAAAGGCTATTTGGCTAAAGTGAGGAAAATAAAAAGAAAGAAAACAAGCTTCCATCATACTTATGCACGTAAGTGAAAAATGTAGTTTCAAAAAGAAAAGGAGCAAGTTCTAGAAAACACAAATCATGAGCGAGATGCACACATGAAAGAAAGAATGGCAACAGATGAATTCCATTCATGCAAGCCCAAAATCTCACAAGGTCAACACTAACTTAAGCAACCAACATCACCAAATCAACTACCAAGACATGTAATTGAAGAGTCAAGAATGGTAAACCCAACAGAATGATCCTTTAAAACCAAAATATCCTAGTTCATAATATGTAGCAATCATAGAATAAGAGACTGTATTTATTTGCAAAGAGCAAAGTAGAAAAAGGAAAACAAATAGAAAAAAGGGGGAGAAAGAAAGAAGAATACTCCCCAAGGGGTTTATGGAGGATAAGTGGCATCAATGAGGAGAATCTCTGGTTCCTCAGTCTTTGGGATCCCTCATGAAATGGCTTGAGGCGATGCCCATTGACCTTAAAGGTTCGTCCTGTGGGTGGATCACATAGCTCAACAAAGCACCAAATGGAAAAATGTTAGTGATCTCAAAAGGGTCATCCCATTTAGATCGAAGCTTACCAGGCATAAACTTCAAACGGGAGTTAAACGGAAGAACTTTTACGGCCCACAGAAAATTCTTTCCTCGAATATGCTTATCATGGAATGCCTTAGTCTTTTCCTTGTATAACCGCGAGCTTTTATAGGCATCCAATCTAAGCTCATCCAACTCTTGCAATTGTAGCTTCCGCTCCATCCCGAGACTTGGCCAAATCCATGTTACACTTTGTTTAAAGGCCCAATAGGCTTGATGCTCCAACTCAGGAAGATGACATGTCTTACCAAAGCAAGCCGATAAGGAGACATCCCAATCGGAGTCTTGTAGGCGGTGCGATATGCCCACAAAGCATCCTCTAATCGCTTACTCCAATCTTTCCGGGTAGAGTTAACGGTCTTCGAAGGATTTGCTTAATCTCTATTTGAGACTTCAGCTTGACCGTTGGTTTGAGGATGGTATGCTGTGGAGACCTTGTGAAGCACTCCATACTTGCGTAACAAGGCACCCATGCTTCAGTTGCAAAAATGGGAGCCTTGGTAACTGATAATAGCTCTAGGAATGCCAAACCTGCAGAAAATGTTAGTCCTAACAAAATCCACCACCACATAAGAATCATTAGTCCGGGTGGCTTTCGCCTCAACCCATTTCGAGACATAATCAACAGCCATCAGTATGTAAGTATAACCATATGAAGCAGGAAATGGACCCATAAAATCAATACCCCAAACATCAAAGATCTCACAAAACAATATAGGGTTCTGGGGCATCTCATGCCTACGGGAAATACTCCCTGCTCTCTGACAGTTATCACATGACTTACAAAACAGATGGGAATCATGAAACAAGGAAGGCCAAGACACTATGTGTCCCAAGACTATACCCTACTCAACCATAAAGTGACACTTCTCATAATTCAGCACAAGATTAGACTCAATACGCCTATGCAAAACTCTAGACAAATTAGCTAAGCATGCATCAAAATCAGACCCATATACAGTGAAATCATCCATAAAAACCTCCATGAAGTCCTCTAGAAACTCATAGAAAATGCTTACCATACAACGCCGAAAGGTGCGGGTGCGTTGCAAAGGCCAAAAGGCATCCTTCGGTAGGCATATGTTCCAAAGGGGCATGTGAAGGTCGTCTTCTCCGATCCTCGGGAGCAATATGGATCGGGAAGTATCCGAAGTAGCCATCCAAGAACCCGTGAGTGAGACTTACCTTACCCAATCGCTCTAACATCGATCAATGAAAGGTAGAGGGTAATGATCCTTGTGAGTGGCTTGGTTGAGTCTCCTATAGTCGATGCAAACTCTCCAACTATTCTGAACTCGAGTAGGAATGAGCTCATTCTTCTGATTGGCTACCAAAGTGACTCCGGATTTCTTGGGAACCACCTGGACTGGGCTAACCCACTGGCTATCAGAAATGGGATAGATGATACTAGCTTGCAGAAGCTTAGTGACCTCCTTCTTCACCACATCAAGGATAAGAGGATTAAGGCGTCTCTGGGGTTGCCTCACCGGCTTAGAGTCCTCTTCCAACAGAATTTGATGCATACACATGGAAGGGCTAATGCCAACGATGTCAGCTAATGTCCACCCAATGGCTTTCTTGTTCGCCCTCAATAAGCTTAGCAACTTATCTTCTTGGTCAGGAAGAAGATTATTTGCCACAATGACTGGCAACTGTTCATCCACCTCCAGAAATGCATACTTCAGGTGATCTGGAAGGGATTTCAACTCAAGCTTGGGTGGTTGCTCAGTGGAGGGAAGAAGCTTGGGTGGTTGTTGCAACAACTCTAATGTTATCTCACTGGAAATGCATGAAACCACATTCAAAGAAACAGAAGAACTGCGTCTATACAGCTCAATGTTAACATCAGAATCAAGCTCATCAAAATCAGAATTAGGATGTACATTAGGATCAGGATGAAGCTCAAACTCAGAATCAATATCAGAATCCACATGTAATGTAGAATCACCAAGCAAGTCAGAATCACCAAATAATGCAGCATTAAGCAAATCAATGCAAACAGAGCACCATTCATTATCAGCACATGCACAAATGGGAGAATCACTCTCAAATGCAAAATCAGGATAATCAGCACACCAATCAGTAATAACATCATCCACAGCATCATCAATCACATCAATGCAGAAAACAGAGTGTTCTTCCCTAGGATGTTTCATGGCATCAAAGATATTGAAATTCACATATATATCACCAAACTCCATGGAAAGAGTATCAGAATGCACATCTATCTTAGTCCTAGCTGTTTTCATGAAAGGCCTCCCTAGAATGATTGGTGACCTACTCTTCGGGAGACTCATCCTCCATATCTAAGATGTAAAAATCAGCAGGAAATATCAGTTCATTAACTTTGACTAATACATCTTCAACTAAACCAGAAGGATGAACATTACTCCTATTAGCTAGCTGAACAACAACACCAGTAGGACGTAAAGGACCAAGACCAAGAGATTTATAAATAGATGCAGGCATGACATTAATAGAAGCACCTAAATCTAGCATGCAATCATCAAATCTATAGTTACCAAAATAGCAAGGGATAGAAAATGTCCCTGGATCCTTGCACTTGCGAGGCATTGTAGGCTGGATGAGTGCTGATACATTCTGGTTCAAACTCACTCGTTCACTCCCCTTCAGTCGCCTCTTGTTGGTGTACAACTCCTTCAGAAACTTGGCATATTTAGGAATTTGTTTGACTGTATCTAAGAGAGGAATGTTGATCTCTACTCTCCTGAATGTCTCAAGTATATCCTTCTCTTGTGCTTTTTTCGCCAACTTCTTGGGTTGAACCGCTCTCGATGTGTTGATCGTTTTGGTCGAGCTTTGTACTTTCTTTCGGAAGTTGTGTTCTAAGGTTTTGATCGTGGAGGAGCTCGAACAGCTGCAGCAGAAAATCATTCTTACCCTGTGTCATTTGGAGATGATCTTTCCTCCGTCATTTTTCACGGTCATGGTTCACCTGACAGTACACCTTATTCACGAATCCAAGCTTGCTGGCCCAGTTCACTACTGATGGATGTATCCTATTGAGAGGTATTCATTTAAAATTAATTACTTTATGATTACTTCCTAGTCACACATTTCAGTATTAGTGTATCAACATTTTTTCGTCATTGCTTTATATGTTTCTTGGGAAACTAAAATCTTACGTGAGGAATAAGGCATGGCCTGAAGGTTCAATCACAGAAGGTTATATTGGGGATGAGGTCTTGTATTTTTGTTCCAGGTACTTTGATGACATTGAGACGTCCTTCAACCGACCTCCTCATGTGGACGATTGTCCTGACCCAGAGCCAGAGCTATCAGCAACAGAGTTGTTAGTCCCTTGTGTTGGTAAACCAGTTGGAGGAACTGAGAACTTCAAACTCACGGCACTTGAGAAGATTCAAGCACATAGACATGTCTTGATTAATTGCGCTAAAGTTGAACCGTACCTTCAGTAAGGATTGCAAACATATATATATGTTATCGTATATATTTTCATACATTTTATACTCACATTTCATGCTCGTCATCGCATGTTTAATTGTAGGGAATTCAGGAGTCATGTGAAGCGTCAACTGCGGATCCGTACACAAACATCCTCTGAAATTGATAGAAAGGTCCACAGAGAATTCCCGAGTTAGTTTAGGAGGAGAATAATGAATGACTACAACCCGCACTTAGGAAAATTCACAGCTCTCGCACTGGGCCCGCTTGACCACGCCCAAAGATTTACGGCATACAATGTCAATGGTTTCAAGTTTGCACCGTTTCACGAGATCAGGGATTGCTGACCCAAAACTCGGGGTGTATCTGGCACGTTTGGGACGAGTTATGCAAGCAGCAGTGACGAGAACATGCAGTTCGGTGACGTTCCATATTATGGTAAGCTGGTTGATGTGGTCAGGATAACTTACCAAGGCCTTTTCTCCGTGACGCTGTTCAAGTATTTGTGGGAAAATACGACAACGTCTTGGGGACTCACGACTGACGACTTAGGCATCACATCCGTGAACTTCTCCCGGTCTATTCACACGGTCGGGTCGAAGATGACGAGCCGTATATTCTTGCCTCAGAGGCCCATCAGGTTTATTATGTCACCGATGAGAGGCACAAGGATTAGAATATGGTGGTTCACTTAAAGCCTCGGGACATTTACGACATGGGTGATGGTGATAACGTCGCCTATGATTGTGAGTCGTTCCAGCCCGCCGGTTTCAAAAACTTCTTCCCAGACGGCGGTGACAATTTACCTATAGTTCGGTATGTTTTTTAATATACGCTTTATGAATTAATTATAACGTTTAACTAAAGTTTTATTTGTGTTCAAACATATTTAACTCACACGTAACATTTTAATTATAACTTTCTTTGTAGGGATGGTGACGAAGATTGAGACAAAAAAATTATGCTACGATGTAATTTGTGATATTTCTTTTTTTAAAAAAAAAAAAAAAACCATCAGATTACTATAGCGGTTTCCAAACCGCTACAAAACAAAAAAACCGCAACAAAAGGCGACACCGTAACCGCAACTAAATGAAAACCGCTACAAAGGCGAAACAAGAATCCGCTACTAATTAGAAACCGCTTCAAAAAGCGACACCTCAACTCACTACAAAATTATGCGCAAATATCAAAATAAATAGCCCCACCAAACCACATATGATATGGTTCGATTTCCGTTTCTACCAATGTTTTCTCTCCGTCTTCTCTCTTTTTTGTATGTTTTCTAAAAAAGAGGTTAAGTGTTTGAAGGGGTAAGCATTGTTCAACCAGATCCAACTTACTTATTATCGAAATATATTATTTTTCTTCTAGCTTCGATACTAACTAATTTACTGACTAAATTACTTTCATTTTTCATCTTTCCTTCTACTTTCACATACGATCCACTTTCACACACATTTTTGTCGAATTAATTTTATTTTAATTAATTCATAACTAGTTGTTATTACATTTAGGGTGAAAGTGCAAATTTGCCAAACAACTATTACCCAAAGAGCGTCTGGGCCAAATAACTATTGAAGAGACCAAAATTGCCAATCAACAATTAAAAAGTGAAAAAAAAAACCAAATAACTATTAAAAGTGGAAAAAAAAAACACCAAATAACTATTAGAAAAAAAAAACAACTATCACAATTAAGTTAAAATGTGAGACAATGGCGTAGGACGGTGGCGGCTTATTTGGAGAAAAAGAGCGGTTAAGCCTTCTTGTTGGAAAAGGAAAACACCAACAGAGATGGGACCCATGGGAACATGCATTTCGGCAGCAGCGGTTGCTGCTTGTGGCATCGGAGGATGGAACCAGGGTGTAAGGTGTGTGCCAGTCGAACGTTGTGGACTACTGGATGAGTTCAAGAGGGTAAGTGGAACACCCAGCAACAATAGAAGCTTTGGAAATGCCGACGTCACTGACACTATGACAGTCAATGGAAGACGGAGACACCAAGACAGTGACGGGGTAATAGTTCGTTGGCGAATCTGCTCCAAATTGTGTTTTTTCCACTTTTTAATTGTTGATTGGCAATTTTGGTCCCCTCAATAGTTATTTGGCCCAGACACTCCTTGGGTAATAGTTGTTTGGCAAATCTGCACCTTGACCCTTACACTTACATATTCTCATTGGTTTAACTATATAATAATCTTATCTAATCTTATCTAATATCATTTATTTTCAATAAAAAGATAAATTATTAATAAGACAACAACTAACAGATTTTTTTATTTTTTATTTTTACAATTTCATCCATTTGTAGCAGTTCTCTAACCGCTACAAACATGAACAAATATGGGAAATATATTGTGGCGGTTTAACACCGCTACAAAAAAATAAAATAACGACAAGCGGAAAAAATTTTCCAAAAAAGTGGCGGGATCTATTTGTAGCGGTTTAAACCGCTACTAATATTCTAAGGAATTGGCGGCAAAATGTTTTCCCAAATTTGGGCGGGAATATTTAGTAGCGGTCATGTAATCGCTACAAAATAGTTGGAAAAGTTTGGCGCTATTTTTGTACGTAATTAGTCGCGGTTATGTAACCGCTACAAATATAAGTAGATTCATTTTGTAGCGGTTACGTCACGCGACTAATGTCCAAACAAGAACTGAGCACACCTCATATAGTGGCGGTCATGTGAACCGCTACTACTGATAGCGGTTAGTTTTTCTGGTGTAGCGGTTTTCTCCAACCGTGATAAATTTGTTTGCCACGGTGGATTTTGTAGCGGTTTGTGTAACCACTAAAAATGTCGTTAGTAGCGCCAGAAACCGCTACTAATGGTCCTTTTTTTTTTGTAGTGAATATTCAACAAGTTACACTAGTTATAGACAATAAACAAGCTCATTTGGGAGACTTTAACAATATATGAGGCTTGCATCTAATTTAATTAAACTCAAAAATGATTAATAAACACGCGGATTGTCTTCCTACAATCGCGATATAGAATTATATTTTTGCTTAAAATAAAGCTGCATTGTACAAATAACTACATGTTAAGGAAAATTATCATGCCCAAGATATCTAGCATTAAAATCTTGAGATTATCTAGAAGAATACCATATTGACCAAAAGAAAGATAGCTGCAGAAATTGAGGAAGCTCAATGCAGCAAGGAGCCAGTGGAAAATTATGATCTTCAACTTTTGTATAGTCTACACATGAAAAAATGGTGACCCAGTGCATTAAACTTCCACTAGATGAGACTTGATGAGGAGGGATAGATATACACGGGGCGGATTTGTAGGGGGGGGGGGGGATTATAAAACAAAGTGTATAGGTGTTGAAGAAAAATTTTATCGAGATGCACAATTCTTAAACAAATAATTTATGACAATAAAGTTAATCAATATGAACTCTTCTAGAGTCAACAACAAACATTGAATGCACTTTTTAGTTGATGTTTTTCGAGGAACTGAAATGTATAATACTAGTACCATTAATAAGAAAAAATTAATCTGGTTTTCTGTTTTATTATTTTCATTCTTAATGCATTTTACAAAGCAATAACTGCAATCTTTGTTTGAAACGCTGAATGCTATGGAGCCACATTACATTCGTTACATAAAGCCGAATAATCTGCTCAAGCCAAAGATATTTGAGAACACTAATGTTTTACAATAGCTTCAATGTGGGTTGAATGCTATTCTATTCATATTTTCCAAAAGCACATCCTATGCTCACACCAGTGTGCTCACCCTAAGGCCACCAATAGCAACAATTTACGAAACCCAAAAAAGAGGTCTAGAGCTTCTAGGTGTGCTCCCACCACTGTGCTCACTACCGATACCACCAACTTCCATGCCATGGTTCAGGAATTCACTGGAATTCCGGCTCCTCCCTTCACTTCCTCTCCTTTACCCAGAGCCTGTTTGGATCTCTTCGCTTCGAGATCTCCCCATTTTGACCCTCCCTACCTTCTCCAACATTTTCCTTACAAACTTCACTCCTCAAGCCCCCTTTTGTCTTCTTCTTCAGCTCCAATGCCGCCATTTCCCACAACGTCCTCCATGGTTAACCCCTTACCTTCTAATCCCGCTCTAATTCTCTGGCAACTTCCATTAACTACCAACTGTCTTCTGATTTAAGCCTTCTGAAGCAGCAGCCTCCTCTCAACGTGAACAACATGCACACCCCGATTCTCAACTTCCAGTCCATCCTCCAACCTCCGCCTAAATTCCCAACACAAAATTATTCCTCCATTCTTGCCTCGAAATCTCAAGGCTCTCTCATCGGGGTTGTAATGCGGCATCGTGCTTCATCTTCATCTCTCATATATATATATTTAAAAAAAAAAAAAAAAAAAATTAGCGGGGGCAGGGGCCCACTCTAGCCTCCCTGATTCCTCCACTGGATGTACGCAGGCTTTCCCCATAAATATATAGAAAATCACACTATTTAGAAATTATAAACAACATGGCTCATTTTGTAGACTAATATATGAGGCATGCATCTAATTTGATATGTGTATATATAATCCATACATTAGCCCAAACAAATGATTTATTTAACTTCTAGATTATATCTTCCCATAATCACCATAGATAATCATGTTTTTCTCAAAAAAAGCTATAAAGTATAAATAACATCAGAACATTGAAATTATCTGGAAGAATACCATCTTGACCAGAAAAGATAGTTGAGGAAGCTCAAAGCAGCAAGGAGACAGTAGAACAAATCCAACCTATCTTTGTTTAGATCATTGTCATGAAGCCAGCCACCATTAGAACATGTACTAGTGATCTTGTTCACCAATGAAACCAAAAGTGACCTCAAGTAGCACCCAATAGAGTAAGAACAGTAAGTGATTGAAATTAAGAATGCTTCCATTCCATTCATGTTCGATTGTTTGTAAAAGAACTCTATGAGTCCCACAGCTCAGACAACCCAAAGTTCAAAAACTGTGGTGTAATCCAAAGAATGGGAAGCTTTTGGTTCAAGTTCAGAGCTTGATCTCTTCTTTTTTTTTTTTTTTTTTTTTTTTTTCTATTAAAGCTGCTGAAATCATGGAGAAAGTAGCAACAAAGAGGCCAAACCCTATTCTGATTAAGGGGGAGATACCAGACTCATGGCCTGTGAATTTTCTGGCAAAACGGACAAAGAAAGTGTCATAGAGAGGGACCAAGATAATGAGGAGCATGTAAGGGATGCTTTGGAGGGAAGCTGGAGGGATCTGGAAGGTTCTAGAAAGATGGGTGCCCATGAAAGATCCTTGTTGAACTGAGAATGTCTGGAGTTGAGCTAGGATGGTGTTGAAGATGATTGTGCATGCAACGATGGGGATGGTTGAGAGTAATGTCTTCACTTGCTCAACTTGAGCAATGCTGCATAATTTCCATGGAGTTTCCTCTGGGCTAGTCTCACCTGGGACTTTGATGCATGCCTTGTCCAAAAACCTGAAATAAGATATATTTCTATAAAGTTGACCATAACGTGATTTGTCAGCGATAAAAGGGTGGCTCCACTAGGTAGAGTTCAAGGAGAGATAGATATACTCACTCTTATCCTTACAAACAAAAAAGTTGTTTCCAGAATTTAATCATGTAACCTCCAAATTACATAACAACAACCTTGTCACTTGCCCTCTGTGTGAGTGATAATAGAATCCATACAATTTTATTCAAGTGAAAGTGATGGGAGAAATGGAGAAAGGTGGGGACTATCTTTACTCCTTGTATTTCTATTGGTTCAGAATGCTCCATAAGAATTTTAATATTTGTTTGTAATTAGTTTTTTTCTATGTCATTAAATATTATATTTCTTTAATATATCTACTAAAAATAATTATGAATGAAAATTATGAGGGATAAAATATAAACAAAAAAAGAAAGAAAGAAAGCCAGTAAAAATACCTGAACTTATTCACGTGACCTAGATCACCCTCTCTAACAAGTAACTCAGTAGACTGGCATACATTATTGTCTTGGTCACTATCAACCTTTCTCTTTAATATTGCTGCCACAAAAACCTGAAAGGATTTAGCATTACACGACATATATATGATTTAAGATTCAGATTGATCTAACTGCTAGAATATTATCTCCAAAGATTTTTTATTTCACTCATTAAAATTTCCATCAAATCTGTCTTATGCCTCAATGAAATGCGATTTTTTATAGAAACAACACATGACAGATTTTATACCCACAAGCTATGACTAAGCTATCACTCCTACAGATTGTGTTTGCTATATATAATCAATAAAAGGGACTACTCTTAATTCGTAAATTAAAATGAGCAAAAATAGAGTCATAGGGTTCTTCATATATACTTGAGCAATGGGAGTGAGAATGCTGCCATGTGGAGTCTTATTCCTATAAAACAAAGTCCCACATATCAAGCAAGCTATCCCCAGAGCCATGACAGTAGCAGAAACAGCAAAACCCATGTCCATGCCAGAGTGAGTCTGGACCCAAACAAGAACAGTGAGGGCAACAAGTTCTCCCATTGAGAAGGCAAAATAGGCAAAGTTGAAGTAAGTTGAGAGGCTCTTTAGTTGTTGTGTGTTGTTTTGGTTGAATTGGTCTCCTCCGAGTCCGTGAGCTATCATTTTAGGCTTCACACACCCACTTCCTAGTGCCACCATGTATATTGCCAAGAAGAATATTGCAGCCTCTAACCCTTTTGCTTCTTGGCATTCACCACTTAGTATGTTGGCGCATTTAGGTGGCTTTAGTTCAGGAAGATGTGCTTGTATTGATAACAATCTGAAACCCTATCATGAAATTAGAGAATCATATGAAATATATAAAATATAGGCTAAATTATATAAAACCACCTTAACTTATGTCATATGTAGATAACCTCCTTGACCTTAATTTGAAACTTTATAATAAACCTCCATGAACCTTTACTTTTATGCAAATAAGCTTAAACTATCAATTTTGTGCCCCTTTAAACTTTAATTTTGTATGCATATAACTCCTCAAACTTCGAGTTATTTGAAAATAAATAATGAACAAAATTAATTAGTTTCGAGTCATAAGCATAAATGTAAAAGCTCAATGAGGTATATTTGAAAATTTAAAATGTTAGGGGTCGTATATTTACATATATATCAACATAAAGTTCAGGGGGGTTGTATAATTTAGCCAAAATATATAAGAAATGTTTCTTTTTAAATCTTTGCAAGGATATTGTAGAAGAGGAATTGTTATGCACTCTCTAACGAATGTTATTTCTTTTGTGTTCTCATTTATTCTCACTAATTATGATAAATAATATGGCATTCTAATAACATGGCATAATTTATCATTCTAATGAATGCACTTTTTGGGGAAAAGAAGAAATAATATTAAGGAAACAAGTGCTTTGTATAGTAAAATAAATTAATGTGCAAATAGAATTGTTAAAAAATCTAAGAAAAGAAAATTAGGAATGACTTTGACAGACGTAAGCGAAAAATCATGAAGCAAGGTAATAAATGCACTTTAAGTAAACTATATAAATAGAGATTGAGAAAGAGTATAGACCCCGATATTAACAGTATAATGAATTATTACAAGTGATGTTGAAAAGAAAGTTGGGATTATATAGCAGCAATTAATGGATTCCTTAGAAAGAGATGGAGGGGGAAAAAGTTCTTTTATCTTTCATGCAGAAAAAAGTTTTATTTTATAGTCTTCTATTTTAGATTGTAATTCAAGTAGTCTATATTATATTCTAGGATTAAAGGAAAATTTTGTCATTGAGTTATTTTGTGAGGAACAATTTTAACTATTCATTGTTGCCTTTCAAGTTTTAAAATATAATTGCAATGTTTTCCTTTGACTAATAGATGGTAAGGTTGACCGTTAACTCCAGAAAGAGAAATAGGTTGAGGGAATCTTGCATCTAAAGTATTTTCCAAAAGTTAATCATGTGGAACGATTGGTAGCCCTATTTTCTTGTTGTTTTAAACATGTATAGTATCATGTTTAGGGTGTCGCATGGCTTGTCAACCAGAAATTCATTAATGAAAATAACAAATCTATCAACCTGGATTAACATTAATTGACTAGCAATGATGCCACGTATTTTATACCACGGTCCTTAATATAAGAGCAATTAACTTTTTTAAAAAAATATTTAGGAAGTTAAATAAGTTATATTAAAATATTTATATTTATCATTTTTCTCCATACTAATTTACTTGACTTATAAACTTGTATATTATCTAATGTAATGGTATAAAACATATAATATGATTAAGTAATTTATTTAATTTCTTAATCTTTTCAACCGGCTCTTATATTAAGGATTTGAGTTAGTATTTAATTATCTTGACTTGCTCAATAAACATCAGTTAGTAATAAGAAAAAACTCCACTAATCCATACTAAATCTCAACTAATAATGTTGTAACAGGTTATATATGTTTATCTTAATTGGTTAGGAGCCCGACCAACAAGCTTTTCTTCCTTTTTACTAACAAATCCCTTTATAACTCGTTGAGAATACAAACACACACACACACACATATATATATATATATAAATAAAACTTGTGAGGGTAGTTGATCATTAGTTTCTTATCATAGACCCTTTTTACAAATAATTACCTAATTGATAAGTCATGTAATATCCTAAACATGATGCTAGCTACTTGTTTGGATTAAAAAAAAAAAGGTGATGCTAATTATTCCATGTTATTAAATTTTAACGTGCCAATTGCTCCTTTATAAATAATTGGGGGACTGATTGTTGGAAAAATTCTCATGATGTTCATTCCCGGTATATTGAATTGCCTAGGAAGAAGCTTTTCCGTTGGGAACGCTATCTCCCGCTCATTCCCACAAGTTGAAGTATCTCATCTACCACAACTTCCTTCGTGTGGTTGCCTTGGTGCCCATTCTAATCAGTTATTTAAAATATCTTCAGTTCAAATTTTGAAATTCCACTATCCCATAGTTATTTATTTTGGCTTGATTTTTGCTTGATTTTCTCTCCCTACTTTCAAGAACGTTATGCAGTTTTGTTGATTAATGTTAATCGTGTCCTATTTATTTTAGTGGTGGGTTATTATTTTATAATTTAATTTGTAATGTATTTTCCTATTTATAGGCCCCATCTTAGTGAATAAAATCATCTGATTTCATTCTCCTATTTACTCTCTATTATTATTTCATATTTAAGAGGGAATACTATTATAAACCTATTTATACTATGGAGTTAACTATCAAAGTTATCTTTTATTAGTCAGAGGGCGATATTACAACCATTTTCCATTTGAATGGCGGACTTTGCTCCAACAAATAATTCATGATACCAATGCTTATCGCAAAATAGTTCTATGACAAAAAAAAAACCCTTACCCTTATTTTGTGTGCGTACAAATATTTAATCTTGATAAAACATTATGAAGATTTTTTTTTTTTTTTTTTTTTTTTTTTTTTTTTTTTTTTACTATCAACAGAAAAAAATTACGATATATAAAATGTAGTATTCAGTCTAGAAGGAGAGCTTACAGAGGGTTCAAGAAAGCCAAAGATGAGAAGGGTTTGTAAACTGCCAAGAAAAGAGTCAGCAAGGTAGCCACCGAGCAGAGCCACAAGAAAGATAGTCCCAACAAAGTTGGTTACAATGTTGGCTGATTCTGGGAGAGAAATGCATATCGTTTATTAAATATGTTATCAGGTTGTTCCCCACAGCTGCTATTCCCATTATTTCAAACGCTTGAAACCCTGTCGTTTCAATTCTTTATCAATATCAGATTCATCAAAATTGATGAATATGTGGATCAAAAGCTATTAGAAATTAATCCAACATTGATAAGGAAAAAAAATAGAGTAAATACTCTTTTTTGGTCTTTGACAAAAAACACAGACCTCATTTTGTTTCTTACAAAAAATCGACACTTATTCGCCTTTTTAAAGGACTAAAAAGGATCTTTTGGAAATTTGTGAGGGATCAAAATATCAACCAATCGACCCTTATTCTTCCTTTTTATGAACTAAAAAGGACCTTTTTTTTTAAGGGACCAAAATAGGGATCGCGTTTTTTGTCAGGGACCGGAAAGAGTATTTACTCATAAAAATATCATTCTTTCACTTTCTTATATAATATTTTTATATAGGGTAAAGTATAGCATCCAACACCCTAGTACTATTTCTAGTTACGTCTAACATCTTAATCTTGTTTATGAAGCATCTAGTAGCCTCATAATATCATTCAGATGCTTTTAACATCTTAATCTTAATTATAGTACATCCAACGCTCTAAACCATAAATAAAACTTAGGTGACAAGTGTAAGTGAGAAATAACATTACGGGGTGTTGGATGCGGCATAAATAATAATCTTAGGGCACTAGATGCTACTGGAAAATTACATCATGGTAGTGGATGCTATTTTACCCTTTTATATATAACATTAGAAGTAGCTAGTTACAATCAGTTTAATTATCATATAGGACCATAAAAAAATTTGAATACTAGTATATTTCAATTGTTTTAACAATCGATAAGATTTTAAAAATATGGCTCAGTAACTTTCCTGTGTTCTATGGTTTTTACCAACGATTCACGCGTACATTTGTCATAAATTAAGACACTTTTACTAAGCATAGTAGGTATTCTTAGGACCAAGCAGAATGTAGAAGAAACAAATTTTTATGTTCAAATTTTCTATTTGAGTCGAGACATTGACACGTAATTTGATCAAATAATGCATATTATCTTATGATGCGAATGTGACACAACGGTCGAACATGAACGTATCAGATTCCACATATATAAATCTTTCTTTTTCCTCACTGGGAAAAGCTGGCTGCTGGCTGGATTTCATGGCAGATGGTTCCAATTAAAGGAATAAATTAAACTAAAGCTCTCCACTAAATTATTTTCACCAATAAATGTCAACTAAAATGGATTTACATAGAAGAAAATCCTCTCATGTTTTTCTTTCCCAATTTTCTTCTTAATATCTAATCTCTACCATATATTCGATTAAAAAAATTTAATATTTTCTCTAATATTATTTTTATAATATCTTATAAATATTTTTTTTATTATTATAGTTATGATTGTAGGAAAATTGATCGTAAACGCGGAAGCGTATCGTACCACGCGATGTAGGAAAAGATGAAACCTTTCATCGTTTTGCTTACTGGAAGAGTTATCGAAAGATTCTCCACGAACAATCGTTGTCTGACGGTCCTCGTATACGAACGGTCCTCGTGCGATCTATGATTGATCTTCCGGACTATCTCTCGAGGGGGATGAGATGGTTGTGTGGGCAACCGTTCGGATAATGAACGTACGCCTCTAGGTTTTTGTTTACGATGAGAGCCTCCTAACTATTTGTGCGGCCGTATCTTTTCAAGCGGCGAAAGTTAGTTTATATGCTACTACACCCAAGACCTAACCCTAATCCACATGGGCCTTAGAGTTCTTGGGTCTGTAGTCTCAATTAAGCCTTATTGGGCTTAAGTGACCAAAGAGCACATTAACCCAACAATCTCCCACTTGCTCTTTAAGATACTAACTTGAGTTCGTAAACCCAAGACCATGTAGCCCATAAGCCATCATCATCGATAATATACCCCATCCCTTGTCTCAAGCTAGCACGGGGACCTACCATTTGTCATTCATCAAGGCTCATGATAATCTACAGAAGATTATCTAGTTCGGTGCTACTCCACTAAAAGCCCGAACGTGATCTCCAAGAACAATGACACTTATAACAAGAATATGCACTGCCCCTTTATAGAATGTCTATAATTTGATTGACTAGTTTTTACGTAACCCAATCAATTATTTATTCCCTTGACTTTGATAGTTTCTCTAATGGATTACATGCATGGCGGTGTCTTCAATATCCAGTACCGAAACATATCAAGGGGACATTTCCTATAAATTCCATGTTGTTTATCTCATAAACACCGATAACCAAATAGTCTCAATCCCAAAATACCGAGTTGTTGGCCGTCATATAGATCAAACCTCACCCGTTGGTAAATCAAAGAATGAAAACTATTCGACTACTGTTTAAAATAAACTCGGGATTAAGAGCAACTACATAACTATAGTTATCTGGAGATTTGATTCCTTATGATGAAAGAACAACCGTAATCAAATCTCTCCTTGATCCATTCAATGTGAGCATTAACTCACACCAATGTTTTATAATGATTCGGACAAAACCATTTCATAAAACATTGCGGCCTAAATAAAGTGCCAACTTAATTTAATAGTGTGAACCATTTCATCAATTGTGAGAACCTATGACCATGTCCTCTATGAACGTATTCATATGATCATATACTCCACAATTGATCCGGACCTTAGAGTTTGTAAATAGTGTGCGGAATAAATGAAAAAAAAATACTCCATTTATTAACATTCAGAAAAGAAATGCAATGTCATAATGTCATGCTCAAAAGCACAAAATAACAAAGTGAAATAACAAGCGCCTAAAGCTACGAGCAAATCTGGAATCCTCCTAAGACCCATAGATGAAACATGCCTCTCGAACACACGCTCGGGCAAACTCTTAGTAAAAGGGTCGGCGAGATTCTCGTCGATGCTATCTTTGCTACCACTTGTATCTCCTCTTTCAATTATTTCTCGGATCAAGTGGTATTTCCTCTCTATGTGCTTCTGTCTCTTATGACACCTTGGTTCCTTGGATTTGCGCTACCGCCCCACTTTGTTGTCACGGTAGAGTGTGATAGGACAATTTACACGGTATCACCCTGAAGATCCGTTAGGAACTTCTTTAACCATGCAGCTTCCTTTGCGGCCTCGAAGCGGCGACATACTCGGCCTACGTGGCGAGTCGGCCACACATGTTTGTTTTACACTTCTCCAACAAATGGCACCGCCATTAAGGGTGTACACATATCCCGAGGTGGATTTTCTTGAGTCAATATCTCCTTGGAAATCCAGTCCGTATAACCAATGGTTTCAAGACTCCCTTGAGTAGACCAACATATAATCTCTCGTTCTCCGTAGGTACTTGAGTATATGTTTAACCGCTACCCAGTGTTGCTCTCCAGGGTCCGATTGGTACCGGCTTACTACTCCCAGTGCATAGCAGATATCTGGTCTGGTACATAGCATAGCATACATGAGACTACCTACTGCTGAAGCATAAGGTATCCTACTCATGCGTTCTCTCTGCTCAGGAGTTTGAGGAGATTGCTTCTCAGAGAGATGAATCCCATGCCTGAAGGGTATAATTCCCCTCTTTGAATTCTCCATGCTAAACCTGGCAAGTATTTTGTCAATGTATTGAGCCTGGGATAATGCCAAAACCTGTTCTTCGGTCTCGCAAGAGTTTAATACCAAGAACATAATTGGCTTCCCCAGGTCCTTCATATCAAAATGTTTGCTCAGCCAGGTTTTTATGCCCAACAATACCTCTGTATCATTTCCGATAAGGAGTATATCATCCACATAAAGTACCAGAAAAGATACCGCATTACCTTGGATCCTTTTATACACACACGGCTCATCGGGGCTTTTCTCAAAGCCATAAGACTCAATGGCTTGATCAAATCGATGTTCCATGATCTGGATGCTTGCTTAAGTCCATAAATGGACCTCTGCAACTTGCATACCATTTCTTCTTGCCCTTTGGCTATAAACCCTTTTAGTTGCTGCATATAGATTTCCTCTTCCGAATTTCCATTTAGAAAAGCAGTTTTGACATCCATCTGCCAAATCTCATAATCAAGATTGGCTGCAACAGCTAAGAGGATCCGGATAGACTTGAGCATGGCAACCGGCGAAAAGGTTTCATCATAATCCACTCCTTCTCTTTGGGAGTACCCTTTCGCCACCAATCTAGCTTTGAAGGTTTCAACCTTCCCGTTCGATCCTCTCTTTCTCTTGTAAATCCACTTACACCTAATGGGTCTTACCCCTTTAGGTGCATCTACAAGAGACCAAAGCGAGTTGGAATACATAGAATCCATTTCACGATTCATAGCCTCGAGCCATTCCCGAGCATCAACATCTCCTAGTGCTTCGTCATAACTCGTGGGATCACCATCTTCTGCGATGATGTCATCCTGATTTGACTCACCCAACAAGAGATATCTTGCAGGTTTACGAATCAATCTCCCACTACGACTTTGTCGCACTTGATGTCGTGCATCTACAGGGGGTCCACATTTTGTGGGTTGACAATTTCTAGATGAGGACCCTCATTAAGTGGATCAACCAATTCATGATTTTGTTCTTCATTTAGTTCAACATCATGCTGAACTTCTGGTTCTGTCTCTGGTTCCTGTGTATGTTGAGATACATTTTCCCCTCTTTGAACAACCACGGGAACAAAAGCTGGAACCCCTTGAGGTTGTGGTGAAACTTGATCGAGACTAGCTCATCAAGAATAACCTTACTTCTTGGCTTATAGTTTGTCATATAGTCCTCCTCTAAGAAAGTCGCGTGAGTGCTCACTATGACCTTCTTTTCTCTTGGACTATAAAACAACCAACCTCTGGTTCCTTTAGGATAGCCTACAAACATGCATACTTGATGCGAGTCCATCTTGTCGGTTTCTGTTTCAAGACATGTCGGAGCACCCCAAATCCAAATATGATTCATGGTGGGCTTACACCCTTTCCACAATTCAATTGGTGTCGTTGAAATCGACTTGGACGGAGCTAAGTTCAATAGATACATAGTTGTTTCTAAGGCATATCCCCAGAATGAATCAGAAAGTGATGAATAACTGAGCATAGATCTTGTCATTTCTAAAAGGGTTCTATTTCTCCTTTCAGCAACTCCATTCTGCTGGGGTGTCCCTGGAGAAGATAATTGTGAAACTATCCCCTCTTTGGTCAGGTAAGACTGAACTCTCCCAGATAGGTATTCACCCCTCGATCAGATCGAAGAGTCTTAATTTGAACACCTACATGCTTTTACGCCTCGGCCTTGAACTCTTGGAATTTTCCAAAAGCTTCGGACTTGTGACGACATCAGGTACACATGTCCAAATCTAGAGTAATCATCAGTAAATGTGATGAAATACTGATACCCGCCTCTGGCTTGGACATTTATTGGTCCACATACATCGGTATGTACCAATTCAGTGAAGTGTGGCACGTTTTCCTTGGCCTTGAAAGATCTCTTGGTCATTTTACCCTCTAAACAGGATTCACACACTTGGTATCGGTTCAAAGTTTAGGGATTTTAAAATCCACTTTTGACCAAACCTTGGATCTGTTAGAGTTAATATGACCCAATCTCAAATGCCAAAGATAAGTTTCATTGGAAACTTTTCTTTTCTTTGACAATTGATATGCTCAACATTTTTTAATTCAATATGATTAACTTCACAGGAATAGGACTAAGGAAATAAAGACCATTAAACTTTACACGAGAACAAATAAAAGAAGATGAACTTCTTATTGAAAGCGAGGAATCAAAGCTGAACTGTCAAACCATGTTTATCTAAACAACTAAGAAATTAAATTCCTCTTAAAATCTGGAATAAATAAACAGTCTTCTAAAACCAAAGTTCTATAATTATTAAAAGATAAAACAACTTGTCCAGTTTGCTAGTGCGGACACAAGCTGCCCTGTTCCAAGCTTCAAATCTCGTTGTCCTTTACTCATTGGCAAGCTATGTTTGAACCACTGCAAAGAGTAACAAACATGGTTAGTGGCTCCTGAATCAACGATCCATTTGTCATCGTGATTCTCCACTAAACAAGCCTCAATCACATTTAAATTACCCATACCTGGTTTATTCATTTGTGGGCAATCTTTCTTCCAATGCCCCTTTTGTCCGCACTTGAAGCACTTGCCTTTTGGTTGCTTCATTGCAACTGTTTTGGCAACTGGAGTACCTGATTTCTTCTTTTTCTTGTTCTTGTTCTTTCCCTTGGGTTTCCCCTTAGGTTTCACAGAACTTTCACTAACAAACAATGCACTTCCTTGCTTGACTAGAGTCGCTCGGCACTCTCAAGCTCGTGCATTAGTTGAGTGAGGTCAAGATTCATTTTGTTCATATTATAATTCATCTTGAATTGGTTGAAGTATTCAGGTAGTGATTGTAAGAGAAGGTCAACTTTTACTTCTTGTTCAAACTTGATACCATGGTCATCAGCCTTCTTGAAGTTTGCTATCATTGTTAGACAATGATCCCGCACACTTCCTCCAGACATGACTGTCTTGGTGACTGAACTCAGCGCATTTTGCCTAGCAGAACTGCTAGGTGTAGCAAACATGGCATCAAGAGTCTGGAGCATTGTTGCTCCACTCTGAATTATGTTCATTTGCTCCACGAAGGTGACGCGGAGACCGGCCAAAATGTGTAATCGACACATTCGCCTTCTCCCATCTATCCTTCTCCTGCTGAAAACGAGTCCGAATTGCATCGACGCATGCAGCTGACGGGCCCGGCATAGGGGTAGTGAGAACAAAGTTGAGCTTTTCATATTGAAGAACAATATCTAAATTGGTTCTCCATTGTTTGTAATTTGTACCATCCATAGGTTTTGGCTCAAGATTGTAGCTAAAGGATTGAATGAAGACATTTTTCGAAAATAAGGAAAAACACACTAATTTCAAACTTTAAAATTAACAACAAACAGAAATATCGCTAGTAGATTCTAATAACTACTATTCGTTCATTGTTTAACAATCCATTAGTTATTTTACAAGACTTACGATGGGTAAGATTCTTGTAAAACTAATATTGTTAATTTGGGCCTCGCCCAGTTCCATTGCGAGCCTCGATGGGAGGGTTAACAATTTTACCAAAGTTGAATGTATTTAACCATTGTTTACTTTCAAAATTATCTTTAGTATCCAAGTGTTGCCGACGATGGGCCGTACAAAACTTTACTAAAATTTTGAAAATATTAGGGTTTAATCTAGCGAAATCCGATCATCCTTATCCGATGGGGCTTCGGCGACAACCATTTCACTAATAAACCCACAATGGGGCCCGTAGGTTTTAAAATTAAAAGCTTAATTTAAAACCTTCACCCATTCAATATTTTAAGTTTAGAATTTTTAATTTCCAAGAATTTGTTCATTTTAGAGTATTCGTGAGATCAACATCTTAATTGAAATCATTAGGTACTTTAAAATCCAGTCATGATTGGCGAGAATGAGCTTCACATGATCATTTTAAATAACCCACAAGATATTCTCAAAAATACAATTCTCTTGGGAAATTTGTTAGATTATTTATCTGGATAACCCAAATAATCTCTCATAATAACTATCACACTAGTCGATTGAAAAACATAATAGTTATCATGCATTTATGACATGTGATTATGCAACAATATGGCATCTTCCTATTCTATATGGCATGTTATTTCAAACATCACGTTAGTCGTACATATAATTCATACAATCCAATAAAAGCATTAAAATTAATTAAGCAAATAACTTTAATCCATGGTTTTCCTAAAAAAATTTAAAAAATTTTACAACTTTGGAATTTCTCTTTTGTCCCGCCCATAGGATTTATCGAAGCCCCTTCGGGGTATCTATGAGCCCAAAAGCCCAAAAACCCAATCCTTGGCTAGAAGCCCTAGGACACAAAAGAGGAACCCTAGCCTTCGCCTCGCCGCACGCAAGCGGCCGAAGTCATCTCAAAGCACGAAACCTGTGGGAAGCACCGGCACGGGAGACGATCAAACAGCCAGCGGAACCACCCCAAAAGGGTGGCCCACGCGTCGGCCGCGTGGCGTGGGACGGCCACGCGCAGCCACTTGTGGCGGCGCGTGGATTGTCTTTTGGTGGTGTTCCGACCGCCATGTTGTTTGTCTTTCCGTCCTCTTTCCATCCATATATGGTTTGTCCAAATTCGAGATCCAGAAGTCCACGAAAAGTGTCGTACAGTGTTGTTTGCTCATATTCTTCGCGTTTCTTGATCTCCAACTTTTACAGGAATTTGAAAAATACATAGAAATTCGAAAAGAAATCATAAAACAGCAAGGAGGAAACCTAATCATATGGGATTAGCCTCCTTGTTACAAATCAAGAATTACACGAGAGAATCTAACCATGGATTAAAGTATTCATATGATTTATAAACGATAACTACTATGAAACAAATAACAAATATAGAAACAGATGCCATCTTTTCGAAAATAATCACATGAAATTTCAAAATTCGGTTCTTTTCCTCATCGCTATTGGCTCTGATGCCAATTGTAGGAAACTGATCAGAAACGCGGAAGCGTATCGTACCACGCGATGTAGGAAAAGATGAAACCTTTCATCGTTTTGCTTACCTGAAAGAGTTATCGAAAGATTCTCCACGAACAATCCTTGTCTACGAACAGTCCTCGTATAATGAACAAGTCCTCGTGCGATCTATGATTGATCTTCCGGACTATCTCTCGAGGGGGATGAGATGGTTGTGTGGGCAACCGTTCAGATGATGAACGCGCCTCTAGGTTTTTGTTTCGATGAGAGCCTCCTAACTATTTGTGCGGCCGTATCTTTTCAAGCGACTAAAAGTTAGTTTATATGCTACTACACCCAAGACCTAACCCTAATCCACATGGGCCTTAGAGTTCTTGGGCTGTAGTCTCAATTAAGCCTTATTGGGCTTAAGTGACCAAAGAGCACATTAACCCAACAATGAATTGTGTAGAAAGTTTGAACCAAGACTTGAGAGTCTAATTCAATCCAAACAATTCCAATCTTTGGTGCGTTAATCGGAAGAGGGGGCAGGGCTTGAATGCCCGTTTCCTTATATATATATATATATATTGAAATTTTTTAGTAGTATTCATTGAGTCATTCGCAGTATGCGGCTATTTCAAAAGCACCCAAATATGATGAAGGAATTTATTTATACATATAATAATAAATTCATAAAATTTTAAAATTAAACCATTCATTTTTTTTAATCAAAAGGTGGATATAAGATTATGAGAAGAAAAAGAGAAAAAACAAAATGATATACAACCCAAACTCGCATTTACACAAGACGCATTATTCTCGGTTTATGATTGTAAGGCTTCTAATAATAACTTTTATATATATATATATATATATATAAATATATATATATATATATATATATTGACGATTTTTAAATGATCAATATTAATATTATTATCGATAAATTTTAGAGTTAAGGTGCAATTATCCAACCAACTATTACGCTAGGACCATTAAGTACAACAATGTTTTGAATGTATCAAAAATATTAATGAACAATTGAAATGAAGTAAAAATACTAATGGAGAAATAAAATTTGATAAATTCTTTCGAAGTTTTAAATTCTTCATTGGTATTTTTGCTCCCTTTCAATTGGTCATTGGTATTTTTGATACCTTCAAAACATTGTTAGTGCTCTCTAACATAACACTTGGTTAGCCAATGCATCCTTAACCCTAAATTTTATATATGAACAATCCCTAAATTAAAGAGGCAATTGCCGGCCATTTCATAGATCCTATGTAATGCATATTATCAAGAAGATTGTCTCACACATTTATCCCTAAATTACTATTTATCCCTTAATTTATTTTGAATCAATATAAATATTCAATTTATAGAATTGATATACGTGTTATAAGTTCAACATCGATAAGTCTCATAAAAAGTGAGGTTCAAAAATTCAAGGACCTCTCTCGTCTAATAGAAGAAACGAAGAAGGTTATATGTATTGTACATTGAGTTTCAAAAAAATCCCAAATAGATCCAAACAAAAATAAAACAGAAAAAAATTAAATAATAGAGAGATCGATGGATAGAGTGATACCAAGAACAAAAGAAGCAGCTCTCATTCCACCATGCTTGTTCGGATTAGAAGGTCTTCCTCTCCAATCAACCTAGCTCTCTGATTCGTCTCTATTTGGATACTCTCTCCTAATTACCTCCATTTTCTTTCTCTAAAGTTAATCGTTTTCCCTTTGTTTCGTTCTTCTCTCTCTTAAGCTTATTTCCTCTCTGTTTCTTTCTGTGAGAAGAAATCGATGAGATTTGCTCATTGCTACTTTTATATGGGGAAAAACTAGAAAAGTTCTGCAAACTATTCATGACGTTAATTAATTACCGAGGAAGAGAGAGATATTTTTTTTTTTTTTAAATACATAATAATATGATGGTAGAAAATTTAATTTCATTGAATTTGTAACTTACGTTGACCAATATGCAAAAGGGGATTCACCTTCCTTTCAACAAAATTAAAACATTAAATGTGTGTCAGATAAGAGATGTTATTACTAAGATAATAAATTGAAATTCAAACATTAAATGTGTGTCAAATAAAAGATGTTATTAATAAGATAATAAATTGAAATTATTAGTTTTTAAGAAGGTTGTCAAACATGTAACAATGAAATAAACTCGTATCATGAAATCGAATCGTAAATTTGTAAGAGTTTACTTTTATCCTTAAATATTTATTAATAGTATATAATTAAATAATTAAATATAAAAATGACAACAATGTAATTTAAATATATTTTAAATCCAAATAATTAGAATTAAATCTATCCAAGTTTATAACTTATCATATTTAATAAAGAAATTTTTATAAAATTCATATATAAAGCTACTAAGTATAACTAAATCAAGAAAGTTAACACCGTTTTTTTAAGTCGTAAACGTAAAAACGGTAAACTTAGTATGTAAACTCGTGAGTTTAACCAAGTTTGACTTGTACGAGTTTAGTAGCAACTTGACCACTAAAAAAAAAAAAAAAAAAGCCGGATTACCGACAAAAATTGCCGATAGAATTCCATCATTAATTTGATTTGTGATGGAAATTACCGACGAAATTCCATTGATAATTGGATTTCTTACGGAAAAAGTTCATCGGAAAAAAAACGTGGCAAAAGACAGTAATAGTGACTGAATTTTGTCGATAATTTCCATCACAAATCAAATTACTGACAAAAGTCCATCATTAATTTCCGTCACAAATAATTACCTACGAAATTCCGTTAGTAATTTCCAACAAACTTCTTTCCATCAAGTAATTCCCTCCCTAATCCGTTTTTTTTTTTTTTTTTTTTAGTGGACTCAATTTAATAAGGTAGAAAAATAAAAATAGTAAAGTCAGAGAGTCAATGCGCGAGTTTTGACAATAATGGTTTTTAACACATTTTCAACAAAAGAAATCATTTTTAACTTTATATATAGAATAAAATACTCTAACTAACCTCTATTTTTCCTTAATTACACGTAACATTCCTCTATTTTGAAAATTCATATAGTCCTCCCTTAAAATTAAAATGTATGTTACGCAAACCTCTCTTATGTTTTGAGATTTTATTTTCATCCACTCAAACCGTTAGGTTATCGTTAAGTTTGACTTTTGAACTTCTTTTTTCCCCAAAATGTCCTCTTTAACATTAGAATTATTTAAACAATTATATATATATATATATATATATATATATATATGCAATCACACACACATACATGCATATATCAAATATAATAAACTAGGGAGGTTTGAAAGATCGTAGAAGTCATTTAAATTTATAATTTCATATTTTTCCTACAAACATTTAAAAAACTTACTCAAATTTTTAATGGTTTGAGATATTTATAAACTCTTAAGTAAAATTTTAAATTTAGTATTAAGGGAAAATTAGTAAATGAATTTCATTTTTACATAAATTTTAATTAAGAAATAAAGTTTTAGAATATTTTTTTAATATTCTTAACGGAGTTGACTTTTTGGACTAAAATGTATGTTTACAAAATAGAGGAGATTAAGTTTGTGTAATTAAAAAAAAAACATGAGAGTGGTTAGAGTATTTTGCTTATATATATATATATATATATATATATATATATATAGCTTTTTCCCTGAAATTTATATATATGGTACTGAATGAATGAATGTTGATTTTAATTTTTTTCAAAATACATATAATACCAACACTAATTGTTGAAAGTGGATTAATTTTTATTTTCTTTAGTAAAATATATTGACTACCCATTTGTTCAATCTAAATTACACAAACTTCCCTCTATTTTGAAAATGTATAGTGTAGACCTCTTTTGAAATTAAAATTCATGCCACAGAACTTCCTATACATATTTGAGATTCCATTTCCATCTACTCAACCCTTACTTGAGTATTAAGTTTGACTATGAAATATTTGTTTTGAACAAATTAAAATACCCCTCTTTCAACAAATGTACAAACATTTATATTTACCTAAAAATAATTTTTGTACACACACAAAATAATTATATTACTTATATGATCACAATTTCCAATATATTATAAAATTTATTAGTTTATTATATTTTAAATTTTTTATCATATTTATTGAAACTTGTTAACTAAAAACATTTCTTTCTTTCTTTTTCGGTTAGGACACTATGATTGAAAACATGTTTGAAATGCATATTTTTATTCACCATATCTTATTAAAAATGTCAATGTGGATATTATATAACTCATATTAATTCAAAATTTTAATTTTTTTAATACATTTTGTGTACAAGAATTTATAAACATGTTTATTTAAGTATGCATCTATTAAAAGAATTGATCATATTTTTAATTGAGTTTTCTATTTCTACATTAATTAAGTCTTTATCTCAATATGGAAAAAATTTAACATATAACTATTTGTAAAGATATAAATTAAGATAAAGAAAAAACTATTAAATTACTTAAACAATTTTAGCCCAAGGAATTAATAATGATGAAGATTAATTAGTAAATAAAGTTTATTTTAATATAAATATTAATTAAGAAAATAAAAAATACGAGAATTTCATTAAAGGATCGCATGACCAAATTTATTTCGTCAAGGATCAAAACATTCTAAAATTTCATAGCAAGACCAAGGACCAAAATGAAAATAAGTTTTGTAGGTCAAAAGACAATAATGCCCTTGCTTTATTTTTTTTTTAAAAAAAGTTTGATCATCATCAAAGCTCGCACTAGCCAACAATCGCCGCTAGGCTAGCAAGTAAAACGCCATCGTTGGGGCTATCCAAGCTCTAGCACCAATTGGCTAGAGTTCCCACCATAGGAAATTAATGCGTTGCTCATAGAAGGATTCCACTTATTCATGAAGAGTTGCACACTTGTTCCAAATTCCACTCCTCATGAACAAGTACGTGTCCAACTCTTCATGAACAAGTGAAATCCTCCTATAAATAACACATTAATTTTTGGTGGTTAGAGCTTCGGCTGGTTAACCAGCGGTGATCGCTCTAGCTAGCCACTAAAGCTCCAAAGCGACGATCACGGAGCTCGACCACCGTAAATTTATGTGTTGTTCATAAGAGGATTCCACTTGTTCACAAAAAGTTCCACACTTGTTTATGATTTTACTCTTCAAGAACAAATATGCAACTCTCCATATGAAAAACACATTAGTTTTCAATGGTCAGAGCTCGGCCGGTCGGCATTAGAGCTTCAATGGTCAATCGGCGGTGGCTGCTCCAGCTTGGCAATGGCCGAGAGATCAGTCTTGCCGGACCTCTTACGATGATCAAACCTTATTTTGAAAAACAAATAAAGCAAGGGGCATTATTGTCTTTTTACCTACAAAATTTATTTTCATTTTGGTCATTGGTCCTGCAATGAAATTTTAGAATGTGTGTTGGTCCTTGAATGAAATAAATTTGGTCCTATGGTATTTTAATGAAATTTTCCAAATGAAATTCCTTAACGCCATTAATGATTTAAACTTAAGTGTATGTTTTTAAAATAGAGAGAAGATTCGTATAATAAAGGCAAAACATAGGGGAAGTTAGAGTATTTTATCCTTTTTTTAATACAATGGAAAGCAAAGTAGATTAATGGTTATTTGCCTTAAGCAAGGTCACAAATTCGATTTTAGTGTATGAAAAAAAAAACTTATCATTAAGAGCTACTACAAAAAAGGTCATACATCATGATTATTTTTTGACAATACCAACGGTTATGAATCCTTATCTATAAACATTTTAATTGATCCACCTTCATGTTCTGTAGTAGAATGCAAATGTCTAGCCTCAATGGACTAGTGAATGGTTTATATTGGATCGAATGGCTCCTCAGAGATGTCTATCGGTTAAACACCAAAGAGAAGAGGATTACTCAGTGATAACTATGAGGAAGATACCATAGAGCGTCTTGTGATCATTGTGCTAGACGTAAATGGCGATGGCCAAAAGGAGTGGGTGTGTACACAGTGAGACTGAATATTAGAATAGATGAATCGAGAGTGTGCACCTGTAGGTTAATCTCCTATTTATAGAGATTACCTAGGGTTTCGGTGCCTCTGTTATGGTTTCACCCTGTAGGCACTGTGCGCCTCCACGTTCTGCAAATGCCTACTCTACTACCTGTACTTTCCATCATTATAGGCATGATTACAGGGTGATTAGTGCCTTACCTGATTATGCTAGGATTCTACCATAAAGTGCCCTTATTGGGCCGCATATCAACCAAACTCATTATATGAGTCCATAAAAGTTGCCCCAAAGCTTGGTAATTCAGGTCTCTAAGCTGCCGAGATTAACTGGTCGCTTAGCCCGGACTTTGTATGTCTGATTTTATTTCCACTCAACTGCTCTCCGAGATTCCTTGAATCTGAATTTGCTTTCGACCTACCCCCAAACATGAATGCCGAGTTGGGCTTCCACAATCATTCATCTAGTTTCATGATGACCGGGATTATATTTGCCAATTTTAACTCGGCTTGCCAACTTTATAAACTCTTACCACATGTTGTCCCCAATCCGGGATATCATGTAAGCGTGAAGGCATACGAACAGACTTGACTCTGCAGTAAGTTCGACAGTTGTTCGTTTTCCCGCGTCATATAAATGCCACTTTGCACTTAGTGGCCACGCCAGCCACCTTTGGTTTCGTGCGCACTTAATGCTCACGTCATTTCGTATCAGTCATCATTGTACTTTTTAGGGTTTTAAGCCTAATTCTCAGCGCGTGTTGATGTTGCTACCCCCGACTCTTCAAATCCGCAACGTCTATATATTCTCGCTTACTTCTTCGTATGTTCAAAAATTCTTGTGCCTTCTCAAAGACCATAACGCTCTCTTCTTGCAAAATCTTCTTTAGCTTTCTTCGAACTTCCTTCAACCAGGTACCTTCATTGCCTCTTTTGCCTATTTTATTTCTACTTTATTCTATATGCCATCCCCCTTCTTCTTCAACTGCATTTGCCAAAAAATCATTCTTCTAGTTTTCTGGGTTGTTCTTCTGGGTAGGTTTCTAGGTTTTCTGGAAAAGTTCTTAGGGTTTCCTGGGTTTAAAACCACCAATACCATGACTTACTCTTTCAAACCCCAATGATCCTCCTGTCTTTCCCAACCTTAATGGATCAAACCCTGACTTGCCTTTAGATATGTAAAGTGGGCCAATCCCCAAAGAAGATAGAGAAGTGATTAAATAACTCTCTGGACCCAAAAAGTTCTGGTTCTGGTCAATACTTCCCACTGAGGAAGAGAAAAAGAAGCATTACTTGGTAAACCCAGCGGAAGTGGGAGGAGGGAAAATTTCCAAACTCCACCACCTTTGACCCCTAACACAAATATCATCGCCCCAGGATCTTCTTCTCGTTCGTCCTCACGTCTAGAACTGGGTCAAAGCGCCCATATCCCGGCTTTTTGAACTCAAGACCCAACACCCTGTGATGAGTGCTGCTACAAAAGCCTTGATCTGTTGGGATCCGTACAACGCAGTGGATTAAAATTTCTACGAATCCCGTCCTGAGGATCACTCAGGTGCGTTTAAACCAAGGCTAGGAAATCCGAATATTACCTTTGGAGAATTCATCCGCGTCTCATTCTTCCTTGAACAAGTGGGCTACCTCCTCGATCAGTAGAAGACGACTCATAGAATCGGCTTCCTCTACCAGTATCCACACGAACAATTCCCGAACACGGCTACGGCAGCATGCTAGCACCTCTTTTGCGTCTCTCTCAATTTTCACTCTAGGGTTTCTCGCGGCTTTTTTTTCGAATACGCTCGATCGAAAGTCCCGTAGGTTTTCTAAAACTTGTTTAGCGTATTATAAGCTTTCTAAATTAATCGTATTAATTTTGAAATTCAAACTTTAGATCTGGATTAAATATATTAATTAAATCCATCTAATAGATCTAATCTAATAATATTTATTTAATCAAATTAAAATCCAGATCTGAAATTCGAATTTTGAATCTAGATTAAAACTACATTAATTAAATCTATCGATAGATCTAATCAAATATATTTATTTAATCCAAATTTAAAAGCCTTGATTTAATTTATCTCTATAAATTAAATCCGAGAAATGATATCTATCTATTTAATTAAATCGAGATACAATATCTCAATTTAAATTAAATAGATAATAATATTTTTATTCGAAAATTAAATGAGATACAATATCTCTATTTGTTTTAAATATTTAATTTATCAAATAAATTAAATATAAAACAAATATTAAATATATAATAATATTATAATCTCAATTAATAATATTAATATATATATATATATATTAATTTCAAATTTTAATATATACAAATATATATTAACCCCAGATTAAATTCAGTATTCATTAATCTCAGATTAATCTGAGATTCAATGAACCTAGACACTTTTACTCGTGTTGAGTCATTCTTGTGTGCGACCCTGCAGGCCCATATGAGATTGGTAGTGGGCCAACACTATGTCAGCCCACAAGTTGCAAGTGGCCTCTAGTAAGACATTGCAACTACCCAATTCACATGGGGATCGATGACACGATACAACCTATCGTACAACCATGTCACGTCCCTTTTGTCACGCGATAATTTGGTCAAGGATAAGGCATGGATAATGTCAACTTCCTTTTCTTGACCATTACTTTCTCGATTCTCGAGTAGTCTAATTAGTGAAATGGAAACCCCTTTCCATCACAGTATGGCCATACATTTCTTAGACTCACTCATCGAGGGGCCCAGTATTATCTCTCTACAAATGTGAGGGACAAATTCCATCTTGACCATTCACATTCCTCCGCATGAAAACCACTAATCCCGATCCCAGCCTTTATCATCACCCGGTCAAAGGTGACTTTTAACTAGGTCAAAGACGGTGACTCATCATGTAGGAATCCATGATGATCTCAGTCATAGGCGTCGTGACGCGGTTATACATGAGATAAGCTTATGACTTAATCCATGCAGCTTTCTCATAGTGGGTCGGCCCGGCACCTTGTACTCTTACAAGTGCCCATGACTTTGATTCGTATCTTCATACCTCATCAAATTCATACGGTCTTATCTCATCTTCGCTCCGCGTAGATGACCGACCGTGGACATTTAGGATATCATCTATAAGATATATCCGGGGATCGCTTATCACTTTGTAAACATGCGAATGAAGTGATAACTTAATGAAGAACAATGACTTGCCCTAGGGCATAATTTCCAACAGACTCCCACTTGCACTAGGCGCAATCATTAATTACTTTAATTCCCATTGCCCTAACATGACGCTCATGTTTTGCTTGTGCAAGCGGCTTAGTAAGAGGATCAACTACATTGTATTCTCCTGGTACTTTGCATTTGTTTGCATTACCTCTTTTATTGATTTCTCTGATGACTGATAAGATGAAATCACCTGAGTACATGCCTGGTCTTTTGATGTGACCTAGGCTCCTTGGTCTGTGCAATAGCGCCGCTATTGTCACAGAACAAGTCTATTGGATTTGAGACGGTTGGATCCACCCCAAGGTCATAAATGAACTTTCTAATCCAAAAAGGCTTCCTTAGCTGCATCCTATGCTGCTCTATACTCAGCTTCTTTATCGTAAAATCAGCTACAGTGCTTTGCATAGAGCTCTTCTAGCTCACCACACCACCATTCAACAGGAATACATATCCTGATTGCGATCTTGAATCATCTTGGTCAGTTTGGAAACTCGCATCTGTGTAACCAGTCACACAGAGCTCATCTTCCAAGCCACCATATACCAAGAATAAGTCCTTAGTCCTTCTCAAGTACTTAGGGATATTCTTGACAGCAGTCCAATGACTCTTACCGAGATCTTGTTGATATATGCTGGTCATACTCAAGGCAAATGACACATCCGGTCGAGTACATACCATGGCATACATGATAGATCCAATAGCGGAGGCAAATGAAATCTTACTCATGCGGTCTCTTTGATCTTGTGTATTAGGACACAGATCCTTGCGAGATGAATGCCATGAGACATGGGTATGTTACCCCTTTTAGATTCCCGCATACCGAACCTATGCGTATCTTGTCTATATATGTGCTCGACTTAGGCCTATCGGCCTCTTGGATCTATCTCTATAGATCCTTATCGCTAGGATATAAGTGGCTTCGCCTAAATCTTTCATTGAGAAAGACTTTCCTAACCAAGACTTGACACTCGCATGGTAGGAATGTGATTCCCAATGAATAGGATGTTATCAACGTAAAGAACTAGAAATACAACTGTGCTCCCACTAACCTTCTTGTAAACACAAGATGCATCGATGTTTTGAATGAATTCAAACTCTTTGACTACTTCATCCAAACAACGATTCCTACTCCGATATGCGTGCTTCAATCCATAAATGGATCTTTGAAGGATTCTAATTGATCTGGCCATTGCAACTAGGGAAAAGGTTTCATCATAGTCCACACCATGAGTGAATCCTTTTGCAACTAGCTGTGCCTTGAAGACATTTACTTTGCCATCTATGTCAGTTTTCTCTTCGAAAACCCTCTTGCACCCAACGGTTTTTACACCTTGAGGTGGGTCGACTAAGGTCCATACCTTATTTTCGTACATGGATTGCATTTCAGACTTCATGGCATCTAGCCATCTTTCGGAGTTTGGTCCCACCACAGCCTCTCGATAGGTGATTGACTCATTCTGTTTAATGAGCAAAACATCATAACTTCCAGTGATCAGAAATCCATATCTCTGAGGCTGTAGCCGTGATCTTCTGGACCTTCATGGGCTTTGTGTTACTTGAGCAGGCTCAACAACTTCTTGTTGTGAGTCTTCTCCGGTTTCCATCTGTGGTTCTACATTGTCCCGTGACTCTCGAACTTCTTCGAGGTTCACCTTACTCCCACTGATTCTTTTAGAGATAAACTCTTTTTCCTAAAAGATACCATTCCGAATAACAAACACTTTGTGATCGGTGGGATTGTAGACATAGTATCCTATAGTTTCCTTAGGATACCCCACAAAAGGGCATTTTGAGGATCTGGATGATTATTCATCAGAGGCTTGTCGTTTAACACAAACCTCATATCCCCAAATCTTAAGAAATGAAAAACTAGGTTTCTTCTCAGTCCATATCTCATATGGTGTCTTTTCAACTGCCTTTGACGGAACACGATTTAGTGTGAACGCAGCTATTTCTAGGGCATGACCCAAAAAGGAAGGTGGAAGATCTGTTTGACTCATCATAGATCAAACCATATCAAATAAAGTTCGATTCCTCCGTTCAAAAACACCATTCCATTGAGGTGTTATGGAGGAGTAAGTTGTGAGAAGATCCCACAACTCCTAAGATGGTCAAATAACTCTTGGCTCAAATATTCGTCACCTTGACCAGATCAAAGTACTTTAATTATTTTGCCAAGTTGGTTTTGCACTTCATTTGGAATATTTTGAACATTTCAAAAGATTCAATTTTATATTTGATTAGGTAGATATACTCATATCTACTAAAATCTTCTATAAAAGTAATAAAGTGCAAATGACCTCCTCTGGCAAATGTATTCATTGGTCCACACACATCCGTATGTATGAGGCCCAATAAATCAGTGACCCTTCTCACTGTGTCTAGTAAGAGGCGCCTTTGTCATCTTTCCCAATAAACAAGACTCACATGTATCAAATGATTCAAAATCAAATGAATTCAGAAATCCATCTGAAATGGAGTTTCGAAATGTGTTTCTCATTTATATGGCCTAGACGACAATGCCATAGGTAGGTTGGATTCAAATCATTTGACTTGAACCTTTTAGTAGTTATGTCATAGATTCGTTCATTATTAGGATGTTCTTAATTAAGCACACAATGACCAAAATGCAAATCACCATGAGCATAAAATTGTCATTATGGAAAATTTGAACATTTACAATTCCTAAATAAGAACGTAGAATCGTTACGCTCAAAGCAGGAACATAAAAGCAATTGTTCAAAAATAAACAAAAGCCCACTGGGCAGAACTATTTCATAAGTGCCTATGGCTAAATCAGCAACTGTTGCTCGATTTCCAGCTCGTAGGTCAACTTTGCCCTTCTTCAATTTTCTACTGTCCTTGAGACCCTACACATTTGTACAAATGTGAGATCCACATGTAGTATCTAATACCCATGTAGAGGAAGTAGAAAAGTGAATATCTATGACATAGATACCTGAAGCGATAGCCCCGCTATCCTTCTTGTTATTTTCCAGATCTTCTTGATAGAGCTTGCAGTTCCTCTTCCAATAACCGATTTCATTGCGAGAAAGCGAGACCCCATCCTTCGAGAGGTTTTGCCTTCTTGGCTTTCGTTTCATACCCCTTCCTCTCTCGCAGACAAAATAGAACTCGGGCCTCTTCTCAAGACTTTGCTCAGCAGTTTTGAGCATCTCATGCAGTTCGAAATTGATTCCTTCATGTTGTTCATGTTGTAATTCATGACAACGTGTTCATAACTTCGGGAGTGAGATCAAGATCACATCCGTAGCTAACTCCCGGGAGATAGGGAATCCAAGCCTCTCAATGTGATCAATGTAGCCTTTCATTTTCAACAAATGAGGACTAACCTGATTCACCTTCGACCATCCCGCAAGAGAATAAGGCCTTTGTGGTCTCATACCTCTCTTGCTTTTCCGTTGCCGGAACATTTCCATAGAATGATCAATCATCTCGACACCTCCATGTGTTCTAGATCTCCATCGAGGTCTGGAACCACGTGTGAGCATCGATCATCCCGTGTCCATAGAGTCATCTTGATGCTTCATGTAAGCATCGTCGATCCCTTGGATCATCGGTGAAGGCTCGTCAAGAATGGGTTGATCGATGAGATACTCCTTTCTTTCATGTTTAGGATCAACGCTTAAATCCCCAAACATGTCAAGAAAGTTTGTCTCATCGAGTTCGTCCTTCTCAAGGACCGATCGCATTGATGGTGTTGGGGTGTTACTATTAGACATGATTCTACAATTTAAAAGATATGCAAAGTTTAATCAGTAACTTCCCACTGAATTAATAACCCTCATTATAATTAGTGGGCTAAGATCCATATTTGGCTTAAATTTAAGTTCGCTTTGGCAGGATGCTTAAAATTAAGTTATTTAGGTAGGCAATCCACTTTGCCAATTACATCACATGTAACTCTTAGATCTTTATGGGATTCGATCATCATATGACCTAGCATATTTAATCCCATCCAATGCCTTGAGATCCAAAACCGTTTTGATAATCTCAATTAAGTCAAGACAATAATGAATATAGAGTATCACCATTACTCTCTCTTGCCTCACCAAGATAACTCAAATGCATCCACTTTGGTGGAACATACAAATGGGTGATCTAGGTTTTGACAAGTATTCATTTATTGACGGCATTGTGACTTAAAATTGTATTTAGAGGGTATTTTTGATATATTAATTAATTAATCTTATTAATTCTACCTATATGAATGCAATCCTTATTGTATATCATATAATGTGTAAATTAATTATGCTATGATCACATCAAACATAATTAAGAAACTCGTGACACAACATGGCTCATTTAACCTAGAGTCCTCTCAAGCCAATGAGGGGACTTCTCTAAATAATAAAAGAAAATACATATAGAGAAACCTCTTTTAACATTCGAGGGAGTTAAATGAGAAAAGAATGTACATCAAGATTATTTAGAGAGAGGCATGGCACGCAGGCCATATTTAAATTTACAACCCTAGAGCCATGTTATTCACCATACCCAAACAACACTTTGAAAGGTAAATAAAACATGATTAAAATTCTCTAATTTTATATTATATTATATAATAAATATAATATAATAAATTCTCCAATTTAATTATATTACATAATTATATAATATATCATCATGTTTTAAATTATTTAATTTATATTACTTTATGTAATATCTATCATGATTAAAATTCTCTAATTAAAATTATATTATATAATAAATATAATATAATAAATTCTCCCATTTAAATTATATTATATAATTATATAATATATCATGATTTAAATTCTATAATTTAAATTATATTATATAATAAATATAATATAAAAAATTCTCCAATTTAAATTATATTATATTATTATATAATATACATAATCCATGATTATTATTATTATTATTATTATTATTATTATTATTATTATTTGAATTGCAAATACAATTTGCAATTTCGAGTTGCAATTTCGAATTGCAATAATTGCAACTTTGATTTGCAATTTCGAATTGCAATAAGCGCAATCTCGAATTGCAATCATCCTTCACTTTTGTTTCGATCTGAACAATTCGAGATGTGACCGCGAATATGAACGATTCAAACCCTAACGCATTTTAAAGCATACAAGATTCAATTTCTTGCATACAAAGATTCGGTTTCTTGCATATACATATCGACATATATATAATCAAACACGAAGAAGCCTAATTTAAACGCACGTTGAGTTGGCTCTGATGCCACTGTTGGGATCCATACAACGCAGCGGATTAAAATTTCTACGAATCCCGTCCTGAGGATCACTCAAGTGTGTTTAAACCAAGGCTAGGGAATTCGGATATTACCTTTGGAGAATTCGTCCGCGTCTCGTTCTTCCTTGAACAGGTGGGCTACCTCCTCGATCGCCAGAAGACGACTCGTAGAATCGGCTTCCTCCACCGTATCCACACGAACAATTCCGAACACGGCTACCAGCGTGCTAGCATCTCTTTTGCATCTCTCTCAATTTTCACTCTAGGGTTTCTCGCGGCTTTTTTCGAATACGCTCGATCGAAAGTCTCGTAGGTTTTCTAAAACTGTTTAGCGTATTATAAGCGAAATTAATCGTATTAATTTTGAAATTCAAACTTTAGATCTGGATTAAATATATTAATTAAATCCATCTAATAGATCTAATCTAATAATATTTATTTAATCAAATTAAAATCCAGATCTGAAATTTGAATTTTGAATCTAGATTAAAACTACATTAATTAAATCTATCGATAGATCTAATCAAATATATTTATTTAATCCAAATTTAAAAGCCTTCACATTTAATTTATCTCTATAAATTAAATCCGAGAAATGATATCTATCTATTTAATTAAATCTCGAGATACAATATCTCAATTTAAATTAAATAGATAATAATATTTTTATTCAAAAATTAAATGAGATACAATATCTCTATTTGTTTTAAATTTTTAATTTATCAAATAAATTAAATATAAAACAAATATTAAATATATTATAATATTATAATCTCAATTAATAATATTAATATATATATATATATATATTAATTTCAAATTTTAATATATACAAATATATATTAACCCTTGATTAAATTCAGTATTCATTAATCTCAGATTAATCTGAGATTCAATGAACCTGAACACTTTTACTCGTGTTGGGTCATTCTTGTGTGCGACCCTGCGGGCCCATATGAGATTGGTAGTGGGCCAACATTATGTCAGCCCACAAGTTGCAAGCGGCCTCTAGCAAGACATTGCAACTACCCAATTCACATGGGGATCGATGATACGATACAACCTATCGTACAACCATGTCACGTCCCTTTTGTCACGCGATAATTTGGTCAAGGATGAGGCATGGATAATGTCAACTTCCTTTTCTTGACCATTACTTTCTCGATTCTCGAATAGTCTAATTAGTGAAATGGAAACCTCTTTCCATCACGGTATGGCCATACATTTCTTAGACTCACCCATCGAGGGGCCCAAAGTATTATCTCTCTACAAATGTGAGGACAAATTCCATCTTGACCATTCACATTCCTCGCATGAAAACCAGCGATCCGATCCCGGCCTTTATCATCACCCGGTCCAAAGGTGACTTTTAACTAGATCAAAGACGGTGACTCATCATGTAGGAATCCATGATGATCTCAGGTCATAAGGCGTCGTGACGCGGTTATACATGAGATAAGCTTATGACTTAATCCATGCAGCTTTCTCATAGTGGGTCGGTCCAGCACCTTGTACTCTTACAAGTGCCCATGACTTTGATTCGTATCTCTATACCTCATCAAAGTCATACTGGTCTTATCTCATCTTCGCTCCCGCGTAGATGACCGACCAAGGACATTTAGGATATCATCTATAAGATATATCCAGGGATCAGTTATCACTGTAAACATGCGAATGAAGTGATAACTTAATGGAGAACAATGACTTGCACACCCACACCTTGCTGTTCGAGGGCATCCTCTGGGAGACCGAGGTGACTAAGGAAGTCCTCAACGTTACCGTCTTCCTACTCGATTTCAAGCGCCATCGACCCTCACTAAAGCCAAGGGGAAAGAGATCGCGGAACTGGAGGAGCATGGTTTGCGGGCCATCTCTCTTCTCTAGCCATACGTGGCACTAAAAACAAATATGCCGCAACTAATGCCATTCTACTCCGAATTGCCTAGAAAGAGATACAATCAAGAAGGAGCTTGAAGCCCTGAAGAGTAACGCCAATTTGAAGACGGTCATTGAGGAGAGAGATAAGGCCAGAGCCGAGTTGCAGGCTTCCAAAGCTAAAAAAGACAAATTGCACAAGGAGGTGCTATTGCTCAAGGCGAGCTTGTCCACGGCCAAGGGAAAGCTGGCGACAAGAAATTCAGAGCTTCTTCATCTCAAAGAAGTTCATCATAATGACGTGAAACTTATGCAGAAGGTTTAGGCTAATACGGCCCAGCTTGAGACCCTGCTGAAGATAAAGGATGTGAAACTCGATGGTGCCAAGGCCAAGCTAACTGAATACGCCACTGCGACCATGCATTCTTTGAATGCTGGTTCGGTATCCCCATAAAATGGAGTACAACTGCTCTACCCAATTAGACTTTGCTTCCTCCATCCTCTTCTTCAATCCGTCTACAATGACTTTGTTTGCCGCTTCGGCTTGCCCGTTGGATTGTGGATGTTCCATGGAGGCAAAGTGTTGTTTGATGTAAAAGTCGGATACCATCTTTCGAAAACCCTTATCAATGAATTGGGTTCCGTTATCCGTGACTATCACCGCTGGGATCCTGAATTGGGATATAATGTTTCTTTGAAGAAACTGCACCCGAGTCAAGGTAATTGTCGCCAGCGGTCCACCTCTATCCACTTTGTAAAGTAATCGACAGCCACTATGAACCATCACAGCTGTCCTGGGGCCGCCTTGAATGGACCCAATAAATTCATGCCCCATTTGAAGAACAGCTACGAAGCCGAGATAGAAGTTAACTCTGCTGGGGGAAACTGTATTTTCTTAGCGTACTTCTGGCAACTATCACATTTCTGGACATGGTCCTTAGAATCTGCCGCCATTGTAGGCCAATAATAACTGGCTCGCACAGCCTTTCAGGCTAAGGCCTTGGCACCCATATGTTGTCTATTGAGTCCTTCGTGGATCTCGACCAATACATACCCGGCTTCGTCCAAATTAAGGCACTTCGACATCGGGGAATGCAAGCTTTTGAGATATAACTGATCATCTATCATCACATATGAAGCTGCTACTCTTACCAGCTTCTTTGCTTCAACTAAATCATCGAGGAGGATTCCTCTCTCGAGATAATCGGCAATTGGTTTTCTCCAATCACTAGCGTTTGAGATTATCATAACACAACTCGGCTTGACAGACTCTGCTGGATCACTGTTCAGTAGTTACCCGAGCTTTAGGTACTTGCTAGTTTGGACAAAATATCAGCCCTGGTGTACAGTGGATTAAGTGGATTCCTAAAGTATAAGCAAACAAAGAAAGTGGTATCATCTGTTGATTACTACAAAGTAAACAACAAATCATAAATAACATATTTTAAGGAAAATTATCATGTCCAAGTTATCTAGCCAGCATCAAATAGTCTTGAGATTACCTAGAAGAATACCATCTTGACCAAAAAAGATAGTTGAGGAAGCTTAAAGCAGCAAGCAACCAATAGAACAACTCCAACCTATCTTTGTCAGATCATTTTCATGAAGCCACCCACCACCATTATTATCAGAACATGCACAAGGGATCTTGTTCACTAAAGAGACCAAAACTATGCTCAAGAAGAAGCCAAGAAAGTACGAAAGATAAGTAAAAGAAGTCATAAATGCCTCCTTTCCTTTCATGTTAGGTTGTTTGTAGAAGAACTCATAAAGTCCCACAACTATTAACATCCCAGACAAGCCAAAGATTACATATTGTGGTGTAATCCAAAGAATATGAAGCTTTTAGTTGAAGTTAAGAGCTTGGTCTCTTCTCATCCATTAAAGCTACTGAAATCATGGAGAAAGTTGCTACAAAGAGGCTTGGCCCTATTCTAGTTATAGGGGAGGTGCCAGATTCATAGCCAGTGAGTATTCTGGCAAAAGGGACAAAGAAAGTGTTATAAAGAGGGACAAAGAGGATGATCAACATGTAAGGGATGCTTTGGAAGGGAGCTGGAGGGATCTGGAAGGTTCTAGAAAGATGGGTGTCCATGAAAGATCGATAGAGATTTGTCATAGTCTCACAAATAACTAGGATCAATATAAATTTGCAGTATAATGGAAACCTGGATCGTTTTCTCAACGAATTCGCAGCGAGTCTGAATTAACATTAAAACAATAAATGCGGTGGGGTTTTCAGTTTCATAACTAAAACATAAACAGAATGTAAAAATGCAATCAATCAAATTAAAAATCACTCAACTAGACGATCGCCTAGCATTTGTCTGAACAGTGGCATCTCACTATGTGATCGCACAGTAATACTTTAACCTAGTTTGAACTAAGTCCTTAGAATAAACCAAACAGAATATTAAATCTAATATTCAAACTATTTTTAAATGAGTTCAGTTACCATTTAGACTTGTGTCCTCTTGATGAAAGCATGAATCCTCAATTCATGGATCGATCACAAAAGTCTAGCCAAGCATGGCTACGAAATTCAAAAACCCAGAAATGAAGAACATGATGAACAGTTTAGAGAATTTCCAAACTTCTATTTCAATCCGAAAAATACAAAAATGTTATGATATGATATTAGTGGCTGACCTAGGTAAAAACCTAGTTACAAAATAGACTGGGCTCCAATAGTTTGGCCCAAAACATAAATAAAATCAAAATGGACTTTAATTACAAAGTTCAGGCCCAAATAAAAATCCAAAAATATGCATTTGACTTTGGCTCCATTTTCGACCACCCTCTTGTCCGAATTTGTCTTTCAAGTCTTCATAACATTTGTAGTTCTCTAAATCATCTAAAATATGATATAAGAATGGGGCTAATCAGATATCTGGTTCAAGAGTTATGGTGAAAATAGTGAAACTTTGTAAATCTGGAATTTTATCATTAAAATGAATTAAAAGCCCAAACCTCAAATAAGCATAAAAGCCTAATATTTATTAACTAGATTGTCATAAATATATTAACCAAGAGATACGAACAAGTGTATAAAATATTTATTTATAAAAGATCCTAGTTGAACTGAGAATGTTTGAAGTTGAGTTAGGATTGTGTTGAAGATGATTGTGCAAGTAAAATATAGGGATGATTGAGAGTAATGTCTTGGTTTTCTCGACTTGTGTGACACTGCATAATCTCCATGGAGTTTCCTCTGGGCTAAACTCACCTTGGACTTTGATGAATGCCTTGTCTAAAAACCTGAAATAAGAATAATTTCTATATGGCTTAACAATTCTTAAGTGTTAATAGAATCATCCACAAAAGTTTTAGTAAAGTGAAGAGGGAAAATTGGATAAAGGTGAGGCCTACTTTTATTTTTATGGGGCTTAATGGTATGGGGGGAAATTGCTTGAAAGGGAGGGGAGGGAAACTCTTAGTTCAATTTAAAAGAGACGGAGAAGTGGAGTTATAAAATTTTAACAAAAAGAATTTGTAAAAGTAAATAAAAAGAAATTTTTAACAATTTTTAACCTCGTGACTTCTATATTTTTTCAAAAAAAATCCGACTCATTAAAATTTTTCTCCTATCTATTTTCCTCATATCAAACATACCCTTAAACTCATAGAAAGGACTTGATTCCCTTGAGTATATATGTGAGATGAAGTTAGAGAGAATTAAGATGAAAGGAGTCAGTCCCCATTTCTTTAAGTACACATAAACCCTACAATCATAGGACCCGTGTCTTTCTCCAGACCTTTATCAACTAATTATTTTATTTTCCATGTCTTTAATTGAATATTATTTTTTTAAATATAATCTACTCAAACTTGTATAAAATACATATATTTATAAAATAAAAAAAAAAATAAAAATAAAAAAACCAATGGAAGTACCTGAACTTCTTCCTGTGACTCAAACGAACTTCACGAAGTAATTTAACAGTAATTTATCATACTGGCCAACATAATAGATTTGCTCTCCATGAACCTTTCTCTTTAATATTGCAGCCACAAGAACCTGACAAGATGGAATAATTGTACAGCTTTAAACTCGGATTATTAGAACGTAACACACACACACACCCACACACACTCAATTATCATTATAGTTTTCACTTATTAAGTTGTCTACCACATATGCCCCATATCTCAATCAAATGTTGAGTTTATTTTGATACAAACAGCATATGATGGATCAAATACCCACAAATCATACTAAACTATCACTATTAGATTAAATATGTCTATAATGCTCCATCTGGTCCTAAATATAGGAGCTAGTTGAGTATTTTGTTTTGATCATAAATATAAAATATTAATCCATTTTGTTTCCCAAATTTATAATTTTTTCCCTCCAAACTATCCCTATTGATTCCACATATTACCATCATAATGGGATAGTTTTTCAACATAAATGTTGAAAGGGATTAGTTTAGGAAAACCAACAGAATTTTTTTTTTTAACAAATAATTAACTTTAATAATTTCTTTGATATCTGTAATTAGTTATCTAGCTTTTGCATTTATGATTAGATGAGGGAGTGATAAATGAAATGACTATTCTTAATTTAGAATAAAAGAGCAAAAATGTAATAAGAGTCATATATATGATTCTTCACACTTGAGCAATGGGAGTGAGAATGCTTCCTTTTGGAATCTTATTCCTGTAAAACATAGTGCCACAAATGAAGCAAACCAGAGCCAGAAGCATGGCAGCAGCAGAAACAGCAAAACCCATGTCCATGCCATAGTGGGTTTGGACCCAAATAAGAAGAGTGAGGGCAACAAGTTCACCCATTGAGAATGAAAAATAGGCAAAGTTGAAGTAAGTTGAGAGGCTCTTTAGTTGTTGTGAGTTGTTTTGGTTGAATTGGTCTCCTCCGTGAGCTATCATGATAAGCTTGACACACCCATGTATATTGCCAAGAAGAATATTGCAGCCTCCAACCCTTTTGCTTCCTGGCATCCACCATTTAGTATGTTGGTGCATTTAGGTGGCTTTAATTCAGGAAAATGTGCTTGTGTTGAAAATATTATGAAACCCTGTCATAAAGACAAAACCTTATGTTACATTTTGATCTCTCTAATCCTAAATGTAGGAGAGGTTGTTAAGGGGTTTAATTTGGTCCCGAATGTGTTAAGAGTTTTGATTTTGTCTTAAATATAAAAATCAATTCCATTAGGGTGTAGTTCCAATGCAAATTATTAATGGGGGTATTTTATGGAAACCTGCATAAGTTTTTTATGAATAATTAACTAAACTAATTTTTTTAGAAAATACAAATTAGTTATTTACTTCCTACATCAAAGATATACAGGAGAGAGTATATGGAGTAAAGTTATAAAAAGATTTCTGAACAATTTTAGCAATTAATGGAGGGTCTTCTAAAAAGAGAACCATATGTTATATACAAATTTTGTTATGTACTCTTAGAATGTCATGTCACTTTATTCTAATTCTCATTTATATAAGAACAACCTCAGAAAATAAACAAATAACACTATGGCAAATTCTAATTGAGATGTTAAAGATAATATGGTATCCTAATGGTATGCAACAGTTCTCTATTCTAATTGTATATGCACTTTAAGTGACGCATAAAAGAGACAAATTAAAGAGAGAATATTAGTAGACCTTTTCTTTTTTTCTTCAATTTGGGATTCAAATGAAAATTGCGATTAATATGCCAAATGGAAAATTCTGAAGAAAGGGATAGGATATTTTTCTTTTGCGTTTCTTGAAAAAATTATATTTTATTTTATTGTGATCTCTATCCATACATCCTTAATTATTATTTATAAGCCATGGGTAGTAGCTAGAGAGAGCAATATCTACCTTAAATATCATGAATTAATGCATCCAACGATATATCTATTTAATCAATCACTTATAGAATTCAAACATATCTATATATAATATATGAATCTATAGAAAGTCGTAATTAATATTCATAAGTGTCAAGTATAATGATATACAATGCAATAATAGAATAGAACAAGGCCCACGCACTGTATAGTATTACAATATATAGTCCAGTTGTAAACTAGAGGGCCGAAGGGCTGAGGCCCACTATCATATGTACAAACCCCTTTCTGTAATATCCTTGTAATTGCCTATGTAACCCTAGACTCAATATTGAAGGTGGAGCTAAATCACCAAGAGGGGGGGTGAATTGGGGATTTTGAAAACTTTTTCGTTTAGCTCTGTTTTTGTACAACAAAACAGAGATGAACAAGATGAAGAGAAGAAGAGCTAGACACAAAGATTTATCTTGGTTCGGTCTAACTTCGTCACCTACGTCCGGTCCCCGGACACTCGGGATTTCCACTATGTCAATTTGATTACACACTCGTACTCAAGAGAAATTCTCTCTCTAGAATTTACTCCCCTTACATTTTGTAATCAATGAACCCAATCACCAAGTCCCCTTGACTTGTGATTCTTTACAATAAATGATTTGTAGATAAAACTCTCTCTAAGAGTGAGTGATGATAAACACGAAGCTTATAATGTCAAAAGACAGAATACAAGTGGCGAAAGGTAGTTGAGAGACTTGAATGCTTGTGCGTTTTCGGATGTTCTACTTGTGGAAGAGACTTGAATGCAGTCCTATTTATACTCGAGAGATCATTAAATGACCGTTGCTATCCCAATAAATCCGTTGGAGAAGTTTAGCCAAGATTAGCAGATGGTTTAGGCATCTTTCTCTCCAATCTTCACTTAACCCAGTGGCTAGATGATCGAGTTGACTCTCGTGAATTTGTCCATTGGAATAGCAGTTACTTGTTGTAGAAATCATTCTTTAATGCTTTGCAACCGTGTGCAGGTGGATTAAGCAAAAGTATGCAAGTTTCTGGTTTCAGCATTTAATGTTCTGACATCAACTTTTGCTTTTGCCTTTAACCTTCAATAATCATTCTTTAAGCAGTCTGAAACTCACTAAACAGATGGTTAAACATAGCAGGGAATAGTAGAGAATAATCCTGGAAGATATTATGATCAAAGATTAAAAATTCACAAATTCGTCTGATTTGATTTTCAAACTTATCGTTCAATACTCGAGTGTGTTCATCAATACTCGAGTGTGTCACTGTGCACTTAAGTCAATACTTGAGTATTCATTCGATACTTGAGTATTCTTCTTCCAGAGAGGAATCATCGTGTTTTGACTTTGGACCTTAGCATTGAAGTAAGGTCAATACTCGAGTGTCCAAGTCAATACTCGAGTTTTGAACTTTTGATATGAAGATAAGTTTAAGTTCAAAACCTCAATACTTGAGTATTGACTCCAATACTTGAGTGTTCAGATCATTGACAAAGAGCAAAGCTCTCGGTATGCCCAACACTCGAGTTTCCAACTCAATACTCGAGTATTCATTTATTTTGAAAAACTTTGTGAAGTCTTTCCCAAGTCAATACTAGAGTTTTGAAATGAATACTTGAGTGTTCAAATTGTTGTCAAAGATGAAAGCTCTCTGTAACTCCAATACTCGAGTTTTGAAATCAATACTCGAGTGTGCATTTGATTTAGATAAGCTTTGTGAAATCTTTGCCAAGCCAACACTTGAGTATTGAAGTGAATACTTGAGTATTCAATATATGTATAAAACTTGTAGACTTTACGGTCCAATACTCGAGTGTGGATACCAATACTCGAGTATTCTAGGTGCTTGAAAGCTTTGATAAATTGATGACAATACAATACTTGAGTTTTCAAAAGAATACTTGAGTATTCATAAACATATATCAAATATGAAAGTTTTGTGAAAGTTCAATACTCGAGTGTGCAAAACCAAAACTCGAGTGTCCATAAGATGAACAACTTGATATCTCTCTCGTATGGCCAATACTTGAGTGTTCAATGGGATACTCGAGTATTCAAAGCTAAAGTCATCTTTGAAATTGTCTCTGTGTGTTCAATACTTGAGTATGCATATCAATACTCGAGTTTGACTCAGGGTTGAAAAACTTGGAGTGCTCTCTGTAAGTCCAATACTCGAGTGTTTAGTCCAACACTTGAGTATTGCTTTGTGTAATGGTTTTTTGAGAAACTCTCTGTCAAGTCAATACTCGAGTTTCGAAACCGATACTCGAGTGTGGCTTTGACAGTAAGTTTTCCAACTTGCCAAAGACCAACTTCAATGAATGTTTACAATTATTAATTATCATCAAAACACATAGAGAACTAACAAATATTGGATATAAATAGACCATAAGGCTGCCATTCACTGTGCGCCTTTTACAGCAATTGTCTCTCTTACATAATTCTTATCTATAAGTAATGCATGAAATTAAAATCTGACTTACAAAGAGCTCAAGAAAGGCAAACATAATGATAGTCCAAAAGCTGTCGAGAAAAGAGTCAGCGAGATAGCCACCAAGGAGAGCCATGATATGAAGAGTTCCAACGAAGTCGATTTACAGTATTGGCTGATTTTGGATGACCGAAGTGCATGTCGTTTACCAAATATTTTATCATATTGTTTTCCCTGTCACAGTCTTAGACTAAACTTCCCAAAACCACCATGTCGTCCTTAGCTTGACCACTCCTCTTGATCCTAGCTAAGTCAGTCGATCCCTCACAAGTAGGTAAAAAACACAAAGGACTAAGAGAACTTTAGAGAGAGAAGCTCTTGAATGCAAATGACTTGTATTGCTTTCAATGGTTACAAATGAGGGAGGCACCCCTATTTGTAGGCTAATCACCTCCTCAATGAACGTCTAAGATCGAAAACATCCTACGGTGGAGAATGGTTCTCTAGAACTCCTAGAAATATCTAGATATTTATCTTACATAAGAGTTCTAGAATTCTCTATACAATTCTTTCATTATGTACACACATCTACAATATTGTGGCATCATCAAGAAACCTCCATTAAAGTGTCTTTGCACAAAATATCTGGCATTCCTTACAGTACATGACACTCTCCCCCACCTAATCTAGTGACGTCCTTGTTACTGATTTATCTCTGTAACAGTGTAGGTGGTCTTTGAATTGCCAAAGATCTTTTTGAGGTTCTCATGTGGCTTCACTCTCTGGCAATCCTTTCCATTTGATTAAGTATTAGGTACTTGGTGGTGCCCCTTGTCGCCGTACCACTAAATCAGCTAGCACATCTTTTACCTCTCGGTCAAATGGCTTTGTCATGGTCAGAGGCACTGTCATTGAGATGGGTCGATTAGGATCACCTACATCTTCATGAAACGGCTTGAGCATGCTAACATAGAAGACGAGATGAATCTTCAAGTTTGGGCTTAGGTCTAGCTTGTAAGAAACCTTTCTTACCTTACCCATAATCTTGTACAAGCCTTCATACTTGCAGATGAGGCCCTTGTGTGCCTTTCAAAACACTTTGAATTGTTGAGGAAGAAGTTGTACCATAACCATGTCTCCCACTTGGTACTCAGAGGCTCACCTCTTCTTATCTGCAAACTTTTTCATCCACTTAGTCGCCTTGACAAGAAAGGATCTTGTTACCTCAGCTTGTTCTTGCTAAGATTTGGCCATATGGTAGGCTCCTGGGCTCTTGCTCTTGTAGGTGGTGGCAAGGGCATGAGGAGTGAACAGTTGTTGTCCCATCACCACTTCAAAGGGACTCCTTCTTGTTGCTTCACTCTTTTGTAAGTTATGAGAGAATTGAGCCACATCGAGGAGCTTGGCCCAATCCTTTTGGTTGGCACTCACAAAGTGCATCAGTTTGTGGGTGAAAACTTGTGGAGAAGTATAGCTCAATGCCCAGGAGCTTGAACAATTCAGTCCACAGTTTTCCAATGAGGCAGGGGTCCCTCTCACTGATGATTGTCTTAGGTAGCCCCCAATACTTTACCACATTCTTGAAGAATAGCACGACCAATTCTTCTACTATACAATCCGTAAAGGTAAGGTATAAATGTTGCATATTTTGAAAATCGGTCTACCACCACCATAATAGAGCCGTACCCCTTAGACTTTGGTAAAGCTGAAATCAAGTCCATAGAAACACTTTCCCATTGTTTCCCTGGTATAGGTAGAGACTCCAATAGTTCTCTAGGTGGTTGGTTAACTATCTTGTCTTGTTAGCATACAAGACAAGTCTTCACATAAAGTTCCACTTCATCTGTGGCCAGTAATAAGCTGCTTCCAATAAAGCAAGTCTGCATTTTTGTCTCGGATGACCAGTCCACTTGGAGTTATGACACTCCTTAATGAGCTCTTTTCATAAATGCTCTCATTTTGGAACAAAGACTCATCTCCCAATAGTATAGAGAAGGTCATCTTCTAACCAAAACCTCTTGGTTTTCCCCTCCTTGGACATCTCCACAAGTTTTCGAGCCATGTGATTATGGTCCATACCTTCCATTATTTTTACCATCAAGTCAACCTTAGATTGACTCATTGCTGCCAATTCTACTTTTCGGCTTAATGCATCCGCCATTACATTAGTCGTGCCAGGTTTGTACTCCATCACATAGTCAAACTCGGCTAGAAAGTCTTGCCAAAAAGCTTGTTTGGGTGTCAACTTCTTTTGAGATTGGAAATAGAGTATAGCTACATTATCTGTCTTGATCATGAACGCTGATCCCAACAAATAATGCCTCCAAGTGCACAAGCAATGCACTACGACTGTCATCTTCTTTTCTTAGACTGTATAACACTACTCGACATCATTAAGCTTGCGACTCTCAAATGTTATTGGATGCCTCTCTTGCATTACCACCCTTCCAATAGCAAAGTCAGACTGCTGCCGTCAAGCCTTCAAAGGCATCATGGCAGTCCTTAGTCCATTCTCATGGCTTGTTTTTCTTCAACAAGTTCGTCAAAGGGGTTGCTCTAGCAGAGTCAAAGGGGCTGCCCTAGCAGAATAGCCCGTAATAAACTGTCTGTAATAATTCACCAACCTAAGAAATGATCGCAACTCAGACACTCGGGTGGGTGGCTCCCATTCCTAGATAGCACGAACTTTCTCCTTGTCCATCATACAGGTCTCATAGTGAATTATATGCCCAAGGAAGTGCACATCTTCCTTAGCAAAAGAACACTTCTCGTTTTTAACATATAACTTGTTCTCATGTAAGGTTTTGAACACGGCCCGTAAGTATTCTAGATGGGCTTCCAAGGTGTCACGGTAAATTACTATGTCGTCTAAGTAGACCACCACAAACCGATCAAGGAAAGGATGAAAGATCTCATTCATCAATGTAAAACATGTCATCGGTGCCTTGGTTAGACTAAAAGGCATCACCAACCACTCAAAGGACCCGTACCTTGTTACACAAGCGGTCTAGGGCCCATCTCCTTTGGCAATGCGAATTTGATGGCATCCCAACCTCAAGTCAAGCTTGGAGAAGTACTTCATCTCACAAAGCCTGTCAAACAAATTTGCTATTAAAGGAATATGATATATGTTCTTAATAGTTACCTTATTAAGGGCACGATAGTATATGCAAAGTCATAATGATCCATCATGTTTGCGTTGGAACAAGACAGGTGCCCCATAAGGTGCTTTGAATAGTCATATATGTTCAGCATCGAGCAACTCCTTCAACTGTTTCCGTAGCTCTTCCAACTTAGGCAGTGTCATATGATAAGGTGCCATGGCAGGCAGTCTTGCTCCTGGTTCTAACTCAATCTTATGGTCCACCTTTCGTTTAGGTGACAACCTCTTAGGGAGTTTTGGTGGCATGATATACTCATTCTCCTTCAAAACGTTCTGGATCCTAGGGGAGATTCCCATTATCCTCTTTATCAAGATTCACCTCCTTCAAAGCTGCAAGCTAGGTAAGTGACTTTCTAAATCCCTTTTCTACCTGCAAAGCTGACAAATAAGTAACCCAATTGTTGTTTGTTGCAGGTACTATGCAGGAGAGCCCTTTTTCCATGATGCACACGGAGTCATAACATGGGATGAGGAATGCTTTTGCTTTGCTCAAAAAGTCCATACCAAAACCACATCAAAATCATCCATAGGGGCCACAAACAGATCCACGGTCCCCTTCGACATGCCAAGCCATAGATCTACTCCCCATGCTATGCCATTATGGGGTTTGGCATGAGTGTTCACAGTCTTCAACCATCTCCTCGTAGTTGAGTAATTGAGAGGCCAACCCGCTTAACCTTTTCTGGAGTAATGACGTTGTGGGTTGCCCCGGTGTCCACCATCACCTTCACAGGCTTCCCATTTAATTTTACCTCTACATACATGAGTCCATTACTTCTTCGAGCAGGTTGCACATGTAATATTTTTTAAAATAACTTAAAAGAAAAATTTATTAATTACAACTTTTAAAAAAAAAAAAGAAGAAAAAAAAGAGAATGCAAATGTAAATAAAAAAAATTATTATATATATCTATAATTGTGTGGCAGGGACGCTACCACCATTTGAGTCAATGGCAGCGTCCTGCCACTAATAACATGGCACAGAGGGAGTATTATCCATTAAAAAAAAATGTCTTCAGTCACCGCCTTAGTCCACCGCCCTAATTGCCTATATATATGTAATAGTGTGTGTTTAATTGAGATAGGTGTGTGTGCGCGAGGAGATCCGGAAAATCAGGAGAGTACGAGAGTTTGGAAGAAGAAAAGAGAGCTATTAGAGTTTTTTTAAGGGGACTAATTTCTCTCACGGTTAGTGTTGTGTCAAGAACTTGAAGTAACCACTTTCCAATTTATCTTGTATACTTGTTGAGGTAATTATAAGCATATTCTTATATATCTAAATTATATGAGTATATTATAATTTGTTATCTATGAGAATATATATATATATATATATATGAGATATTTGTTTGAAGGTAAATTAGTTAAGTGGGCATAAATTGTTTATATTATTATGATTAAAATTGTTTAATTTGAAACTATGAAAGTCTACGCACGATGTTGATTATTAAACATAACTGTAAATTGTTGATGTTGAAAATTTGATATTTCACCGCATATTGAGGTGTTCGGATTGAGATGAGATGTGATGGTAGGAGATTGATTTTATACCACGTGGTATTGCCACCACCGAGCGCACGAGTGGATGGCCGGATATTGCCCTTAGTATCATCCTAATCCTTTGGCCGGGATTAGGGTCAGCCCTTGGGAGTGACACCTTTCTATATTTGAGAGAAAGGAAACCCATGCTCCGATATGAGTCCTGTAGCCTTTGGCCGGGCTACACCTCATTATTGGTGAGCTTGGAATAATCTTGTCAAAGAGATTAGACCTATTATATTGTAGCCCATAGGTTCTGTCAGCGGTTATAAGGAGGTTATAAGGAGGGTTGAGGGAGTTACATCATATTGAATAATTTTAATTGGTTTGGTATGTTACTTAGAGTTATTGATATACGTATGGATAATTGGCCTACTTAACTATCTTGTAATTACTCCCTGTATACTTGTTAAATTGGATATGTGGTTGCGAGTCTTCGTGACTCATCTGTCTTTATTTATTTTTTCGGGTGAGAATTTAGGTCTTTGGTACTAAGGGGAAGAAGGCATTCGAGACTTGATCCAAGTTATCAATCTTGTATGTCTTATTTTGTTACATGAGTATAATTTGATGTATATTGCCAAACTTTAGGGCCTCATCTAGTACGTTGCATATTTTGATTATTCCGCTGCATACTAGAACTTATGTATGAACAGTGGCTGTTGATATGAATTTTACTATGGAATGATTTATTTTGACTGGAATTAAGTACGTTTAGGTATAAAATAATTATTTAAATGGTAATTTTGGGAGGATGTTACAATTTGGTATCAGAGCAGGTTTGTTTAGAGGCTCTGGTTTGTTTCCGTTATTTCATATAGTTGCATTGGCAATATACATTAGTCACTCATGTACTTCCCCTTTCTTAGCTCATTAGTTTTTAGGCTTACTTAATTTTTGATTAATTCTTTAGGAGAGGAAAGATGGTAGATCCACTTGAAACGCGAATTGAGAACCCGGGTAATCAGGGTCAACCTTCAGCACCACAAGATACTAATGCCATCTTAAAGGAGCTATTGACTACGGTGCGTGGACTTGGTCAAATTGTGCAAAGGCATGAGGATGAATTGAACAAAGAAAAAGTCATGAGGAAGAGCATCCCAACCATGAGAATGGGCTTGAAAATTCGGCACTCACAATGGTCATTATTTCGGAGGTGGCCATAATACCACAGCTGAGACAACAGGTAGCAACTCTCAAGAGTATGATGGAGATTCGATCACTAAGGCATGGAAAGAGGTGCACAAATTCAATCCACAGACTTTTGATGGAAAGTTCAATCCAAAAGTTAGTGAAGCCTGGATTGATCGCTTAGAGACTATATTCTCTGTGGTCAGATGCAACGAACATCAAAAGGTGACAATAGCGGCGGTGTTATTGGTTGATGATGCAAAAATGTGGTGGAAAAGCATCAAGCCTGTAGATGGAACCAACCTTAATTGGGAAGAGTTCAAGTTGATGTTCCGTCAACACTATTTCCCAGCAGCTTTACAATCACTTAAGGAGACAGAGTTTTATGCCTTACAACAAGGCGATCTGGATGTAGATTCGTTCATCGTGAAATTTCTAGATTTGGTTAAGTATCTTTTGCTTATGGCCGATCACGAGAGGAATGAAAAGTGGATGGCAGAGAGATTGCTCCAGAAGGCTAGACCAGAGTTCAAGAGACAATTGACACCTCTTAGGATCACTTCTTTTGAGGATATGTGTACTCGAATCCGTCTTTTGGATGCAGAAATATAGGGTCATGGTTATGAGCTCGAGCCTAAGAGGAACTCACAGGGCCGATTCTCATCTTATACCGGTCCTACCGGGGCTTTCAACAAGAGGAGTGGTTATAGTTTTGGAAATTCTGGGTACTCAGAAAAGAACAAGAACAAGCGCCCGAAGGGATCATTTCAGAGTGGGTCCGGTTTGAGAACTCAAGTTCTGAGGAATCAAGGCTGGGGGAACCAGTCATCTTATAGAGGCTCTATCGCCCCTGTGTCCAGTACTGCTAGGACCCCAGCTTGCTCAAGATGTGGAAGGTATCATCAGGGACAGTGTTTGACTTGTTATATTTGTGGTAAGCCAGGCCACATCTCTCGCAACTGTCCAGAAGGCAAGCAGAATTCTCAGGCCTCCAAACCTACTATTCCAGGACGAGTATTTTCTTTGACTCAAGAGGAGGTAGACGCTTCACCTGATCTCATTAAAGGTAAAATTAAATTGCAAAATTATGATATTCTTGCTTTATTTGACTCTGGTGCCACACACTCTTTTATAGCTTTTGATTGTGCCAAAAGATTAAATCTACATATTTGTGAGTTACTGTTAATATATATGTGTCAACACCGCTAGATCTTTGTGAAAACATCTGATGCATGTCTGAATCTTGTGTTGGAGTTTGAGAATCGTAAGACGAAGATTGATTTGATTTGCTTGCCCCTTAAGGGTCTTGATGTGATTGTGGGTATGGATTGGCTTACAGCTAATGGTGCCATACTTGAGTGTAAGGCAAAAACTGTTTCTCTGCCTGCATTTTTTGTGCCTGTGAAGGTGCCAAGTGGTCCTCCTTTGTTATCAGCTGTTCAAGTTGAAAGCGATTATCAAACAGGGGATGTCAAATATATATGGTTCTCTTTTACGCTCAAGTTGATCGAAGAAGAGATCGATAGAATTGAAATTGTTAACGAGTTTCCAGATGTATTCCCAAAAGAATTGTCTGGATTGCCCCCTGAGCGTGAAGTAGAATTCTCGATTGACCTGGTACCTGGGACAGAGCCTATCTCTAAAGCTCCTTATCGAATGGCTCCAGCAGAATTAGCAGAATTGAAGAAGCAACTGGAGGAGCTACTTGAGAAGGGATTTATCAGATCGAGTGTGTCGCCATGGGGATCACTTGTTCTATTTGTGAAGAAGAAAGATGGGACTTTGCGGTTGTGCATTGATTACCGCCAACTTAACAAAGTTACCATAAAAAACAAATATCCTTTGCCAAGGATTGATGACTTGTTAGACCAGCTTGTGGGGTCAACTGTATTTTCTAAAATTGACTTAAGGTCAGGATATCATCAATTGAGAGTTGAAGCAGAGGATGTCCCTAAGACGGCTTTTCGTACTCGGTATGGCCATTATGAGTTTCTAGTAATGCCGTTTGGGTTGACTAATGCTCCAGCGGTATTCATGGACTACATGAACCGGATATTTAGGCCGTACTTGGATAAATTTGTGGTGGTTTTCATAGATGATATTCTCATATATTCTCGGAATGAAGAGGAACATCGAGAGCATCTTAGAACAGTGTTGCAAGTGCTGAGAAGGCACAAACTTGTGTGGTGGTTTTCAACTAGTAGTAGTAGTAGAAGGGGCTGTGGTAGAGGGTGTGGGCCTCAAAATATCCCCCCTCTGCCCCCTCAGAGGGGAGGGAGTTTGATGAGCTCTTTGCAGATGAGGAAATCCCAAACCCAGAGACCCTAGAGATCGTAGGGGGAGATCGAGGCGCAAGTCTATCGTTGGACGATATCATCAATGAAGAAGATGAGGAGATCTAGTTTGACATTCCCATAGTGGATGCAAATCGGTTTCTCGACCAGGAGAATGAACGGGAGCATGGGAAGCCCCGACCGTCATCTTCGTGTTCCACCGAATTTGTGGTGGATGTCGAAGGTAAGTATAAGTAGTTTATTGGCAAAAAATAAAATTTAAATTCCTGACGCGTAATTAAAATTTATTTAAATGCAATACAACAATTTTGTTATAATTGTGCGGATACACAGGGGAAAATCATCTGGAGGACGCTGGATGTTGCCACGCTCACTCAGCTGGAGGGGGTACCGTGTGGTAGTCCCTGGAACATGGACACGAACCAGGCGATCGGCGGCGGTGGTCACTGTTGAGCCGATTCCGTCGGAATTTAGATGGGATTGGGCATGGTTCCGATCTTTTTCCACGATTCGAAAAAGATCTGAAGGAAAACAAGGACAATGCGTTTGAGAACGTTGTGCGGAGTAAGTTATGTTGTTTAATTAAATTTTAATTAATTATTTCTTAATTACTAATTATTTTATGATACAGAAAAAGTTTATTTCTTAATTAATTATTACTTAATTACTAATTATTTTATGATACGAAAAAGTTTAAAGTTGTGAGCCCACGCGAAGAGGTACTTAAAGATGAAAATGGGGGGAGCGTGGAAGAGCCTAAGGGGTCATCTCTACACCCAGCAGAATGGAGATGGGACTATGCCTCTGCAGCAACTGATGGAGAACGTCCCAAACGGCGTGGAGCCAAATGACTGGGCAGCTTTTGTCCAATATAGGAGGAGTGCAGAGGGACAGGTACGTTTTTCAATTAATCATAGTTTAGTTTTTTTTATCATGAGGGTATTGTACAGTTTAAAATTTGTTTTAATTAATTTTGTTTAAATGTAGTTTAAAAATTTAAATATAGACAAAATTAATGTAGTGTTTAGATTTGGTTTAAATTAATTAAATTTAGAGTAAAATACATTGACTACCCCTCATTTTACCTAAATTACACAAACATCTCATTTATTTTGCACGCTTTATCGCATAGGAACACCGGATGCGGGGCACATCAAAGGGTCAATCACACGACGGGATCCAAGACGTTTGTTGTGACCTATAGTAAGATGGTATGTTAAAAGTTAAATTAATTTTATGTTTAAATGATTATTGTTTTGTTTTAGAAATAACAAAGTTTATATTCTTTTAGCAAGAGAAGGCTCGAGAGCAGAACCGTCAGACGGACTATGGGGAGTTGTATACACGCACCCAAATGTTAGAGACTCACTTTCTATTTTGCTTGGTTAGAGCCAAATAATCAACTTTCCTTTGGAACATGCAGCACATGAGAAATCATAGGATTTTGGTTTTTGTTTACACATCAAGGTATGACCACATGAATTATCAATTATTTTTGGCTTTATGGCTGAACCGGGATGGCTTAACCGGTCATGCCAAACATTAAATTTATGAGTAAACTCCTAGTTTACATTAAAAAGTTCTAGTTTGCATTGGCAAACTTTTGTCTTGCATTATTATTTGTAAACTTCTAGTTTACAATATCATGTGTTTCAATTGTGCTTATAAATGTATAGTTTAAGCCAGAAACAGGGGGAAAAAACTTTCTAATATGCATTTTCTAGGAAACTAAATTCGTGATATGAAGATATTCCTAATTATTTTTAGTTGTTGTTTCTATATGATATACATTTCTGTCTATATCCTTGAAACTTAACAAGTTTATTTTAGACTTGGTAGGAAAAGTGCATGGTCAATATATAATTTTCTTCTGCAAATAACCAAATATTAGCTTTTCTGGAGCTTTCAATCAGATTTATACCTCCAGATATAGTCTAAACATTAGCTGCTCAAATTACCAAAGAAGAAAAATAATATTTAGCATTTTTGAGTATGGTGTGGGTTGTTACACTATCAACAAAACACAAATCTTCAGGATTTATGTCAATAAGGCTCATTCTTCAATTAAAAGAAAATATGAAAATAAAAGAAAATATAATTAAAAAAGGAAAATACACATAATAGTGGAAACTTTATAAATGGGTAGTATCCATGTCACCATACTTAGAATTATCAGTTTTATTGACATAATTTATTTCAATCATTCCCCATTTTGGGTTGGAATTTGAACCACCATGGTTACGACTGTATCCACATCTACATCCACGTACATGACCATAATTAGATTTATTCGTTACTACATTCACTTTTGGGAATGGAGTTAAGCCAGTAGGATGAGATTTATGCTTTCCAACAAAAGCTCATTGTTTTGTTTAGCCGAATGGAGGCAAGAAATTAATTTGGCATATTTCTTATACCTCTTTTATGAGATTACTACTTTAGGAGCAAATTGGATGCATACATTCATAATGAGCCTTGGGAATGATAACCATCTTCTAGTGGTCATACCTTTCTTTTAAATTATTATAAAGAACAAGTGGATCTTCTATGGTCATATATTCAATTTTGAGACCTTCATGCAAATAGTGGCGTAGAAAATTCATGAATCATGCCGAATAAATAGTTCTTTCTAGTAATGACAAGAGCTACAAATTCAAATTTCACAAGATTTAACAAAGTTCAGATTAATGCAATAAAAGGAAATCCTTAAAATATGAAATGTAAAACCTCAATATAATAATATAAACTATAATAACAGGAAATTCATAAAAACAAGAAATAATTCATAAAGTAAAATAGTACAACAAAATTAGAACTTTATGAATATTACAACAAAATTAGATGGCTTTAGGGTAATTAATCTCAAGATGAGAAATTAGAATTATATGGATTCCTACCGTTTATCTTCGGGATATGTAAAATTATATGGCTGCTGGCATTTTATCTTCAAGATTAATAAAATTATATGGCTTCTAGCATTTTATCTTCAGGATAAATAAAATTATATAGCTTCTAGCCTTTTATCTTCATGATAAATAAAATTATATGGCTTCTAAAATCTTATCTTCGGGATACATAAAATAATATGGCCTATGGCCTTTTATCTTTATGATAAATAAAAGTTCTATACACTAGTACAAAAAAGTCTTTTAAGACCGGACAAAAAACACCTCGTAAGACCAGATCTGGAACCGGTCTCGTTCCAGACGGTATTAAAAATATGGTCCCAAATGTCCGGTCTTAAAAGTGTTTCAGAATAATAATTTTAAAAAAAAAACCCAAATGAAACAATTGGTCCCAAATCACCAGATCTGGCAACATTTTGAATGTCCCTACGTCATTCAGCGACAAAGAACCAAGAGAAGATTGGAAGCAACAACAACAATAAAAACAAAAAAGATGATTACAAAGTCCAGAAATAAGAAAAAATAACAAGAAACAAAAATCGTTCACTATAGAAATCAAATTTAAATCAATATAAAATCAGAGGTGAAATTGAAATCGGATCTACCAAAAAATCACAAGCTTAAAGCAACTAAATCGAGCAAAATCCTCTTGTCGATGCTAGCAAAACTTCAAGCAACCAAAATCGAAGTCAGATCGAGCGGGGAGCGATCAAGGTAGGAATAAACAGACTTACGCAAGAAGAGATGCGGGTTTGATTTTAAGCCGGATCTCGTGTGAAGGAGGCGTGGTAGGAGTCATAGATCGAAGAGGAAGGAGCCGCCATCGTCGAGAATCCTCGAAGTAGTACGCTTTTTGTTCTTGCGAGGATTGGAGTCGACGTCATCGCAAAACCCTCGAAGCATCTCACCGCCAACGTTCGAGGATTTGATTGTGTGGTTCTTGGAATGACTTACGAAGATTGCGAGTAGGTTAAAGGAAGAGGATGGCATTCTTCGAGGATTTGATTCGTGAGGCTCTTGGGACACTCGTTGAATCTATAACTAAGTAAAAGTTATATCACCAAGAAGACATAGCAAACTCTCGGACTTAACGGGTTTAGCAAATTTAGCTCTTTTTTTTTTTTTGTTAACACTTTTAAGACCGTTCTTTTGGAAAAAAAGGGTCTTAAAAGTATACTTTTAAGACCTATTTTTTGAAACAACTGGTCTTAAAAGTATTTTATATATTTACGAAATTGCCACGGTCATACTTTTTTTTTTTAAACACTTTTAAGACCTATTTTTTGAAACAACCGGTCTTAAAAGTATACTTTTAAGACCTATTTTTTGAAACAACCGGTCTTAAAAGTTTTCTATATATTTTCGAAATTGTCACCGGTCATGCTTTTTTAAAACACTTTTAAGACCTATTTTTTGAAACAACAGGTCTTAAAAGTGTTCTAGATTTTTACGAAATTTACACTTAGGTCATTTTTTTTTTTTTTACACTTTTAAGACCGGTTGTTTGAAACAACTTGATCTTAAAAATGTACTTTTAAGACCTATTTTTTGGAACAATAGGTCTTAAAAGTGTTCTATATATTTGAAATTGCCACAGTCATACTTTTTTTTAACACTTTTAAGACTCGTTGTTTGGAACAACCGAGTCTTAAAAGTATACTTTTAAGATAGGATCCTTTATAAACCAGTCTTAAAAATGTTCTATATATTTACGAAATTGCCACGGTCATACTTTTAAGATGGATCCTTTATAATCCGGTCTTAAAAGTATTCTATATATTTACGAAATTGCCACGGTCATACTTTTAACACCGGATCCTTTATAATGCGGTTCAAAAAGTTCCTTATATTTCTTAAAAAACTGCCATAGGTCATACTTTTTAGACTGGATCCTCTATAATCCGCTCTAAATGAGGCGGTCTTAAAGCCCTTTTTTGCACTAGTGATATGGCTTCTGACCATACAATAAGATAGAAGAAGAAAAGATATATGGCTTTTGGCCATATCATAAGGAATCAAATGAATATGGCTTCTAACCATATTGTAATATAGAAAAAGGTATATGGCTTATGGACACTTAATATTTAAATAGAAATCAAAGGAGTATGGCTTCTGACCATATAACAAGAAATTAAAGTGATATGACTTTTGGTCATATAATCTCGAAATAGAAATAGAAGGAATATGGCCTCTAGCCATATATTCGGAAATCAAAGCAATATGACTTCTAGTCATATAATTTCATAATAGGAAATTAGAACAATATGGCTTTTGGCCATATAATTTCAAAATAAGAAATTAAAGCAATATAACTTTTGGCCATATAAAGGTCATATAATTTCAAAATAGGAAATTAAAGTAATATGACTTCTAGTCATATAATTTTAGAATATAAAATTAAAGCGATATGCTTTTTTGGTCATATAATTTTAGAATAAAAAATTAAAGTAATTATGGCTTTTGACCATATAATTTCAAAATAGGGTTTATGAGCAAAAATACACATGTGCTTTATTCTCAGGAGCGCCCAACACCATATGCTTTTTTTGGGAGAAAAAATACACATGTGGTTACATTTTAGGAGCAAAAGTCACACCACCATTAAAATTTTGTTGTAAATACAGCACTTCTTGTTGTAAATCTAGCCTATTGTAAATATGGTTTTTTCTGTTATAAATGACCAGATTTTAAATTTTGTTGTAAATACAGCCCTTCTGTTGTAAATATAGTTTTTTTCTGTTGTAAATGACCTTTCTATGTTTAAAATCCAGATGTTTAAATGTTGATTTTTCATTGTAAATATGGCCAGATTTTAAATTTTGTTGTAAATACAGCACTTCCTTTTGTAAATATAGTCTTTTTTGTTGTAAATGAGCTTTCTATGTTCAAAATCCAGGTGTTTAAATATTGTTGTAAATATGACATTTTCTGTTGTAAATATGTCATTTTCTTACAAATGAACTGTTAAGTTAGATTTTAACGGTGATGTGATTTTTGCTCCTAAAATGTAACCACATGTGTATTTTTGCTCCCTAAAAAAGCGTATGGTCTTTGGGCGCTCTTGAGGGTAAAGTACATGTATAGTTTTGCTCTTTTACCCTTCAAACTATAAAATTAGAGGTTTATAACTTCTGGCCATACTAAAATAAAAATATTAATAATATAGAAGAACTCATAAAGGAGATTGAAAATAAGATAGAAAAAAAATAACAATAGTCAATCTAAGTCATGGAATCCGATGTTTAAAACAATCGGTAAAAAGGTCTCTTTAATTTCATATAAGAGCTCAGATTATCTATGATAGATCAAATAAAATAAGGTAAAAGAAGGTGGAGGAAATAGTTAAATTAACTATAGAGAAGTATACCTTCATTGGAGTTTTCCTGTTAATAACATGTTATAAAATAAAGAAAAAGATGAGAAGAAAATAGAAGAATATTAAAAAGCAAAAAAAGAGTAATTATCATTCACTATTTAGTATTGTATAAAAAGTATAACATATGCCTTCTATTTATTGGCACAAGACTCTAATATACAATTAATGTAATTCCATAATCAGGGAAATAATGAGAGAGAATAAGAAATAATAGGGACATGAGCATCCACAAATATTATATTCATAATAATATGGGCAATATAAATAATTAAATTGGGTAAAATGGGAAATCATTAAAAAAAAGTTGAGAAAAGCTATAAATGTTTCTCTCTTTTTTGCTCAAAAGGTATTTATATTAATACATAAATAAAAAGTTACTTCAAAGCATAACTATTACACTAAACGAAAACAAACTAGAATAGAAAGACTAACAAGTACAACAAAAACAAACCAAATGTAAGGAAACCTAATCACCACTGAAGAGGTGGGAATAAAAGTAACATCAATAACTGCATCGGCTTCCTGGATATCCAAAGCTAGAAGTGACATGAAAAAAGGTGTTGGTTTGCAAAACCAGTGCTATAGGGCACACCTCCTTATAAGCATAAGCTGCAAATTGAGCAGCTACATAATTGCCTCGTCTTAGGTAAAGGACAAAGAGAACCCAACCTCAAAAAAAAAGAAGTCAAATGATATTCTGAAGAATACTTTTGCTCTTCCATTGAAACAAATCTGATGACGTCGACCACCTACCAAACAAATTTTGGCTAACACTAACATTTTGGATTCGTCACCATCAAACAAACCTAACAATGGTCCTTTCATAGGTAAAGCATATAGCAATAACGACCATCAATTAAACCCTTCCCTCGAAATCGTGAATCCAAGCCACAACAGAAAACACCACCACTAATACCCAAAATCACAAAAGTAGTAGAAACACAAAGACATGAAACCACAAAAGCAGTAGAAAAGGACGGACATCCCCTCCGCAGGAGACCGCCAGCGAGAGAGACGTCGTAACAATAGCTCCTACCGCCTCAAGATAGACTTGTAGAAGGAGAGGACAAACTCGCCCTAGCGGAGAGAGAGTACCATAGCCGCACACAAAATCAAAAGGACACCACTGCTGGAGTGACGGTGAAGACGAGAACAAAGGGGGGCCAATGCTAGTGAAGATAGAAGCTCGTCGTTGTATGTCTCGTTCGATCGAAAATCGCAACTCCAACCTTCTCGGCGCTACCGGCCTTACTGGTTCTTCGGGCTCCACTCTGCTTCTCTATCTTAGCTGAGGTTCGGGATAAGGCTCGCCGGCAACAAAGATTCCGCCAGTGAGAGAGAAACCCTAATGTTGGAAGTCGAGAGAGAGTCACGAGAGGGAGTCGCGAGAGAGAGTGAGAGTCTACCCCTATAAACGTCTCTTATAAACATAAACAAGTTATAGATAGTAGTTGCTTCGTATAAAAAGCAACATATGGAGTATATATGGAAATAAATTGTATTTAAGATTAAAAAAAATTATTGAGCAATTAATGCTTAAGCTCTTATAACAATGACCACATTAACATGACGGACCTTTTCTTTCGTTAAAATGTAGGTGCTCCAAGTGACCCGCCGCCCCTCACATAAATCCATTAACTTTGAAAAACTAATAAAAGGGATAACATAATAATTTTTGGTCCCTTAGGCTTTGTTTGGGAGTTTGGAAGGAAGGGAAAGAAAAGGAATGCAAGGAGAATGGAGGGGAGGGGAGGGATGGAAATGGAAGATATTCCGTCCCTTTGTTTGGGAGTTAAAAAAATAGTAAGGGAGGAAGATGGAGAATTAATGAGTTTCTAAATTTTTATATTCTTGGTAAACGAGGATTTTGTCTTTATTTTCCTCTTTTAGTCTTCAAATTTTAGGTGTAAAAAGCCCTCTCCTCTTATTTTTTGGTCCCTCAAAGAACAAAATGATTCTTTATTTTTTTATTTCATTATAAAACCATTTTTATTTCATTATTTTAAATAGAATAAAACTTGAGGGACCAAAATCTCTTGTTTAAAACTTAAAGGACCAAAACTAAGATGAGGGTAGATTTGAGGCTAAAGACTGTATTAATCCCAAATAAAAAACTAGAACATTTTGAAATTATGATGACAACGTTCCTAATCACTCGTTATTTAAGTTAGTAGTTTTTTTCTATTGATGCAAAACGTGTCATGACTTAAACAAGATGACGCATGTTTTAATGAAAACAGGAGTATCTGTCCTATATAAGAGATCATTTTAACATAATTGTGGGTTATAGAAATTAATTAAAACTAAATCATGTTATATACCTACCAAATATAACTTTCTTTTTCTAAAAAATTCCTCATTTATGAATGAGTGAGAGGGAGTAAATGATGAAAGAAAATGTACAACAAAAGATTGAGTGAGAGAATAAAGAGAATGAGAAAGAATTTAGGGAATGCCTCAACATTTTAATTAATGCAATGTATAAAATTAAAGAGTAATATGTTACTTTTCCCATATTAAATTATTTAAACAACTCAGTTAGGACCTCACGATAAATATTTTATGGGCAAAAATATTCGTTTTAGTTTATCAAGACTCAACGGTCAATGGCAATGTTGATCAATCAAAGAGGGAAATTATAACAGATTGGAACATTACCTCCAATGAATAGTTGACTTTTGAATATTAATTTAATCATAAATAGATTTGAACTTGGTTGTAACTTATTCTTTTTTAGTTTGACACTTTAAGTTTCTAATGTTTTAACCATTTAAAACTTTAGTCCAAGCTTCATGAAGATATGATTTCATTTACCAAAACATAGAAACTAATATTTTAAATGGTTAAACCATAGAAAATCAAATAATATCAAGTATAATTTTATAATGAACTAAAATTAAATGCAATTAATTTTAAATTTAAAATAAGACCGTAAATTGAAGAATATATAAAATTTTTAATTAAAATGTTAATTTTCCCATGTTAAACTTTAAAGTGTTAGTTACCCTACAATCAATATTTTATGGGCAAAAATATTTGTTACAGTTTCAAGACTAAATGGTCAATGGCCATTTATAAAATTAAAAAACATTAAACAGATGGGGACATTATGTAAAATAAATAGTTGACTTTTGAATACCGCTCGCTAAATAGATGAACCCATTATTACTTTACAACGCAACCACTAAATTAAGGCAAAAATATTGAGGCCGATTGACCAAAAAAAATAGAAAATAAACGTAATCTCCATCGTGAAAATACACCCTTTTGCTCTTAAGCACGAATTGCTCCAAATTCCTCCTTGCTTCTGAAAAACTAGAGAAGACAAAAATTTGTAGCATATTTACAAATTATGGCAGAAAAACAACCAACAGACCCATCAGGCAACAATTCCCAATTCAAAGAAAGAAGGGTCCTCTAATAGTCGCTATACTAGTTCACCAAAATCCCAGAAGGATACACAATAATTAATTGTCCAGAGAAATTCTATATTATAAAAATAGTGGACTAGAAAATTTTTCTTTATTTATTTTTTCAGTACATTGGGATCAGACCCACACCCACATTCTAGTGCCACATAGGACACCCTCGGTGCCGCTCGGCCAAGAAGCCGTTGGCAGTAGACTAGAAAGTTGATTGCGTCTAAGACAAAGTTCTTCTATTGAAAGACTCCACCGTTAAGTTGGCAGTGAAAGCAGGAATTGAGTTCATCTTCCGAACAAATATCTCAACCTGGGAATGGGCAAGTCACTAAGCATGATTCAAAATACACAAAAGTAGTCAAAAAGTGCATGTATGATGATACCTCCGATCCAAAATATAAGACTTGTTTTGTAATACAAATTGTACTATGAACTAGATCCTGTATTTAGGACCAGAGGAGTATTTATTTTTCTGAATCAAATCTTCCTTTTCCACCTACGAAAGGAGGGTCTGTCATTGAGAAAATTATAGGATGATTGTAAATCATATATCCAAGGACGATGCTGATGCTTTAGTATAAATATGGGGATTTTATATTTTCAAGAGATGCAGAATATAGAGAAAATGATTTCAAGTGTCAACTGTTAAAAATGGTTATTTATAATAAAAATATAGTAGAAATGAAAAATCTGGACCATAAAGATCTATTCTAGACGGTCAAGATCATACAGGAAAAAAGGTGCTGCTATTTTCTCTGAGCTGAAAACCAGGTCCTTACATGATAACGTTCTCAAGAAATATAAGACCAAGTCACTACTGAGACTTAACCAAACCTACTCATGTACAACAGAAATAGTAAATAAAAAAGGAATCTGATCGATGTACAAGAAATATAGGTTATGAAAATATTAGAACCTCCTTACCTGACGGGATATTTCAGGCTGTGCTGTGTAATCGTTTGCCTGTTACATTGACAAAAATAAAAGTCATGCTACTTTATATAGGCAAACATTTAAAACAGTATTCAAATCAAAATCAATCAAATATAATAGGAAATATCTTAAGATATAATATACCTATATCTAATCATAATAATAAGATAGTAATCATAATAAATGCATAATATTCTCACACTCCCCCTCAAGTTGGATCATGGATGTTAATTATGTCCAACTTGCTTATACAACATTATACTACCAACACTCCCCCTTAACCTTGTACTTCTTGAATCTCAGAGGCCTATTTAGAGAGCAGCAGATACGGGTAGTGATGCGACAAGTTTGACGGGCAGCGGCTGCGACCGGTCGTTGGACGAGTTGAAGACGACGGGACCAGTTGTCCGACAAGTTGAGGAGCACGATGACAAAGGAACTACCACCAACGACGATGACAACGTCAAAGAGGAGATGGGTTGTTGATGAAGAACTGTGCTAACGAGTTGAGGACGACAGGACCAGTCGTCAAATGAGATGAGAGGCACAATGACATAGGAACTACCACCAACGATGATGTTGATGAAGAACTGTGCTGGAAACGAAGACGGGACCAGTCATCGGACGAGTTGAGAGGCACGATGACATAGGAACTACCACTAACGATGATGTTGATGAAGAACTGTGCCGAACGTTACTAGAGTTGAATATTTTTAATTCATAATTAGAAAACGATGAACCCAGACCACAAGACCTGTCGGATATCGCCAGAAATGAGGAGAGGAGACTGAAACAGGAATTCGCCGGTGAAATATCTCTCCACGCGCCGTCGCCATGAAACTGCCAGAGCGCGTGAACACCACGCACCGTCATGGAGGTGTCGGATGACCACCAAACTTCTAGCGTACACCGATCAGAGGATAGGGAAGGCGTTGGTGGGGCGTGTGTTCCAAGAAAAGGTCGGTGGCAGAACTCGAAATCTCTCCCCTCTCTCTCACTGTTTCAGACCACCGGAAAAAGAAACTCAATTGAGAACGAATCGGAAACAGCCGGGAACCAATGTGGCTCTGATACCATGTTGAGAACTTGAGATAAATATTATTCTTAATCTCTTAATCTAAAAGAATACATATAGGCCTTTATATAGGCAAACCTAAAGCTAACCCTAGAATCTCATAGAATCTAATCAAATCAAAATCAATCAAATATAATAAGAAATATCCTAAGATATAATATACCTATATCTAATCATAATAATAAGATAGTAATCATAATAAATGCATAATATTCTCACGTGGAAAGATATCGAATCCCGACTGGATCTTTAAAAATCAACCTATACAATTATTTATATTTACTCAAATTAAATCATACAAAATTTCATAAGTTATGCTACAGAAAATTCCAAGGATACCATTCCAGTACTAAAATCATGAACTCAATCCAAAATTAAATGGCTTACCAAAATGTTGGTATTCCCTGATTCATATTCAAATTCAAGTTTCTCTTCATCACTTTGAGCATAAATTGATTGAAGGGTAAATCGAGTCACTGGGATTCCATTTGACCGCTGGTGTTCATCCATCACAATCTGCCAACATTTTTTTAGTGGAAAAATAATAATTGGAAAGAAAGACAAAAATAAAACTAGGTAGAGGGATTAGTTATCTGCTAAAGAAAATTAAACAACATTAAATCAAAGACCTTGTAACCAAAAAGTTCACAGCATGCTCTCCTGAAAACTGAAATTCTGTCTGCAAACACTGTTTTGTATCTGTTGATGATTCAGCATTTTAGTTATTCCACAATCAGTTTGAATTTTCATATCTACAACCCCAAAAAGGACCAAGTCGAACCTTATAAATCACTAACCTGTCTTCACGCTTCTCTAGAGTAGCAATCTGTGCTTTCAATTGTGTTATCTTATCTGATATATAACTATCTACCAATTTTCCAGCTTCACCTGAACAGTAAATAATTGAGGCAAATTAATATATTCAAAAATAGTATCACTTAACAGTTGATAAGACCATGATCCAACCCTAAAGTACATTTGAAACACTCATTTCATCAACAAAACTCTCATCACAGATGAAGTATCTCAAGGGATCAAGAAGAAACACCACTGAATACAAACGAAATTTCATTTCACTTGTATACTTTGGTTTATTTTTCTCCGTTTTAATTATCCCATCTCCACAGTACTCTTCTTAGATGCAAGCTCCTCTTACGTACTTGGAGCCATGCTTAGAGTCACGTGATGATGACTTGGCTAACTAATTCAATGATAATAAACCACAAGAATGCTGAAGAATCTAGTTCAACAAGATTGAATAAAGCATGGTTAAACCAATCATCACTTCATGAAGGAAAAGGTAGATTTAGGATATTGAATTTACCTATAACCCTACAAAGACCCACGTTGCTCAGGTTCTCACAAAGACTTTGGCCAAAGTAAAATTTGAGGAAACAAAATTTAAGTTGGAAATCATTTACACCTACTCCCCAATTTGAGTGACTCTGCTAGATGAGTTTAGAATTCCCAGGATTTAAGCAAAGAAATATTCAGTTTATCTCCCATGATTTCCATATCACTAATGGGTCTACTTATTTTCTTGTTTTTATTTTCAATTTCCATTTCTATATGTCTCTTATTAAGAATCATACAGATGATGTCATAGAAGTCCTCAGGTAATTCTCACCAAAATCCCCATATCTATCCCCCTCTGCTATTCAAATAAGGTCATCATTTAGTGTGGGGGAAAAAAAAGATTTCAGTGCTAAGCTTGTTTTATTTATATATAGTAAATGTCAAAACTTTAGACTCCAAACTTTATCAAACACCTTTTTTATATCATTTAAGTACTTGATGTTGTGGTTTAAAGATGATTATGTCATTTCATAAAGAAAAAATGATTATGCTGTTGAGTTCCTTTTTATGAAGTTTGATTTCCATATATGTTAGTCATTATGAATCAAGTTATTAATTTATTAGATTGTGCACTACATTTTGTAGTAGCTCGGTAACATATATACTACAGCTGTACAGCATTTTAACAATTTCTTCAATATCATATACAACCAATAATATGATTAGTACTTAAACCCAATGTACAAAATGAACAAATGAAAATAGCTAGACACTAGGTGCATGTGAGAAGAAAAAAAAAAAGGGGTGGTCAAATGCACAAGGCTCCCACCAAGTAGAGTCCAGGGAGGGTCAGATGTATGCAACCCTACCCCTGCAAGAGGCTGTTTTAAGGATTTGAATCCAAGTGAGAGCAAAGCAACAATAAAACAATGGCAAAACATTCCCCACCAAATACAGGCTATAACAACAAATCTCTTTCAACGTATTTAAATCTCTATATCCACTCTTGGTCTGAAAAGAAAATATATGGGAGAATTACAAACAGGTCCCAGATAAGAAAATCAATCATCCACATGTCTCAGCCACTTGTAAATAGAGAAGTTTGACATGTAAATATTACTGAGGAAAAAGTTAATTTCCTTATTTGGGACATGTTTGTGATTTTCCCAAAAGCAAAAACAAAAATCTTTATTTCAGGGTCTGTCATTAACAAGGTTTCCTACCTGATTGACTCTTCAATTCTTCAAGAGCTTTTAACTTCTCTTTTGTTTTTTGCAGCTCAGTTTGTAATGCTTCTATGGTTTGTTTGGCTTCATTATCTACAGTAAGAGTGTTAACCATTCGCAGAACTTTCGTACTTGCAGCAGAAAAATCACCATGACCCAACTAAAGAAGGAAAAGCAAAATGTAAATCGTGTTAAATAGTAGGATGAATACTGAAAAATGGACAACTTTATAAAAAGAACTGTTAAACAGCTGTGCCACAAAAACAAAAATGGCAGGTTCCAACATTTTGCAGGAAGCATTGATAAGTGACAAAATAATTATTGTTCAGCATTTCCCCATACTTCACAAAGACATAAGCTCCATCTTGCAAACTACGTGATATAAACATACCCAAGAATTTCCCCTTCCCATGTCTATCTGTCATTTATATGATAAAACTATTCTCTATACCACTGACAGTAGCAGCATAAATTCCCAACAAATGCCTCAACATCTAATGAAGCTCCAGTTTGGTCAAAGGAAGAAGCATTCGCATCATACTCCATAGATGGGTCATACATGACAAAAGAATATGAAACACATAAACTGGATATGATCATTAAAATAAAAAAAATAAAACCAAAATAATCTTAAATATATATTCTACACAGATGAAACATAGTTCAATCACAAACAAATCCATGTATCTGCAAAAGTGTACCCAACACCTACCTTTGCCTCTAATAGAGCAATCTCTGAGCGAAGCCTATCACTTTCCCTCTCCAATGACTTTATTCTTCTAGCTTCACTATTTAGCTTCTCATTAAGCAACTTTATTTCCTCATGCTGACAATTATTAACTGCTCTCTGTTCTAGTAACGTACTTTCTAGTTCCTTTATACAGCCATCTCTTTTCGCAAGAGAAGATTCAAGATCCTGCGTGTAAAATCTAATCAAAACAAATGGCAAACATAGAAACATTGAGAAAGATAGCCCAAAAAGGGATGAAATGCAACCTGAACAAGATTAGAACTTGCCAGTACATCCCCAGCTTTGTCACCTCTTCAAACTGGCAGCATTTCTTAATTTATCTCTTTCCTCACTAACAATAGCAAGCTGCAGTTTGCAATAAATATTATATAAAAGCACGCAACTGAAACTGTTGACAGACAATAAACCATAGATGCCAGAACAGATGCAATACACCTACACCCAAAAAAGAAACACCAAGCAAAAAATATCTACCATTTTACCAGATATCCCCCCCAAAAAAAAAAAACTATTTCCATAACATAATGAACAATTCAGCTGAGCAATTGATTTCTCAGCTTCAATTTCATTCATAAAACACAGGATACATATAGAGTGAGAAAATATAGATCCCATAATTAGATAATTAGTTATTTAAGATTTACTTACGCATTATCAATAAAGACATTAGAGCCTAATTAGTCCAAGAGGTTCTTACTTCTTACTTCAGTTGCGTATAATCAGATTTCAGTAAAATTAAGGTTTCACTTGAGAAAGACTGAGAAAATTTTAAATTTTCTCCCTCTCCAATATTAGTTTAATTTTTATTTAAAAATGACACATTTTTATACTCCCAAATATCCAAAATCCAAGCTCACATCACTTAGTACTGATATATAAAATAAAGTAAATCTAAGCAAAAGGGCAAAAGACCAAGGTTTCTGGAGACTTTTATCAGGTTCTATAGTTTTTTATAAGATTATTATATTGATTTAATAATTTTCCTGTTTGGGTTGCCATTGGAAAATAAAATCTATGCAACTTGTTAAATAACACATTAAGAGAGTTTAATAAGCAATAAAGTTTGGCAGTTTTGACGCACCATGAAGTCTTTTTCTTAGAATTATATTTCACGTGATGAAATTTCATTCTAGTTAATTGGTATGCTAATTCCAAGTAAATAGTAATTTCATGTTATTTATTATTGTAAAATGTATTTGGCAATTTGTTACCTGACGTGGTGTGTAGTTTTCTGCCAAGCAAATGGCAACATTGTGTATGCTATGTATAAAAATTCATCTCTATATAATATGCGTGGGCCAGTGGGGCTCTCAATGAAGATCACTGATTCCTACTTTTCATTCATTTCTGTTAGTATTTTTACATCTAGCTCATCCTCCTTCTGCTGGCATCTAAATCCTGGATTAGCCATCAAACTACTGTTTTTCTACCTGGCCTCGTATAACTGTAACTTCCAAATGCTATTCCTTGCTTCCACCTAAACGTCTACCTAATTTTACCCATACATCTTTGGACCTTGCCAAGCTGTCTCACATCTATATTGCTTCAATCATCCAATGTTTACATGTTCTAGAGTAGCCTCACCATCTTGGAGAATAGAAGATAATAAAACATAAGAATTCTAACCATTTGAGTAGACAAAATACATGAATTTCATGGTTGACAATGAAATTGATACAAGATAAGTTATCTACAGCCTGAGTTCAGCAATTATTATTTTGCAATGCCAACTGTTAAATGAAACACTGACCATTAATTCAATCTGTTTAACCTCTGATTTCAGTAATTCTGCCTTCTCTTTGGCCAACGTAGCCTCAGTTTCAGCATTTTGCTTACCAATCTCTGCAGCATCCAGAGCTACCTCCAGTTGTTTCAAGCGGGCACTTCCTTCACCCTCCTTCCTTGTGCTATCAATGATCTCTCTGCATTGATAAAGCATCACAGTACAAAACAATCAACGTTCTTGCTCCATATGTAAATCTAAAAATGAATCACATTACACATAGCTCCTGCCTAGGTCTTTCTGACATCCAGCATATAGTCATCATCTTCATACTAACATACTTTAGGTATTGCAAATTATCTTAAAGTCTAAAACAATAACAATCTTAGGGATCAACATACGCAAATACTTAGGTTTCCTTTTCTTTGGGGTAAAACCATGAATTGTCTACCACAATTTTGGTGCATCTTCTCTATATCCCGTCACAAACAATAGTTTACAATACTTAAAAACCCAAACTTTAAAGAAGGACCCACTGGGTAGGACCTAATTGAGAGAGGATGCACCAAAAGTTGTAGCCAACATTCAAAATCCATTATGTATAGCTGTTTTGTCCACTAGCATGTTTAATCCCCAAATAAAGCTTTTTATAAATAAATAAATAATGGGTTAAATACCATTTTTGCCATGGAAGTTTAACCTAAGGAGCACTGGTCACCCAGAAGTTTTTTTGGTCTCATTTTTGCCCCCAAACATTAACAAAATGGAGCAAATATGTCACGGAAGTTTTTTTTAGGAGCAATTTTGTCCCTGGAAGTTTACAAAGAAGAGCAACAATTCAACGGTTAAGATCAACGAATGGGCAAGATTGCTATGTTTTTAAACTTCCGGGGCAAAAATGAGACCAAAACAACTTCCAGGTAACCAATGCTCCTTAGGCTAAACTTCCATGGCGAAAATGGTATTTAACTTATAAATAATCAATAGTATTGACAGCGCTTCCAACAGCTCCAAGAGTAAATTATTAATATAGACAGTCATATTCATAAGAAACTATAGCAACTGTCATACTTCTGTAAAGCAGCAAACTTCAGAGGTACATCCTCAAGACATGAGACACCAGGAATATCCTTAATCATCAATTTCCATGATGACAATTGATTTTCTAACTTCTCCTTACTTAGCTGGACTTCCTGTAATTTAGATAGTTCTGATTCTGCCCTTTCTCTACGGTTCTTTTCCTCTAGTAATTTCTCTTTCAAAAGCTCATAGTCCTCAAAACATGATTTTAGCTTTCTTGCTTCCCTTACTTCAGATTCCTAAAATGCCAACATAAACAGGATATGGTTCAGATTTCAAGACTCAGATAGCTATAGGTGAAAGAAATTACAGTGAGCTACACTATTTATTTAGCAAACAGCTTTGTTTATCCATCACCTTCATTATTTCAGAAATGAAAATAAGTGTGTAAATGGAAGAGAAGGAAAGCCAAGCAGCAAGCATAGGAAAAAACATCTTCAAATAAAATACATGAGAAATACCAGAGTTGTATGCCAATGATATGCATGTACATTGCATACCGTTATGGAATCCAAATCGCACCTTAGTCCAATAAAATATTAGTTTCTATTATGATTATTTATTACATAACTTTCAAAAAAAACTAACAGTATGATTATATTTTGCAAGACCAGATATGATATGTAAAGATAATAAAAAGTTAAAAGTTAGTTAGGGGTTGTTAGGAAATATATCCGTTTGAAAGTTACTTAGTTTAGGATTAGCTTGGTCATTAAGTCACTCTAGTCTAAGGGCCTAATCTGTTATGGTTATAGATCAGAAATAGAATATAGGACAGAAATCTTTTTCTTCGTTGCTTTGAACAGAACAGAATATGGTGAGGCAGAACCAATAGAGACAGCCAAGGAAGGACTGCTCTGATACCACTGTTATGGTTATAGATCAGAAATAGAACATAGGACAGAAAGGCACAAGAGTAGGAGTAGAAAGACACAAGAAAGGAGATTAGAGATATTATGGCTCTCAAACAGCTGAATAAGTGGCATGCCAAACATGCTTGTACAATGGAAGGGGATGGCTATTTATAAATGATAGCCATCCTCAAACCGTTAGTAGGATAATTTACTAATTATCCTACTAATTATGTTTTTCTTCACTTAAGTCCCTAGAGATAGTTTTACAATTAAGTCCCTAGGTTTACATTAATAGTTTCTATAACATAATCCTATTGTAAATCAGATTGTGGTTAATATGAAATAATAGTGTTTTCTGAATTCTCTTGCCTCTGTTTCTTCCTCAAGGTTCCCTCTATGTCTCTGCCTTCCTCTTTCTCTAAACCCTCTCCTGCTTCTCTTCTCTTTTCTTTTCCCTCCTTCTCTCTTTTCTCATTCAATACAGAATTACAATTCTGTATGAATCAGAGGTATCAACACTCTGAGTTGTGTGTATTATTCAGTTGAGAGTATTACAATATATAGGCTCAAGAGTGAGCCATTAGAGGAGAGAATCATGCAATTACATTAAATGATAATTACTCTAATCAGATCACTACAAATTAGGAGTAATAAAGGGTCAATCAGAGAGATTTATGGGATCTTGATTATGATTTGATTCTAATTTCCAACACTCCCCCTCAAGATGGAGAATATATGTCAACCATTCCCAACTTGCATTGAAACCATTCAAATTTAGCTCTTCCCAGTGGCTTTGTCATTACAATGCAGAGTTTTTGCGCATGAATAAAGGTGATAGCTTACAAGCTCATAATCACCTGAACTATTCCTTTGTATGGTTCACCATAGTCTTGTATTTTAAAAATATTTATTAAAAATAAAAATAAAAACAACAACAACAACAAAATAACAATAACAATCAGAGCCAAATCAAATTCTGAGTTGAAGGGTGGAGAAAACAATTATCCCATCTCATGCGTGAATAATAATGTCAACTCCACCGTCCAAACCAGCCCAATTGTATGAACTAGTTACTACTGTAGTTGTTCCATGCATCAATTTATGGTTATACAACTTTAGAACATAATAACAACAATTAAAAAGGAAACAAAATATAAAATGAGAGCCAACATACATAGTTCCGAAGCTCCTCCTGCAGATGTTTAGTCAAAGAATCATTATTTGATGAATTTGCTTCTTGAAAAGTCAAAGTTGATAGTTTTTTCTCAACTTCACTCTTCTGGTGCAAGCACTGGAACAAAAACCATCAAGTAGTGCTATTATAACTCCGCTGGAAATAGAAATATGACACCTACCTTTATACAAGATACATGACAAAAAAAAACCAAAAAAAAAAAAAGCCTACATAAATATCAACCAGAAAATCCCTCGGTTACTTTGCAGGGCCTACCACAAAGTAATATTTAGCATCATTGACTAAGCAAAGCATAGTTAACAGAAAACACTCAAAAGATAATAAAAGCCAGCATGCAACAAAACAGCCTTCCAAACCTCATCAAATTGCTTCTTAAGCTGAGCCAGCTGGTCTTTAAGCAGCTCTGCTTCTCTCTCAGCATGATTAGCTCTGCATTCCATTCGTTCCAGCTGCCACAAAGAAGTTAATTGAGCTATAGTTGATAGCTGTAAATGGCCAATTTAGCCTTATCTATTAACAGCAAAATAGCAACTTACGTTTGCGGTTATTCTAGAAATAGAGAGCTTTAAGTCACTTTGCAGTTGGGAATGCTCATCATTAAGACGCTTTTTTTCCCTCTCTATGCTATCTGATAGATGACCTAGCTTCATATCTAAAGAGGTTGCTTTCTCTTCTGCTGAAGCTGCATGAGACTCTGCTTTCATACGAAGGTCAGTCTCATTTTGGACCTTTACCTAATTCCATTTAGGGGGAAATCACTTAGCATGGTTGGACAGTAATAATAAAGAAAAAACCTTGCACATTATGATCGAGACCAAGCAAAAGAGCTGATATCCGACCATGAATTTATATTAAATATCAAAATATTCATCTCCTCAATGGAATGAAAGGGAGTTACAAGAAACTCACAATACAAAAGGAAATTGCACTCAGCACATTCAAACTCACTAACACAATAAAACAGAAGAAGAAAATGAAGAAGAAATATGATCTTCCTCCACTCCCAATCTAGCATTCGAGAGGCTAGAACTCCCCACACCACTTTCAATTTTCAAAAGACAAAACCTTCCTCTCTCAAGACAAAAGGGAAGATTTAAAGACCAAAAAGTTACAAAAGACTGAACATAACCCTAGCTGCACCTAATCCCTAATCATACATCACTTCTTTTCCCCAATGGCCAAGAACCTTAGGATAATTTTCTTATCCACAGGAGTTACTCTTTCCTACACCATTTCCCTTCCCACAGATTCTGCTATAGGCCCGAAGAAAGGATTTGATAATCTGCTCTAAGTCTTCGTCTCTATCACATTATCACAGAATTTAATTTAGTTTGAGGTATTGCCCAGTAGTATGCAACCATATAGCTTCAAAACTTAAAGTCAAATAATAGAAACAACCTTATTATTGGTAAATTTAGATTAACGCAACATTACTTTTAATAACCATCATAAAAACCCTCCGATGCAGCATTAGATAAGAATGGAGAAGACAATGAAGAGAGTTTCTAGTTAAAAAGCATTCAAAAACATACAACAAAAGAGGATAGGAGACTCACATGATTCTCATAACCCAAATACCAACTAACTTCATGCTTCTCTCTCCTGTCTCCACCAACTATATTCTTTACTTAACAACTATATGTCCCTTTTCCCACCTATTTCATTCTTTTCCTAATTCTTGCTATGTAGAACCCTAAGACAATATATTATATCAACTATCATAAGAATCTACCACTGTACCCTTTTCGTTGAATCTAGAGTTCCCAATAGACCAAGAATTCTGTACAATGTAAAAACCTTTAAAACTTGGTTCATAAAACAAGAATGCAGTCTAAATGAATTTGGAATGAGTTAAACTTCAGAGCTCAACTTTGAAGAAAGAGATCAAGGATGATTTAGGATCAAAGAAAATAAGGATGAAACCATACTGAGACTACAAATCCAGTACAAAGGTTGGCTTCTACTTCAGTTTGAAAGTTATAAGTTCAAGTTTCCAAATTAACGCCTAAAAAGAACACTACTTCACATCAAATTAGAGTTAAATTTTAAAAGAAAAGATAAAATAATTTAACATCTAATTCATCATTTGGTGAACAGATAGGCATGTAAGTAATCCAGCTAACCTAAGTCTTCACTCTGAGAATACATTAAGAGACAGACAAATAAAATTTATTTGTCAGCTGCCATCTTATTGAATGTGTGCGTGTGTGAGTGTGAAGCACACCTGAAGTTCACTGTTCAATTGTATTTGCTTTCTCAATCTGTCTTGCGAATCTGAGACCACCTTCAGAAGCTGCTCTTGAAGTGCCTGTTCACGCCCTTTTGCAGCAGCAAGTTCCTGTTCACAATATAAGAGCTGATCCAGAAATTTCTTCCTCTCAGACTCTGAAATAATTCATACTGAGTCAAATGAGAGAAGGTGTGAAATGATCTATCAATAACATCATATGAAAAATGAATTCCAACAAATAAGGAAAAGATGTGTGCGGCTACAGCAAGGGGAAATTTCAAACATATATTCAGCAATGTGTTGACCTTTATTCAACAAAAGTTTAAAATCAAAGACATTTTAAGAAACATCTACCAACCAACTTTGCCGAAATTCTCATTCAAAGTCTCCAACTTAGATTGATATTCACGAGCTTGATTCTCAGCTTTGCTCAAGGCGTCTAGAAAATCCGCTTTAACCTGCAATAAACCGAAAAGAAATTGCCAACGAACTAACTAAACCGGCCGGGCCACACTAAAAGGAAACTAACATTTCTATCCTCCTGCGAATAAAATCAATGAACTTTTTTTGGGATAAAACTTCACTCGAAAGCTAAAGCTGACAAACCATTTGGCGGCATTGATAAGTGCAGAGCATGTGCTCGGAAACGGACGGCTCTGGCACTGGAGAATCTTCGTAGATAACGAGCTGGCCATCCGCCGCAACCTGAGGGCTCTCCGGCGGCCTTGATTCGCCGCGCGACCTCTTCGGTTGTGGAGTTCTCAGTATCATCCTTCCGTCTCAAGGATTCCACCGAGGTTTTTTCTTGCCGTTGATTCAGACCGGAGAAACAAAGCCAGCGTAGTGACGCAACACGAGTTAATTTAAAAAGCGAAGGCGCCAATTTCCGAATGACGGCTTTGCGTCGAGCCCCTTTGGAACAATTTTATGAAGCCCTTGAGATTTTTCATAGCCTTTTCAGGACGGGAATCCCCTAGATTCGCAGGGACGAAGTTGGTGTGTATAGTGAAAGATATCCAAGCGTCCATTCAATCTGACCGCCTATATCATGCCATATGTTTTTCAGTCAAAGAATTAATTTTAAAAAGAATGAAGATGGAATTGGAAATTGAAATAGAATGTTATTAATGAAGATGGCTTAGTAGAGTGATTTGTACTATGGTGACTTTGATCATAGGGTTCCAAGTCTGGTAAGCATCAACTATTTCTCACTTTTCATAAATGCTAACAATGTTGCTTTATTAGAGATTTTAAAAGATGAGATAAGGAAATGAGATATGAGTTTAATATTGGCACGTTATATTATTATTAATTTGAGAAAAATTGTCTTATGAGATTTATGATTTTGGAAAGAAAATGTGAAATGTTGGAAGAGAAGCTTTATCTTAATTATTGTTTACAATAGCATGTCCATTAGTCATCATGAGATAATATATTGCATTATTTGTTACCATGATGTTGACTGATTGAGAACAATAGATAGAAATTGGAGAAAAATACTAAGGACCCGTTTGTTATAAAGAAAGTATGGGGAGGGAAAGGGAAGATCCCAATCTTCCTATGGATTTGGGATGTTTGGTACGAGAGAAAGTCCAACAAGATCTTCCAAGAAGGTCCAATCTTCCCTTATTTGAGGGAAGATGTTTTCTATCCGAAAATGAAAGGAAAGCTATAATCTTCCGGAAAGTGTCTTTTGATGATTTACCCCCGAAATTCAAATTTGGCGGGAAGTTCGAACTTAAGGGAAAGTTCAAATATTGGCGGAAAGTTTGAATTTGGCGAATTTTTTTTCACGAGTTCAAACTTAACAAGAATATATTTTTAAAAAATATATTTTAGCAAAAAATATTTTTCTTTTTTATTTTGAATTAATTTCTTTTGAGGGTAAAATAGACATTTCCTAATTCCTTACCAACTACTTTCTTTATTTTCTTCCTACCAAACAACTCAAACCATCTTCCCTCATCTTTCAAATCTTCCTTTCCTTTCCTTTCCTTTCCTTTCCTTTCCTCTTCCAAACTTTCTTTGTAACAAACGAGGCCTAAGAACAATAGATAGAAATTGGAGAAAAATACTATCACATGGTAAAACCCCCTATTAGGGCAAACTAGCTTGGTTTATTCATTCCTATAGAGGATAGGTCTTTGATGTGACTCATTCGTCCCCTTAAAAAAAGACATACTCTTATAGTTCTTTTTGTTTCCTACCTAAGGAATAGGTCCTTGTAATTGTATAAACATCTCTATAATAATGGGTTAGTCGAGCCAATGGATTAAGAGTTTGTGGTTCAAACTGGAGTAAAGTGCTCACCGGACGAGCTCCTCTTTGTCTCTCACCCTTGCAAAGGAAGTATTCATGAGGTGAGTTTAAGTGAAGTATTTTAGAATGTTGTCTGTTGAGTTTGAGGCCTCAAGCTAAGCTCCTTTATCCATCATAAATGTTACAATTGCATGTTTATTGTTTTATCGCGTGTGATTACATGAATCACTTTAATTAATCATAATGAACTTCCGTGTGCATTTTCCTTTTCTATTACGGTTAAGATTCAAAAAGTAACATCACTCTTTTATAACCTCAATAGTCTTGTCATGATTCTTTTTCTTTCCTATCAAAGTTATCATTACAAAGTAAGTTATGGTATATAAGTTAGGGTGTTACAATATGACCAAGTCACATAGTCCCTGTTTTATACTTGTTTGAAGGGGATATGAGAAAAAAGTCTATTTTCAAGAGGGAATATGCTATTTTGGCTGCCTGTTTGGAGGCACCCCAAACCTAAGTTTTGGAAACAAAATCTAGGTTTTGTAAAAATTTGTCAAACATTCATTTTTATCCAAAAGCTATTCTCTAAAAGCTATCTTCCAAGAATCATTTTTACCTTATAAATCTCAAAAGCTATTCTCCAAAAGCTTTTTACTTTGTAAATCGTGAAAATAATTTTTTCAATACCAGTCAGTATCCTGAAATATTTCATGATCTTAAAAATTTATTTTAGGATATTTAAAAAAATATTTTAGGGTAACAATGAATCTTGAAAAAATATTTCAGGGTACTAAAAAGATACTTAATACCGACTAAGTATCGAAAACATACTTCTCTTGGCCTTAAAAATTTATTTTAGGATATTGAAAAAATATTTCGTGGTAACAACGGATCTTGAAAAAATATTTCGAAAGTACAAAAAAGATACTTAATATTGACTGGTATTAAAAACATACTTCTCTTGGTCTTAAAAATTTATTTTAGGATATTGAAAAAATATTTTAGGATAACAACGGATCTTGAAAAAATATTTCGAAAGTATTGATTGGTACTAAAAAGATACTTAATACCGATTTGGTACTAAAAACATACTTCTCTTTGTCTAAATTTTTTTTTAGGATATTGAAAAAATATTTCAGTGTAACAATTGATCTTGAAAAAATATTTCAGGGTACTAATGGGTACTAAAAAAATACTTAAAGATACTGAAAAAAATATTTCCTGATCTTAAAAAAAAGTAGCATATTGAAAAAATATTTCAGGGTATAGAAAGGTACTAAAAAGTATCTTAAGGATACTGACTGATACTGAAAAAATAATGATGATGGCATAGAAGAGAGAAAAAGTAGAAAAAAGTTGCTTTTCACAAAATCTAGGTTTTAATGTAGAATAGCTTTGGGAAAAAAAAATGTTTGGTAAGGTTATAACAAAACCTAAGTTTTGATGCCTGAAAAAAAGGGATAATGGTCTTAAATGCCATAGAATTTTTCGCTCAGAGCACTGGTAAGACGGAAGTCTTTTTTGGACCAAAAATGCCACGGAAGTTCACAAAACGTAGCAATTTTGCCCCTCCGTTAATTTTGACCGTTAAGTTTAATTGAGTCCACACATGGCATGCCACCTCATCCATCAAAAGTATCATTTTTGCCCCGGAAGTTTTTTCTGAGGAGCAATTTTGCCCCAAAAGTTTTTACTAAGGAGCAATTTTGCCTTGGAAGTTTACAAAAGTAGCAATTTTGCCCTTCTTTCCCCCAATATTAAATTTGACTATTAAAGCAGTCAAAGATCACACATGTCATGCCTTGAAAAGGTCAAACTTGAAGTCAGAGAAGGAGATCCTTGAGATGTTGAGCTCAAAGAAGCCAGAATTTGTGAAGCCAAATTAGTCAAAGGAACTGAAAGGTCTGTCGCAAAACCCAAAGGAAGCATCACTTATTATCTAAGCAAATGAAACGCAAAAACGAGAAATAAATTGTTCCAAAAATTGGTTCAAAGAAAAACAAATAAATAGTGATAATATTTACGTTTGTATAGATCGATCATTTGCTTAGATCATAAGTGATGCTTCATATGGGTTTTGCGACAGACCTTTCATTCCCTTTGACCAGTTCGGCTTCATAAATTCTGGTCGCATTGAGCTCAACATCTCAAGGATCTCCTTCTCCGACTCCAAGTTCGACCTTTTCAAGGCATGACATGTGTGGTCTTTGACTTATTTAATAGTCAAATTTAATATTAGGGAACAGAAGGGCAAAATTGCTACGTTTTGTAAACTTTCGAGGCAAAATTACTCCTTAGTGAAAACTTCTGGGGCAAAAATGATACTTAACTCTTTTGATTGATGAGGTGGCATGCCACGTGTGCACTCAGTTAAACTTAACGGTCAAAATTAACGGAGTGGCAAAATTGTTACGTTTTGTGAACTTCCGTGGCATTTTTTGTCCAAAAAAAAAACTTCCGTCTTACCAGTGCTCCTGAGCGAAAATTTCCATGGCATTTAAGACCCTTATGCCTTGAAAAAAAAATAGGGGTGTTTGGCAAACTTTTGTCAAAACCTAGGTTTTGGGCAGAATAGCTTCTGGACAATTGTGTTTGACAAACTTTTGTCAAAACCTAGGTTTTGAAGTTATCCAAACATTATTAAAAACCTAAAAGCTATTTTCCAAAAATCATTTTTACCTCGTAAATTGTGAAAATCATTCTTCAAAAGTCATTTTTACCTCGTAAATTGTGAAAATCATTTTCCAAAAGCTACTCTCAAACGGGATCTCAAGGTGCCAATATGTTAGAAACATTATTTAAATTTGTTTTGTATCTGCAGCATTTAATAATGGAATGAAATTTCTTTTCTTCGGGAATGTCATCCCTCATAAACTATTTCTTTATGACTATCATATGGAATCCAACAATGTGCTTGTTTGGAGAGCAGCTTTTGGGGGGGCATTTTTGGAGAAGCCGAGGAGAAGCCTAGTGGAGGTGTATTTTTTGTGTTTGGATTAGCTTTTTTCCCACCCAACTTTTACCCAAAAAGTGGCTTTTTAAAAAAAGTTCCTGACCTAAGCTTTTTTACAAAAGCTCCTGACCCAAGCGTGGGCCCTTCCACCAAACACTCGTTAGGCCCCTTATATATATGTCCCTTTTTTACTTTAATTCTTTTATTTTATTTTCCTTTTTTAAGGGAAAAAGACGAATAAATACTCTTTGAACTTGCAAAACCCTCATAAGCCCACTGAATTTGTAAAAGGACTGGGATGTGACACAGACTTTTAAGGGATATGCAAATTCATGCCAAATGACTACAATGCCCTTGTCTTAGGTTATGAAACTCATTCCATTAAATTTTCCAATCTCTCGTGCCTACCGTAGCCCCGCCTTCGTCTTCTTGACGCGCCGTCGTGGATGACGCACCCTCCACCGTGGACGCCACTCCCTCCGCCATGTCATTCCAATAAATCAAAAGCACCTCAACTGAAAGCAACACACTAACCCATCCACTAAAAATCAAACAAATGAGAAGTGCAACAACACGCTCAACTACTGACAAGCAAAGGATCACTTTGTTTTTAGGTCAAAAATCCAACAACAACAAAAATAAGTTTTTAAAAACAAGAAAGCAAATACCTTTTGGTGAAGATTTCGAAATTGTGAATAGAGATATGATGTCGTAGGTTCGAATAACACAAACACTCGCTGAGATCGTTAACTCACCTGTCCAATTGGGTTTACAACCTAAATCGTGAACAGAGCTCAATCGTCCAAAATAATACTTTTGGCGCAGGGTTTAGGGCGCGCGGTAATTTTTTAGGGAGAGGGGTTTGGGTTTGGGGTCGAGGGGTTTGGGTTGGGTTAAGATTCCGACGACATCGTGAATGGAAAGAACGTTTTGTTCTTCTTTTTTCTTTCTGAGACATTGGACATTGGAGTGTAATATATCTCACTCCAGTGAACACTTGGAGTGTGATTTATCACACTGGAGTGTGATTTTTTTTTTTTTTTTACTCGCCTTTTGTAAATGGCAATGCTTTATTTGTAAATAGCGATGGTATTTTTGTAATAATGCATTTTCTTTGTGTTTTGTAATTCATAGGCAAGAATGGAAAAGGTATTTTTGTAATAATGCATTTTCTTTGTGTTTTGTAATTCATAGGCAAGAATGGAAAATGCCCAAAAAAATTTGTAAATGGCGATGGTGTTTTTGTAATAATGCAGGTGTAAACCATTTACAAAATATCATCGCCATTTACAAATAAACCATCGCCATTTACAAATAAACTATCGCCATTTACAACTTTGTTTGGGATGTTTCATTCTTGCCTCTGAAATGAAAACATAAAATTCATGCATTATTACAAAACTACCATCGGCATTTACAAATTAATCATCGCCATTTACAAATTTTTTTGGGCCTTTTGCATTCTTGCCTCTGAATTACAAAACACAAAGAAAATGCATTATTATAAAAATACCATCGCCATTTACAAATTTTTTTGGGCCTTTTCCATTCTTGCCTCTGAATTACAAAACACAAAGATTATTGTAGCAGCAAAGTCTTGCTTGTGCACTCTTTCCCTGAAAATTTGAAACATCATGGATGGTACCAGAGGAAGCACTCCACATCAGAATTAGAAGCTTAAACCAGGGGAGTACTAGTTCCTTTCCCTCTTTATATTTTTGTAATATTAAGGACAATGTTTGATTTAAGTGTGGGGGAGGGATATAATTTATTTGGTTATGCTTGTCCTTATGCAGTTGAAAAGATTTTTTTATTATCTGAGATTTTTGTATTGTTTAGGATTGACCTTAATTTTGAGTTTTCCCCATCTTAGAGAATATTATCAAGTTAAAAATTAAAATAGAAAAAGAATGTTTCAATTAAGCCTCTAAGCCTTAAATTTTTGTGTCAATCTCAAGAATAGGGATTAGTTTGTAATATGATCGACAGATTATTAGTTTATGAATATTTTGATACATGATTTCTTTAGAAAATTAGATGATGACCTTTGCTAGCTAAGTAAAACTTTTGTTTAGGGAAATGATTCAAATAAATAAATAAATAAAAACACACACACACACACACAACTGCAATGACTTCTCTAGACCTTACTGAATAACCAGGGGCACTTCATCACCATTGTTGGCACTCGCGTCAAATGGTAAAGTCAAAGAGCCTTTGAGGTGCCGGTTGGAGTAACTGAGTAACCGGTGCTGCATTACCTATGTGCAGGGTCGCGTCAAAAGGGGACCTACAACGGCCTAAGAAAAAAAACACAAAAAAAACAAAAATGAAAGAAAAAAAACTATGTTTTACCTGAGGATCCCTATTTAATTAAATGAAAAGCTTGGTTTGGGGGGGCATATGAATTTTTCTATAGAAGTTGAGTAGTGTAATATTCCTCTACTAATCTTATTGTTGCAATTATTACTCACCGAACCTTTGATCATGGCATGTTAAGAGAAAATTACAATTGTTTAAGGTTGTTGGCTTAGTGATCCATTCTTAGAAGACATTAACTTGAATAAAACTTGATAACATGATCTAGGTGTGGTGGTCAACTGCTCTCTATTTAGGAATTTCATAAGCAATGTTCTTTTCAGATAATGAATTCTCTTTCTTTTGCTTGAGGAGAAGCAAATGTTTAAGTGTGGGGGAATTTGATAAGTATATATTTGATAATTAAATAAGTATAGATTATGAGATATATTGGATTAAATTTATTAATGTTTTATACTTATTTAATTATCATTTATATATTTTTCTATCCTTTAATTGATTATAGGATAAATAGATATTAACATATAAAATTTACTCATATCCTAACTTATTTTGCAGGAGATATGGTGTGATCTAACCAAAAAGAAAATATCAAATAAAAGGAAACAATTTATTAATATGTGTGTGTGTGTGTGTGTGTGTGTGTGTGTTGGAAATCAAAGATTGGATTGATTGATATTTGGGGGGGGAGGATCGAGACGCAAGCCACGTGCATAGATTAAATTTATTAACTACAAAATATATAAAAAGGGAGATATATAAAATAAAGGGAGACCGCGAACAATTTATTAATATATATATATATGTGTGTGTGGATTGGCCACAAATATATTAGCGCAGACACAGAGCATTAGTAGTAGACGCACGACGGAGATAATGACAAGAGGCGCAGATCTGAGGAATTGAAGAAGAGTTGCAGTACACGGCGCAATAAGGAGAAGGCTCCACTGTTTTGTGATCTCTTCTTCTTCTCTTTCTTTATTCTTTGAATCGGAATTCTTATCTTTTTGTTATGGATTTTATTAGAGCCATGTGTGGCTGAATTTCCTTTTCAACCTGGGGGATCTATGAACTTGTTTGAGACTTAGAGATTATTCCCACAAATTATTTTTGATTAATTTTATTTCAGTTTATTTAATCTTGCATTTATTGTTATTGCTTAGTAATTGGCCACTATTAAGCATGTTTTAGGGATTTTGGGTTGAACTTGGAAGAAAGAATCTTAAATTGACCTTAGATTAAAAAATGTGGAATTAGATTTTAATCTAATTTGCGTCTAGGATAGGTATATACCTAGAAGCTCCACATAATCAAATTACAGTGAGTCCGATCTAAAACACATCTTATTCAGTTATGTGAGGCATTACATAATTAATTAAGATAGGTATATAAATGGAGTGGAAGGCATTTATAGACATTAATACTCTAGATTAGCTAATTAAGTTAAGTCAAAATTAATTTAGTGGGGATAAAATCTAAGAAACAAATAAGGGATTAGTGACTCTAGGTTGCTCGTTCGATTAGTTTGGTAGTTTTTTTATTTTAATTTTGTTTTAATTTCTTTTGTCTTAATTAAATCCAATTTGTTTTGCTCAACTTAAATGAAAGGGTAAAATTAATGCTTAACTGAAGTTTATGATACTAAGTCCTTGTGGGAATGATACTTTTCTTATCACTTTATTACTTGATAAGACCCGTATACTTGACCCTAGATTAAATAATGTGGAATTAGGTTTTAATCTAATTTGCGTCTAGGATAGGCATATACCTAGAAGCTCCGCATAATCAAATTAGAATGAGTCTGAGAGAAAAAAAATCTTATTTAGTTGTGTGAGGCATTACATAATTAACTAAGGTAGGTATATAAGTGAACCAGAAGGCATTTATAGACATTGATACTCTAGGTTAGCTGAGTTAGTTAAGTAAAAATTAATTTAGTGGGATTAATTCTAAGAAACCAACAAGGGATTAGCGACTTTAGGTTGTACTTCTTAATATTGGAATTTATTCTTTTGTGCAAAGTTCTGCTATTATTAGTTTCTTATTAAATTTATTTTATTTATTGAGATCAATTCTGACTTGCTCAACTTAAATGGAATAAGGGAATTAATATCTAATCACTAGTTAGATTGAGTCCTTGTGGGACGATACTTTTCTTTTCACTCTATTACTTGATACGGCTCATGCACTTGTGAGTCTATAGGCTATAAAGTTTTGCCCTATCACTAAGCCTTATTCATATAGCTACAAAACAACGTATATTTATGTGCAACAAACTGTATATATGAGCTTCCTTATACATGCTTTAGCATTTATTTATATATGTTGTACATTTTCCCAGCGTGATAATACAAGTTTTTTCTCCATTTTTTTTGTAAGTGCAGCTATATGCACACACACACACACTATATGCATATATATATATATATATATCTAAGACCACATTTTTCCTATTCCTTTTGATATGCAGCGATAATATATACATATATATAGATAACATCACATCAAGTTTCCTCTCTCTTCTATGCACATATATATATAGAAACTAACCCAACAAGTTATTATGTGTTTCCTCCATTCTTTATATATAGCCTAATTACTTAGAACTTATAGTGTACCAAAAGCTTTATGCTTTTTGGATTGAATGGACGTGAAATAGAAGCAAGTCAGCATCAGGAAGTAGAAGAACAAATAATAATGAAAGAAGATAACAAATGAAGAGTCAAATGAAGATAAGATGATAGAATGGGGCATGTGGGTGGGCATGCTTGAGAGGATGTGACATGAGGGGACATATAGCTGTCTTCCGGGGGAAGTTCTAACTCTGGGAGATTTTTAATTATATTTTTTAATTCTGCGATCTTCTTTAGATCCTGTTTGTTAAACTTCCTCTCACCTCGAGGGGTTAACTTTGAGTACAAAGGTCCTGTGTACTTTGTGAGATTAGGGATATAATTTCTAGCATAATTAAGTATTCCTGCTCTATTTTTATGTGTAAAGTGAACATATATATATATATACACTCAGTAATATACTTTCTTTTCAAAGGCAACAACACACTTATATTTAACAGCACACACAGTAAGATTTTCCATTCTTTTCTCAATGCAGAAATATATCAACAAAGTCAAGTTTTAAGAGTTTCAACTGATATATATATATATATATATATATATATATAAATAGAATCGGTCTTTGTTTCACGATACATATGTGTGTGTGTGCGCGCGCGCGTGCACGCCGTGAGAATACACTTGTATTTCCTTGAAAGATTATTGCTTTAACCGAAACCATTTTTCTAGAAAATGACAGCAAGCAAGCATTATATATATATATATATATATATTTATGTATGTATGTATATATATATATATATATATATATTTCAAGAGCAAGTTTTCCTCTCACTTTCATATGTGACGTTGGTATATATATAAGCTTTTCCCCTGTTTTAAGGCTTTCAAAATAGAGAACTCATGGTGCTAAATTACCTACATCCTAACATTAAGAAACTTGCACTGGTTTATAATGGGAATAAGAAGGAAGAGAAGTTCAAAGGTTACCTCCTCCTTCACAGTTCTCACTCTCACTTTTTGTCTCTCCTTTCTCCTTCTCGGCTCTCCGCATTTGTCTTTCTTTTAGCTGGTTAAAGTGGATGAATGAAGCTAAGGAGCATGGGTTATATAAGGACCAAAGGGTCCAGTTCGATGCAAGAAAACGTTGGTCCGAGAAGCATGAGCATAGACACGTTTTTGATATTGTTTGGCTCAAGAAGTATGGCCTTCTACTGTTGCTGTAGATGACGCTAAGAGCAGGGTTATTAGTGTGTTAGATTTGCTATTCAGATCTACATTGTTACGTGTTGGGGCTGAGATACTATATGGGGTGTGTGTGTGTGTTTCACTTGGGCTATTAATTCATTGTTATATTGTTGTTCAGACAATGCATTGGTTTGGGCTGAAATGAGTGTGTGTCTCATGTTAGCATTCTAGTTTACTGTTACATGCTAGGCTGTAAAATGAGTTAGGTTTTTGGTTGTATAACAAGACTTTCGACCCGTGCGATGCACGTATATCTTTGTACCAAAAAGACTTGAAATGAATAAGATGGACTAATATATAACAAATTAACCGTTCTATTAAATCAATACACTTTTACAAAGATCATAACATAGTACTCATTCTGAAACCTACACTATTGCTATCAATGAAACAAAAGGTTTTGGAAAATTTCTCTATAAACAACATTTATTGTAGTATTACTGCATTTACCAAACTCGTTTAGTATAAGGATTTTTAAACCACTAAAATTCTTAACTCTAGACATGGCAACATATAATTGCCCATGTGAGAAAATTGGGCTTGGTAGGTAAAGGCCTACATTTGACATTGATTGACCTTGGCTTTTGTTTATCATCATTGCAAATGAAATTATGATTGGAAATTGTCTTCTTGTCATTTTGAATGGCAAAGTGTAGTTTCGAAGGATTCATATCCATTCTCGTGTATCAAAATCTCTTCATCTGCGCTTGTTCCATTCAATGCCTTAGCTTTAACGACATTCTTCCCAAGTTGTGTAATTTGAAGTCTTGTACCGTTGCACAATCCTGCAGCTTGGTCAATGTTCCTTATTAACATAACAGGTACACCAATTTTCAAAACCAATTTATGATGAGGAAAGCCAGAGCATTTAATTGCATTCAGGTATTCTATGTCATATAAATCCGCAAAGCTTTCATTTGCATTGTCGACACGATTTATAGAATCTGAATCGGAAGTATCGCAGACCGCATCTCCTAGCAACAAAGAGCAAATGTAGTCATTCAATGTGTCGACACTCTCTCGTTGTTGGTGTTAGGATTGACCTACTATGCAAGTAATCTTCGTCAAATAGGAGCTCTATTAAACTGGATAGGTAGATTTAACGATACATTTAATTGGATTACAATCATCGTGAAGCAAAAAATCTTCTCGGAATAACGACGCCCGCAATGCCATCGTGTGGTAATCCAATGTCTCCATCTCCTACAAGTAACAACCATTCTAAAAATGATTTTATTTTTTGTTGCTCAATTGGATCGTTGGAAGACTTCAGCCTCATGTTCCTTGTTAATCGCAGTAATTTGCAATCATTCCATAGATAAGAAGTGTTGATTGTTGCATCTACAATCTTTGCTCGCCCACTTTTCGGTATGATCGGAAGGATTTGCCTAAAATCACCACCCATGACGACACATTTTCCTCCAAATATGGAATTGCTCTTCAATAAGTCCCTCAACGTTCTATCAACAGCCTCGACACAATGTTTCTTCACCATGGGCACTTCATCCCAAATAATGATGTCAGTAGCTTTTAGTAAATTTGCCATTGGCAATTGATGAGAAATAGAACAAATGGAGTCTTCATTGACGTCAATAGGTATACAAAACCTAGAATGTGCGGTCCTACCGGATGGTAGTAGAGTTTGCCTATTCACTTGATGCTACATTTAGTATGATTCCCCCATTTGATCTTACAAATCTGTCAATGCATTCCATATAAATGTTTTTCCAGTTCCGCCAAATCCATGCAGAAAGAAGAACCCACCTTTCTTTGAGAAACATCACCCATTATCTCATCAAACACATACTTTTGCTCAGCAGTCATCAACCGTTGCAACCTTTCTGATTCTTCTCTTTCCTTTAGCTTGTTGTAGTTTAGTTCTTTAAGAATTAACTAGTTTGAAATATCAAAGATGTTATCTGTATCAAGTGTAGGAAGTGATGGATAGTCGTTTAGACTCCTACCATTGCATAGCAAGAGTTTTTCAATAATAGATAAGCCTGTAGCTTCTTTATTGGCGGATGATATCTACAAATCTTAGTCAAACAATAAAAGGTATTTAAAAACATGTGATATAAACAAATAATAGATATATATAATAATACGTGAACGTGTTGATATATGAATATTTTGAATACTATTATGAATTGTTGAACATGCATTCGTAGCCATATTTGAATTACTTAACTATCAGTAGATATATTTATCTTGAAATGTTATAATGCACAACAAAAATAACAAAGTACAAATTATAAATATTCAAATACCTGGAAAACGATTGTCACCATGACTAATATGTAACAAATCTTCACATAAAAATCCTTTCCTATGTTCCCAAACAATAGCGGGTTGAGATAAACAATGGCTTAACAACATGCTTGTGAAAAACTAACGTAGATAATTGCCTGATGCCCATGATGATGCCTCTTTAATTGCATCAATGTATTCTTTGTCATCATCTAACAATCCAAGCGCGTAACATGCTTCCCTGAATGTTGGATAAACTAAAGTATTCACAGTTCTTATATCGGTGTAAGTCTTTGCGCCACGAACCTTTGTAAGCAACAAACGAAGATAATATAGTTCTCCTTGAGCTGGGGTAGAATGACCAATCCTTCCAACTGAAAAGCCACGCTCACGAATTTTCCAAAACCTTTTTTCCCTAACAAACGTGAAGTGGTTGGGGAATTGAGAATAAGTCAGTGTTCTTGTGAAAGGGTCATCCTTGTTTTTTTCAAACCAAGCAAGGAACATTGACTCCTTGACCCGAGGGTTGTTCACAAGGGAGGACATTGTTTCACCTAGAGTGTAGTAAATTGATTGCTGTTGAGGCAGATGAAAACTGAGTCTTTCCACAGGTGGATGTCTATGGTGTATTTCGAAACCAAATATTCGCCACAACGCCTCACATGAAGATACATACCTACAATTGAGGTAGTGAGAAACTTCATCAAAAGATTGTTGAGAGCCTAGACTATCATTGTTGTTATATATACCAGAAATGACACGGTCATTCCCTTTGCTAATGTATTTGAACAGGTACTTGATGTCACGTGATTGATTTTTCTTCTCAATGTTCAAATGACCACAAAAGAGTTTCAACAACCTAGCATTATAAGAGACGACAAATCTATTATCAAGCTTAACTCCCTTTCTTGAAACAGTACGACCGTCATTTCTCCTACGATATGTTGGGTAACCTTTTTCATCCAAAATTGTATGTGCATTATATCTTATATCTTTTTGGGAAATACTTTGAACATTTAACATCTTTCATGCAAGGCGCATTTCTTGATGATCGACCACATGGACCATGAACCATGTAGCTCCCAACTAATTCATACAATTCAGGATCTACAAGTTTATCGGTATCTCTCGCGATATTAATTAGTCAACATCAAACGGAGATGTTAATTTGTCCGCCTCAAACAACCATAGTATGATATGTGCATGTGGAAGCCCTCTCTTTTGAAACTCAACAATGTATACATCTACATTTTTCAAAGGCATAAATTTAGTTAAAATGTTTAAAAGTAAACATCGATATTTAAACAATCTTGGAACTATATTGACTATTAAAATGTTAGATCCGGATAATTTAAAGTAATTTTTTTAGAAAAATAAAACAAACATTTAATGATCGATATGCAGATTCTCAGTAAATTATATAAATCCGAAAGTTGATTATCAATGACAAAAAAATATTGAATTACTTTACAATGATTATTTAATCTTGTTCAAATAATAGTAAAAGGATACCTACTTTGATGGAGCCGAGTATCTTATCATCCTTCAAAATCCTCATTAATTTGTCAAGCTTCATGTGGAATACCCTACTCAATATTTCGGTTTGTCGGGGTTTTAAACCGTCTTTCTCACAATGACGAGTAATCTCAGGCCACATTGAGTTGCATGTGAATGTCAGAAATATATCTGGATAACCAGTACAAGCAAAAATGGCCATAGCATCTTGATAGTTTTAAATCATGTATCGTGCGCCACCAGTGAAAGAAGACGGTAAAATAACTCGCCGTCTTGTCGATGAAGGATCCGTCTCTCCTTTGGTAACCGCATCGTTAGTCCACCGTAAAGATCAACCCTTAAATCCTTTTGATGCTTTTAATGTAATCAAGCCTATCGCTTTCAACCATTGAGTATCCGTCTACAATGAACGTTGTAGTAATTTTTTTCCATGCAATATGATCGACCTTTCAAACTTCCTCCTCATTAAACGGAATGTCATGTACTCCTTGGTGTTAGCTTCTTCTTCTTTTTTGTGGTTGATAGTGACTCTTGAGCATGTTCATTTGATGAGTCATAACCGTTGTCTCCATATGGGAAAAGCAACGGATACTGTAATGGGAGATATGCCATATGTAGCTCATCGATTCTTTGTAAACTTCCAGTTTGTCGTTTGACAGTGATGTCCCTTTTTGTATATGAATTATCAAAGCACCTACAATTAGAGCTGCAAGCTCAGAAGTTGTGGGCATATTATATTGCTTAGATTGGCCAGTTACGTTGCTACATCAGATATGACATTCTGCTTAATGATTTCCGCAGCGTTCCTATAATGTTTGACCACACAGTTGTGTTTATCCAGGCATTCTTTTAACATTTCAACAATACTTTGATCCAAATGTCCGCCACCAACATGACTGCTGGGAAAAATCAGAATGTACAACATATTAAATTTGGTGTCATATTTATTAAAGAAATATGTACAATGGGTAAATATATTTAAATAACACTAACCTCACGGTTGAAATTCGATTTGATACTTCATTTTCAGTGTCGTAAATATATAGTTGGGCGTAAACTGGAGGATTTCCTTGAGGAGGCAATAAACTACCAATCAAATGGTGGTTTTGACCGAAAGGACAAATGAATAAGGGCCTCTCCCTTAGAGTTGATTGAATGGTCAATTCTCGCCACCCATAGAGGTGAATGAAAACATCTTGTTGTACAAACGAATATTTCTCAAGAAGTTTTTTGAATGTGATGAATCTTTGTTGAAAAAGAGTTGTTCAAGCTCTTCAGAGGCCTTTTCAACAAAGAAACGATAATCTTTCCTTTACAACAAAGAAATGCCAAACCAAGCAACTAAATTTTTCTTGAGACCTTTCGTCTCTCTCGCAAACCACATATTTGAACCACGTAATTGAAATTCAAGACTAGCATCTCTATCGTCTAAGTAATTGGAATGAAATGTACACGTCGATTGTTGTCGACCACTCCATAAGGGGTAGATGTATCATGTTGATCATTAGTAGCTCTGGAATCTGGTAGAAAATGTTTTCAAGAAGTTTTATTTAAATATGATGAAATCTGACAATAAAAAAAAACAAAAGAGAATGTATTTACTTTTTTAACTGATACTTACTTTCATGTAATGGAATGTCTAGACTTTTGCATAAATCAATAGCTAATTCACGAATTTGTGGCAGATGTTTTTTTTCCTCGCTTCTTTTGATTCACGGATTGTGATTCAGGTTGAACTGTATGAGTAACATTAAGGTTGATGCTGTACATTAAACAACTGTCATAGCGTTGCATGCAATTTGAGCTACTGGGTGTGTTAGTAATATCCGTCAAAACAGATTGGATATGGTTACTTAACAATGGATTCAAAAGAGAAGATTTGGCAGTTGGTAACTCATTCTCGCCATTCCCCGGACAATTCATCGCTACCGGTTAATCAATTTTTAAACACCAACATAATTACAGCAATAATTTTTTGAACAACATTCTGAACATATTCGTTTACCTACAGAACCGGTTTGTTCAAAACTGAATAAATATTGGAATTCGATTGATGAAAATCTAAACAAATATAAGCTTTACAGGATATTAACATCAATATGAAGTGTGACCTCCTCCTTCAACTGGGTTTTTTGAGAGAGTGCTTGTTACGCATAGTTGATTCCCTTTTTTGAGAATAATGAGAGGTCACAAATGCTTGACGTCTTTGATTTATAGATCGGCAAAGTTATATAAGTAATTTATGTAAGTCAATAATAGTTCATATGACTAACCTATTCTTTCATGACAAAGATGGTCTTTAACATTCAAAATAAAACGCGAAAACTGAAACATCTTGAAAAGAACTAATGGCTAGATGTGATTCAATGGTATCTGGACGGTTTGATCCCATTATGTGTTTCAACTATTGGCATAGATCGCCGTGTAAGAAAACATCGTATTTATGAATTTCCAGTTTTTGTTAAAATTGAATCACGAAAGTAAATGGAATTAATTGTCGTGGTTAATGTAGTTGACAAAATTCTTATTTCCTTCCTTTGAAAGACAATTATTCGATCAAATTTTCCTTCCTTTTTTAGTTTCTCTTTCCAAATTTTCTCCCGTAATCATAATGTGATCAAACCACAAAAGTCAACGAAGGTGAAAAAAAATGATATGAACTCAACTTCTTAAGTTGTTATTACTAATTTTCGCACTGAATTAAAACAAAAATACTTACGAATTAGCCTTATAATTCTGATTGGAAATATAATAATGAGTGATTCCATAATTTTGCAAATTAAGTGAGTCATACATTCATACTTTAGTATGTCAAAACTCCAGATTCTTTGCAGCTCTTTAAGGATATTAATATTTATAATATATCACTTTGGTCTTATTTATAAGAGAAAATCCATATAAAGACGGTTGAATTAATATTTATTACCTATCTTCAAAATCGAGTCTATGTATCATTCGAGAACATGTTTTTTTCCTTGAATATTAAATTAATAATATGTATTAACGGTTAACCAAATCCCAACATTAATTCTTCAAAAATGGATTAGAGATTCCAACAATCAATGGAAAATGGAGTTTTTGGTGATTTTTGGGAAATGCCTATTACTTGGTTATGATTTTTGATTCAATTATGATTTAATGTATATTTTCAATTTAAATTTATTTTATTACCTTATCTTCAAAATGGAAACAATATCCTAATTAATTCGAATGGCTTGAAAATGAAATGTGTAATCGTAGCCCACAATTATTATTAAAGTCGTCAAACTTTCTGGAGCATTGGGAAATTATCTAAACTACAATAATAAAAATTAAGAATTAAATAGGAATAATATCCTAATAAATTCAAATAACTTGAAAATGAAATGTGTAATTTTAGCCCGTAATTATTATTGAGAGGATCAAAATTTCTGGAGTGAAGGGAAATTGTCTAGGAAATAAGTTATATTTGTTTTTTAAAAAAGAAAATTACTTTAACGGGTATTAACTGAATTATTTATCCAACCATACAATGTTTCACATTTTTGAATTGTCACTTTTGTCACTATATCACACTCCCGATCAATGAAGTAGTAAAAAAATATTTGCTTACGTAACCAATAATTATTAGCAATACGGTCATCGTGGATTTATTAATTCTAAATAACATTACAAAAATAATAATCCGTAAAACAAAAAACATAATACTTACTTGATCTAACTTAGCAATGTCACACAAGGAATCCTTGTTTCAAGCTTAACATTGATTCAAACGAGTATGTAGGATAATCTGCACTTGATACTTGACTAAACAACTGTGTGTCAAGAGAGTCTTGACTAAGTTTGTACATTAGGACGTTTATTCAAAGTATAAATATATTTTTTTTTCAATAGGAAAGACAATAGCATTTGAAATTCTTAGGATATAGTCTTATACTGTTCTCCCACCTTTCCTTCATCAAATTTGCCTCAGGAATATTTAGATTTAGAGTGACCAAAGTAGCATTAAATGCATTACTCGATGACCATAACGGTAAGAGTAAAATATGCTATAAAATTAACAAAGAGATAAAAAAAAAAAAAAAAAAAAAAAAAAAAAAAAAAAAAAAAAAAAAAAAAAAAAATGAGACTATACTTATGTGGTAGATAATATCATAACTGAGCGTAACCCGTGTTTCTATTTAGTCTCGGCAAAACGTACAAGCACCGTAATTGGAGGTTCCATATCCCCATGCTTCTTTCCAAAAGTTTCTTCAAGACAATCACCCCAAAGAGTAACATTTATAGTGTTTTCACTTAAATAATTATAGGAAAAACATATGTCATAAATAAAATTAGAAATCAGACATTAAACTAAAACAAAATAATGAGGTGATATTTTACCTTTGATCAATACCGAAATTTAATCTCTTGATTATATCACACTCCCTTCTTTGATCCTGCAAACATCCAAAAGCTTGCAAAAAGCCAATGACATCTACAAATCATTCCTTTCAACTTACTTAATTATTTATAAATGACATACTTAAAATAAATGTCAACATTATTAACATATACTAGGCGCACCTATTAAACCTTTGTCACTGACATTGCCTTGTTGTATGTCTGCAATATTCTTGAAATTATATGTCTCACCCAAGATGAGTTCGTCAAATTGTTCAATATACGTATGGGGGTGGAAGTTTAATTTCCATGGACTCGTGGTAATTCTATATTTATCATCATTTTCCGTAACCCGAAAATTCTCGGAAGTTGTAAACCATGCCTTCTCTAGGTTCGTCTTTCAATTTGCCAATGAGATTTTTGTGAGTAGCAGAAACCTCGATTCTTGAACCCTAACAAAAAATATAGTTTAAAAAACCGTCATTGGAGACTCTACTAAAACCGGAAGATGGTAAATGAATGTTGAATGACACATGTGTGAAGTATATATAGATACGTACCTTTTCATCAGCCAATAACATGCCAACTTTCCACATCGCATACCGCGCATGACCTTTCTTTTGACACTCCACTTCCGCAGTAACTTTAGCGAGAATTGACCATGTGTCCTTGGTATCGTTGACATCGAGAAGAAAGTCTTATTCATCTCCCGACACATATAAAATAGGATGTTGATGCACTTTAGAAAAATATAGGATCAGGTTTCAAAGAATTGAAATTGTATTTGCTTACGTAAGGATGCTTCTGCAAAATGTTGTGGGAGATATCTTTGGCCCAAAAACGGTATTGCAGAGTCCTTGTATGATCTGTTACTTCATCACCAGAATATTATTATCTAAACATTAATTTTGGCGGGAAAAGGAATACAGTCAGGAGAGTAGCAGTTGATTAGCCCCGAGATTGAATAGAAAAAGTCAGCATAATGGTAATCACAATAAATTCATCATTAATTTTTTTACTGGTGAAAATTTCGAATTGATGATAATTGATGACGATAATTGATGATAATTGATGAAGAATTTCTATTATTATGATGATGTATAGAAAAAGTCAAGATAATGATAATCACAATAAATTCGTCATTAATTTTTTCCTGGTGAAAATTTCGAATTGATGATAATTGATAATTGATTAATAATTTCTATTATTATGATGATGTATAGAAAAAGTCAAGATAATGGTAATCACAATAAATTCATCATTAAATTTTTAACTTATTACAATTTCATGTTAATAATGGTAATCTCAATAACTGATGATAATTGATGACGAATTTCTTATTGATGATTGATTGATTGAGGTTTAATGGTCCAATAACTATGTTATAAAACGCATAGTTGGCAGGCCAAGTGGACCAATAACTGAGTGGCTTAGAGGTTTAGTGTTTTATAATTGATGATTGATTGATGATGATAGCCTTGTGGGTTACTTGTTTATTTAAATTGTAAATATTAGATTAACTCTATGAATAACTCCTTAATTCCATATAAGAGTTTTCTTTCTCAATTAAATTTCTTTTGGCCTTAAAATATTATCTTTAAAATATTTATGCAAAAAAATTATTCCCTAATTATTTGTCCTTAATTAATTCCAATAATTAACTTCATAATTACTTTAGGTCAAATTTCACAATTCAATTTCCCATATAATATTCAAATTTCAAATCCCAGAATTTGGGGTGTTACAATACTTTCAGCATGGTGTGCATTCACCCGAGTCTTCAAGAGTTGTTTGTACTGTAAGAACAAACAAGAGTCATAGAGTGAGATTGATTTCTTCACGAGTGCAATCAAGAGGTTTGTACTGTAAGAACAAACAAGAAGTAGAGACAAAGTGAGATTGATTGAGACTATAGACTAAGATTGATAATGATAGCTATGGTGAGAGAGAGAAGTGGCTGAGAGTTAACTTGTTTCACTATACATGTATTTTCAACGTGATTAGTGATAGAAGTTGCTTTTCCAACGTGATTTACGACATATAAAGTAAGTTTTTGAGATGAGTTTTATTTCGACTTGCGTGAACTTGCTTTTTCAACGTCAACTCAAACAAGCCCTAAAGGGATAATTGAAAGTATAAGAAGTAGGGTCTGAGATTTTTTCATGGACACATTTTTTTTTAAAAAAAAATATTATAAATGGAACAAGCCCATGCCGCCTGATAAGCGTAATAAGCTTCGTCGCGTGAGCATAAGCCCATGCTTATTCAGGTAAACAAGCCTCTTAAAAGTTCTAAGCTTGGGCCTCTTAAAATGCAAGCCCCTGATAGGCTGTTTGGTCTGTTTCCACCCCTAGTTGATCATCTTGGCCCCCAAAATTCCATTTCGCTAGAGCTCTGGCAGCCAATTGGTAGGGGTGATTTATTAAAGTAAGGGCAAAAATTGTAAATGCATTAATATTTTAAAATCTTAATTTGGCATAAGTAGAGCTAATATGGGCTAACCTGCCGGTTATGGGCTGCCCACTACGGGGTTACGGGTCAAGTTAAAAAGACTCATACATCAAAAAGGGATGTCATTTAGCCAACTCCACCTATCAAGGTGGGTTGGCAAGATGTTTTTTATTTTTATTTTTTCATATTGCTTTTTCATATTTTTAAACAATATAATGATATTTATTAATTTTTTTTTTCCTTCCATAATGATATTTATTTAACTACACGTTAGGCTATTACCTAGCATAAAATAAAATATCTTTTTACACAAATCTAAACTATAAAAATACATTAAAAAAATAAATATTACTAGCTCAACCCTCAAATTTTTTTACAACTCAACGCCCAAATTTTTACAGGTTGGCGAGTTGGGCCTTTCCCAATATTACTAACTCTTCATAAGTATAGATATGCCATTTTAAAAAAATTAGCTGTTTTCATATAAAAAAAATAAAATAAAAATTAGATGTTTCCCTTTTTAAATTTAGAAATTCAAATAGTATTTCTTATAAATTTTCCCTTCATTTTATTGCATTAAGACCAAACCAGAATTTCAAGTGACAATCAAATGGGTCATGAAACTATATACCAAGTCAAAATATTTTTTATAGTCAATTTGATATAAAGGTTTTTTTTTTAAAAAAAATCCTTTTTCCTTAATGTCCGATTTACATTTTTTAAATAAAATATGGCAATTGGCTGTCGTTGAATTCCTCAAAAACACAAGTTGTAAGCTATGTTCAAGTGGCTCACATAACTCCAAGCTAACAATGACTTTTTTTTTTTTTTTTTTTTTTGGCCAACAATAATGTCCAATTTACTTTTATATTAAATCACCATTGATATATAATTTATGTAATTTATGGAGGTAGCTTTCATTGCTATTACTCCTTCTTTAATCAAAGTTTATTTCTCAAATTTAAACACATAAGGGGAATTTTCTGGATAGTAGAGAAATGTATGAATTTTCAAATAAAAATAAATAAATCTTATTATTTATTCAAGTTTTAGGTAAAAATGATCAAAATGAATAATGTAATAAATAATTAATTAGCTTTATGTGGAGTGTGGACGGTCAAACTTTGGCAGTGGGGAAACCTGTTGCGGTTTCAGGGCACGCCTTGTACCGCTGTTGTCTTTGCCTCAAATCTAGAGAGAGATTCCGTGTTTGAGAGAGAAAAGGGGAGTGCGCAGTGCGCACCCTCAAAGACTCTTTCTGCTCACTGCTTCAACCCCTTCCACCCTCAAAGGGACACCCGCGAAATGTGAGAAGCAAAAAAACAAGTAGAAGATTACAACTTGATACGAATAAACTATTCAGGAGTGCGAGGGAGAGAAAGAGAGGTATACGGAGAGAGAAACAGCTGAAAAAGAGGCAGGCAGGGAATAGGGGGTCGTGTCGGCTTCGACCAAACAAGACCTTATCAACCATCCCTTCCATCGAATTTCGATCTACTCCATTGCTTTTCGTTTTTTGTCATCTTCTTCTCCCCGAAACCCTAGCGACTTGCTTTGTTGCTGCGACTTGGGGGTCCGGAGGAGGTAACTCAGCTTTGAGTTATACTGGGTATGCCGTTTGCTTTTGAAATTTTCTATTTGGGGCATTGGTTGGGAGAAATTATGGGTCATTCTCATTTTGGGGTTCCAGGTTTTGATTCTGATTCGTATCCTTATTTGGTTCATGCATCTGATATTGGATTTTGTTGTGTTGGGCCTTGATTCAATGGTTTCAAGATTAGAGTTTGTGGCTGTGTTTGCTTTGTGGGAACCTCTGTTTGTTCTAGACTGCTAGTGTTATAGAATGAGGTTTGCGCCCAATTGCTGTTCATCTGTTCCCTTGGATCCCGTATTGTGTGAACTGGAAATGGAAAATGTTCACTTTTACCCTCATAAGTTTTCTGATGAAAATGTTTTCCTTTCCCAGGGGCGCATACAGTTTTCCCTCTATCGACAGCATCAATATCTTTATGCTCGTTTGAGTAACAATGGCCAATTTATACCCTGTAGTGGTTTTGGCATACACAAGGCTTGTGAAATTCTTACGATTTTTTTCCATTTAAGTAATTAAAGTTATAATTAGTCTAAAGCTAAACCTCACTTGCTTTATTTAAGGCGCAGAAGCTGAGTTATTGAGTTGCCCTCACGTTAGTGCCAAAAAAAGTTAGAAAAAGTGAATAATAAATGTGTTCTAGTAGTTGGTAAATGGTAATAAAACTAATGGAATGATTTTTGTGTGTAACAGAACCATTTTAAACCGGGGGTTGTCCTAAATTTCTGAGTTCTTGTGAAGATTATTCGCATGGCATTTGTGGCTTCAAATCAGACTTCTGGTGGAAACCATGCAGGTTTGAGTTTATACTGTCACTATTCCTCTGAATTTTCTTGTTTGTTTGTTTTGAATAATTTTAGAACCCTCAACGTGCAAACATGTTTCGTAGCTTCAAACCACTTGCTATTTCCAAAATGTAAGTGACAATTATTGAATGTTGAAACATTGTATGGTGTAGGGAAGAAATTAAAAACTTGTCCTGACATAGACCTGCTTATGATGGCCTAATTAACTTGAATTACTTTATGTCCTATCATTTCGTTATTATTTGTGCGAATGGTGTTATATTTATATGAGCTTTTGCTCTTGGAAATTTTGAGGTAGGAGTAGGACTAGGAACTAGGAACTACTTCTGCTTGTTCTTTTCTACTTTTGGTTTCTGACAAGTAAAACTGTGAAATGTTTTTTTGGTTTACAATTTGCCAAAAGTATGCTTCTCAAACTGAGTTTAAGTAAAAGTTAGTATTTGTAACAGGATTTACGATTGGATTTATTTTTTAAGAAGTCAGTTTAATAAACTAAAAAGTTGTTTTGATAATTTGAGAAATGAGGGTTGTAGAAATTAACTTCCACGGAAATGCTGAACTGACTTTTTTGAATGGTCAAAGCAACTGAGACTTGTGATTCCTAAACTGACTTTTTCTATGTGATCCATGTTTTGGAAATGGGTTTTCACAAACTAGATATTTCTATGCAAACATGGGTTTGGTGGGAAGTAAGTTTACCAAAGGGACCTCTGGAGTACCAAAGGTGATATCTGAAGTCTAAAGACCCCCAAAGTATGAGTTGTAGCTCATAAGTTAATGCCAACTTCTTGTGGTGTATAAAATTGTGCCCACTTCTACAAAGTCAGCCAGTCACTTGATCTTTCTCATGCATCTATGATTAATGCGATTTTCTGGTAGGTTTGAAGTGCATTCCTCCTAGTGACCATTTTATTCTTGTACCCATTTGCTCATGCTTCTTCTGTCATTCTTATACGTATAATAGAGCTTTAGGTCTGCCACTACTGTGCCTGTTCTTATGGACAAAGTTCTATGATGGAGGGTGATGGTGTGGTTTATTTTGAATTTTCAAATTGTCTGACCTAAATTGTAACTCTTAGGTTGGTGAGACACTACTATTTGCTTTGCTTCTGATCATGATCAGTTTTATGCGATCTAATTGAAAGTTATGGATCCCTGGTGTTAGAAGTTGGTGTGAAATATGAACTTAAAGCTTGGTGCATGGTTAGATGCAATACAAATTTTATCTTCTCCCTCTTTGCATCATTGTGTTGATGAATTAATCTCCTTATGCTTGCTTTATAGGGGCAACCAATGATGATTTGTACAAGGAATTGTGGCGGGCCTGTGCTGGTCCTCTTGTCACTCTTCCTCGTGAAGGGGAGCGAGTTTACTACTTTCCACAAGGCCACATGGAACAGGTATCTGGGTTTAGCAAAATATATTTGCATGCTAGGAACATTGTATATGTGTTTGGGCTTATGTTTTTATAAAGATAAAACTTAGCTGCTGCTTAACAACTAGCAAAAGTTAGACTTCTTAATGGAAGCCAACTGCTTTGCAGTTTGTACATTGAATTCAATTGTTGTTCTTGAATCCTCGGCCTACAGCTATTGTTGATGAAATTACATGATGTGATCAGACACTGTTGTGGTCTTTATTTTGTAGCTTGAGGCTTCAATGCATCAGGGGTCTGATCAGCAAATGCCTTCCTTCAATCTGCCTTCTAAGATTCTGTGTAAGGTCGTCAATGTTCATCTACGGGTGAGTCATGACTTCTCTATGCTCTCACTCACTTACTTAGGAATTGGCTTTGCTTTATCATCAGTATCATTTAAAATCATTAATTTAATCTTTGTTTTGTAGGCTGAACCTGAAACAGATGAAGTCTATGCACAAATAACTTTGCTCCCTGAAGCTGATGTGAGTGCTTTTTTTAAAAAAAAAAATTTATTCAGCAAATTATTTTCACATTGTACATTGATTTTATTTTTTTTGGGTTAAAGAATAATATTAAGAGGGAGGATGCCAATTAAGCTGGACCAATGAGAAGGATAGGGACATAGGGTATGCTCTAAACGGATGGTTGAAGATAATAAAAGAAATAGAATAATATAAGGTTTTAGATACCAGTCCTGCTCCTGTGCATTACATGAAGCCCAAGAACAAATTGTTCTATTCACAGCCTGTGAATAGTGCAGGTTGCTGTATGGATTTATATTTATTGTTTGGTCACTGTATATATATATTTATATATAGATAGAAAATTAAACATGCAGCAAAGCTTTCCAATCTCTCTATATTTGCAAGAGACGCTCCTTTATAAATTCCATGAGCTTAAAATTATGAAAAAAAATCCCAATCCACATTCTTTCTCATGTCTAAAGACAAAGAACCCCTGAAGGTATGAGCATTCCAAGCTGGCATATATCAAATCACAGAAATGCTATACATTTGCTATGGTGTTTTACTCTTTTTACTCTTAGGCACATGGTCGTTCAGTTAGTGTTAAACCTTTTTCCTCTTCTACTTGCTCACAGATGATTTTCATTTTATGCTGCTTTTCTATCCGTTGAGTTTCTCAAAATTCTCTCTCTTATATACCTATCTTATGTTTCTCTCTTTTGTTGGGTTTAGCAAAGTGAAGTTACAAGCCCTGATGATCCTCTGCCAGAGCCTACTAGGTGCACAGTTCATTCCTTCTGCAAAACGCTTACTGCATCTGACACCAGCACTCATGGAGGTTTTTCTGTTCTTCGAAGACATGCGGATGATTGTCTGCCACCCCTGGTTGGCTTCTTCTTTCGAACATTCCATATTTTAGATGCTTGGTAATTTTTATTTTGCCCTTCACTCTTATACTCCCCATGTTTTGATCAGGATATGTCTCAGCAGCCACCATGGCAAGAATTAGTTGCAACTGATTTGCATGGGAATGAATGGCATTTTCGACACATATTTCGAGGTGCGTGTCTTGCTGTGTGTCTCTATTTTTTAATCATTTGAATCCTAGTAACCTGGTAGAATATTTAATTTCAGGTAGTGTTTTGTGAAAAATAGTTTTAACATATTACATATGTATACTGATCAAATGTGTTTAAGAGAGATGATCCTTGAATTTTTTTGTTAATTTTTTAAATTTTAAATTACTTATACTGTAAAGTGAAGCAATCTTCAGGGTATTAGATGAGCAGGAACTCTTTTTTACTGCTTGTGGGAGATCTGATGGTTGCTCCAAAGTAAAACATGTCTTCTGCTATTCTTGTAATGCCTAGCTCACTTACTTTGGAAAAATCACCCCAGGACCATGCGTGGGAGGATTAATTCCTTATTTACATGTTCAACTTTTCAAGTCAATCTACGAATGTTAAGTGCGCTAGTCTCGTGATATGTCAAACTAACCTTTGGTTGTTAACTTCTGAAAATGATTTTTCTAGCAGAAAAGAAATGCCGTCAGGTTCTATTTATTTGGGTGTATATTATTTTCCATGTTAGTCTGTAAATGGATAACTTGTTGATTTTGCTGTTAGATTGCGATTCCTTTTTATTAGTTTATCGTGTAGCTTGGAACAAATTTAATCATAACTTTCTGGGGCAAGGGGTGTTTTAAATAGCCGTCTTCATGTCTAATGTTTATGGTTTTGCGTAACCCACTTATTCTTTCCTTGGTCAGCGGAGTTTGGGATTGTGACAGTTAGTTTTTATACCATCCATGAGCCCCTTACTGAACACTAATTTTCAGGGCAACCTAGGCGCCACTTACTTACAACTGGATGGAGTGTGTTTGTAAGCTCCAAGAAATTGGTGGCCGGTGATGCTTTTATATTCCTAAGGCAAGTTAATAAGTAGTAGTACCTTCCTTTTCCTGCCTTACAGGGATTAAAACAAATTTGATTTTTTGTTTCTTGCTTATGTTGCTTGGTAATTGTGATTTGTCTTACCTGCTTTATTTCAGAGGTGAAAATGGGGAGCTGCGAGTTGGAGTTAGGCGGCTCATGAGACAACAAAACAATATGCCATCATCCGTCATATCCAGTCACAGTATGCATATTGGTGTTCTGGCAACAGCATCTCATGCAATTGCCACTGGAACATTGTTTTCTGTGTTTTACAAGCCCAGGTTTTGCCCTCAACATCATGCATTTATTATTTTACTTTATAATTTTAGTTCATGATGTTGTCAAATTTTGGGTGGTTCCCCTGTACTACCATTGTGCAACTTGTGTTCTTGTTTTTAGACATGCCTGCTTTTTTTTTTTTCGTCTATTTATGTGGTGGAGAAGTGCATTGCTCTATTGTTAGTCAGATGGCTATTTTAATTGAACCTTAGGTGCGATAGAAACGAACATAGGATGAATCAATTTAAATTTTCATTGAAGGTTCTGATTCAAAGTCAAGGTAAAAGGGAACAAAGATAATTGATTAGCCTTTTATGTGTAATGTGCTTCATATATTACAAGTAAGATTTGTAAATAGTTTGTCTTGGATTTAACCAATTTATTTTCTTTTTGATTTTGGGATGATGCACTTCTCTTGCTTCTTAACTGAGTACACTTTAAACTAATTTGTCAACGTCGGTGTCAGGACAAGCCGATCGGAGTTTATTGTTAGTGTCAACAAGTATCTTGAAGCTCGTAGTCATAAGCTTTCTGTTGGGATGAGATTCAAGATGAGATTTGAGGGCGATGAAGTTCCTGAAAGAAGGTGCATGATCTGGTTGGTTTTGTGGTTAAATCCCGGTATATCATCACATCCTATGTAATATATTTTCCCCTTTCATTCAGGTTCAGTGGCACAATTGTGGGTGTTGGAGATAATAACTCACCTGTCTGGCATGATTCTGAGTGGCGATCATTAAAGGTTAATAATGACTTTTACCAACTGGGCTTCTTCTGCCTATCTTGTTTTTTGGATTCAGTAGTGGATTTAAATTATTGGCATATTGTTTAAATAATGGAATTTGATTATTTTATTTTCCAATCAAATTATAGCAACTATAATAGTGATTGTTGGTATGAAAATGATTGACAACATATATGATGGGATTCCTAAGATATTTTCTTCTTTTATTTTCGTTTTTGCATGCACCAACTATTCAATTCTAGGTTTTTAGTGCAGCTAATAAGCGCGGGGTTAAGATGCCTTAGTTTTAAACTAGAATCTCAAACATTCACACCTTAACTCTTAAAAAGTGAATTTAAAGATAACATGGTGGCATATTGAGTGGCTAGAAACTAGAAATTACAGTGTAGCTTTGGGTTCATTTTATTGTGCTGGAGTGTTCATAGGCTAATTTTGTTATTTTATGATGCGCATATATTGTGTTTCAGGTGCAATGGGATGAACCATCATCAATTTTACGTCCTGATAGAGTTTCTCCTTGGGAATTAGAGCCACTTGTGGTCACCGCTCCTGCGAATGTTCAACCAACACAAAGAAATAAGAGGGCTCGGCTTCCTGTTCTGCCTTCAACAGTACCTGATTCTTCTCTGCATGGTACGTTGGTCTTGGACTATTTCTTTATGCCAGAATTGTTATCCATGTCCTACATGTTTGTTGTTTTCTTTGGACTTCAGGTGCATGGAAACCATCAACTGAATCCCCATCCTTCTCTTACCGTGACTCACAACATGGACAAGATCTCTACCAATCATCTAAGTTCAATTCTACTGCAACTAACTTTATTGGTTTTGGTAGGAACAAGTCTCTGGGGACTGCTTCCAACAATTCCATAAGTTGGTCTAACAGGATGGAGACCTCTACAGAGCATTTTTCGCCTATAGCTCTCAAAGAATCTGGTGAGAAGAAACAAGGCACTGGAAATGGCTGTAGGCTCTTTGGGATTCAGCTACTTGAGAATTCTAATGTAGAAGAAAGTATGCCAAGAGTCACATTGTTGGAGAGGGTAGGGGATGATGGGTCAGTTCCATGTGTAGATGCTGAGTCTGATCAGCTTTCTGAACCATCAAATGTCAATGGATCTTATATCCCATCATTCAGTATTGATGCTGACAAATCAAGTCTTCAGTCTCCTCAGGAGTCACAAAGCAGGCAAATAAGGAGCTGCACTAAGGTAATATAACTCATTCATTTTGGTCTGCCCTACACTTCAACCCTCTCTATCTTTCCATTTACATGATATAAGGGATATAAGAAACTTAATAAAAGGTTGTGGGTTCAATTTCACTTGTAATCTCAAACCATTAGTTCTTGCCCCTCTAAATAAAGAAAAATAAACAGAAATTCTTTTGCAGAGTTTTAAGTGTTTTATTCTAAATATATGGGTTCAAAAGGCTAATGTTAGCAAATAGAATGTACTTTTCATCTCGCCATTCTTGGTGCGATAAAGTAAATTTTGACATTTTCTCTATGAATATTGGTTCCTACTTGGTTAATGTGGATATTTTTTTCATATGTCCAGGTTCACATGCAAGGAATGGCTGTTGGCAGGGCTGTGGATTTGTCTCGGTTTGATGGATATGAGGATCTGCTTAAAAAGTTGGAGGAAATGTTTGACATCAAGGGTGAGCTGGATAAATCCGCGAAGAAATGGCAGGTTGTCTACACTGACAATGAGGATGATATGATGATGGTTGGAGATGATCCATGGCAGTAAGTTTACATGATGCTGAAAGCTGCTTTGGTTCTTTCATTTTTTATCTTGGATGCTTTTTCTTATTATCAATAAAAATAAATCTTGCCCTTCTGATGGATATAAATAAATAATATCTGATTATCTTGCAATCGACTGCCCAATTTCCTGCGAATTGCTGGCTTTGTCTCGGATCATAAAATATCAGATACTGTTTTTCATTTTCTTATTGCAAATAAATATCAGATACTTTATGAGAGTATATATGTCATTGAATATTAAATTCTATCTATTTTGTTGTAGTGAGTTCTGCACTGTGGTGAGGAAAATATTTATATACACACCAGAGGAGGTGAAGAAGCTTTCTCCCAAAATCGGGCTTCCAATCAATGAAGAAGTTAAACCAAGCAAGGTGGATTCTGAAGCAGCAGTCAATAGTGATGACCAGTCATCTACTGTGGGGCCTAGCTGCTAATACTTTGGGGCATTCTGCTATGCCCTAGCTGGTTTATACAATAAAATATTGGTATGAAAGTACGGAGTAGATTGTCAAAAGATTTGAGAAATGGATTGTCCTAAGCAGTTAACCGCCTTCGCCTCCTTGTTTATTATGCATCTATGGTGTTATGGCATCACCATGAGCACCTTGTGACTAGCAACGTGGAAGAAGCACTGACTTTGGAGGGATGCTTTAGTTTCAATGCTGTTTGATCTGTTGCCTTGAAGATAGGATTTCCCTTTATTGTGGGGTTTTTCTTTAGCAGCTTGTGGGCATTGCCTTGTTCAGTTTTGAATCAGCCACAAGCATGGGGGAAATATCATGTCTTTGCTCATGCATCTTGCTGGGTATGGTCTTTTGTATTTTTATTGTCTTAATCCTTTCTTCCTTCATTGCAATTCCCTTGATGTAATGATGCTTTTCATTTTTGTGTATAGTTTTTTTTTTCTTTTTTTCTTTTTATAACTGGATACTGCCTTAAGATGTGTATATGAAGCCATTTTTCCATGAATAGCAGCTGTGCAAAATCTTGTCTGCGGATTGACCATATAATATTAGCTGGCTGTGTGTTGAGCTCATGTGTTTATGATTTCTCAATGCTGTGCATTCATGTGCCATGTTGGCCTATGAACTGTGGTCTCTTAATATTTTACTTTATTAAATATTCGAAATAGTCTTGCTGTAATCATAGGACATGGACCATTGTATCATAATGAGTATTTTACTTATTTATTTATTATTATTATTATTTATTTATTTTTACTATCCCTTGTCTCAGTTTAGCGTCAGGGCAAACTTTTTTGTTTAAAAAAAAAAATATACATCAAGCTATCTTTAGTAACTTGCTATTTATCATGGATTATGAGACTAGTTGGTTGGTAAGACTTCAGAGTCCACTGTCATATAATTTGATTTAAGACGAATCAGGATAAAATTTGGGGTTTCAAAATTCTACATGATATTGGAGAATCAAATTATTCAATACAGCCAATCAAAATAAAATTATCCAAAGGGTTAAGGAGCGAAAATACACATGGACTTTTCCTCCAGGAGCGCTCAGTACCATGAGCTTTTTTCTGGAGCGAAAGTCGTATGTGGTTAATGTTTTGGGAGCAAAAATACCACGGGCGAGTTAGTTGATCAGACGTTGGCCAGATTAACTTGGATGGAACGGCGTGCGGCGATTTAGGCCCGACAAGCGGATTTGGACGATGATGGAAAGTAAATTAAAAAAAAAAAACTAAAATACCCCTCGGCCGATGGGCCCAACCGGCCACCTAGTCATTCGCGATCGCCGGCCGGCCGGTTGGGCCACCGTGGGGGTTTTTTTTTTTTTAATTTTTTTTTATTTACTTTCCATCGGGCCCAAATTCGCTTGTCGGCCTAAATCGTCGTCACGTCAACGTTCCATCCAAATTAACGGTCAACGCCTGTTAACTAACGGCCTGTGGTATTTTTGCTCCCAAAACATAACCATGTGTGTACTTTTGCTCCAAAAAAAAGCTCATGGTGCTGGGCACTCCTGGGGGAAGAGCCCGTGGTATTTTCGCTCCTTAACCCTTTTGAATAAATAGATGGAAACACTACAGTTAGCATAAGTATTTTAACCTTCCGAAGTCTTTCTTGATGGACCCGCACGAGAACTATTACTTGAAAAACAGTAACTATCAATTGATTTCAACGGGCATACGAGTTATTGCTTGTGAGATTCCAGTGGGATATTATAAAATCATATCATTAATAAAAAGGTCTCATGACGACATATATGTATATATCAATTCAAAATATCAATATCTCATTTTTTTATGTTTAGCACATAAATACTCAATAATCTATTCTTGATCCTCCAATATTTCCTCCCGTCTTATTTTCTTTGACTGAACCTATGAGCTAGTACTCACCTATATGACTAGTAGTTCAACTCATCAAGCTCACCGATAAAGTGATATGGGCTGGCCAAAATCCATAAAGCACAAGATCGGACAATGGGTTCCCCCTCTAATGTACTAGTAGGGTGTCAAGGCCCAATTAAACCCAAATGGGTCAAAAGACTAACCAGTGGACACCTAGAAGCCCACCACCTTATTTCCTCTTTTTGTGCAAGATTTCACCCCGTATTTTCTTTTCGAATAGTTTCTCGTCAAATCCACATCCACCATCCTCTCTCATATAAATACTCAAGAGATATAATCACAATAGATTATCACATACCATTATTAATTGACAAGTTATTAATATAATTTTTCAAATCTCATCATTCCACACAAATTCATATAATATAATATCACTAATCATTTCTCCATGAAAATAAATCCCACAAGACAATTGCATTATCAACATAGTTTCATAGTTTTATAAAATAAAAAATCACTCACAAACATCATACAAGCACGCACAACAAGAAGAAAGTGGTTACCTCTCATCAAACCAAATTATTACTACACTGCTCCAATCCAATAGCTCAAACACACGCCAAAATCAATCTCAGAACACCCAAATAACCTCACTATTCTCTTCTTGCTCTCTTCCTCTATCTATTTTCTCGCACTATCACTCTCTCCAGTTGTGTGTGTGTGTGGCTGTGTGGGGGTATTTATAATATCCCTCACCCACAATATTCCCTGTCCACTATCTTTATATTCTATAATATTAATATAATATAATATAATAATAATATAATAATTTTTTTTTAACTTTAGAAAATTTACTCCCATATTGCGTAATTACATGGTAAATTTTAATTACTACAAATTAATTTCTCTTAAAATATTAGTTCTAGAATAAAAATTTGGGTGGTTACAATTCTTTCTTTCTAAAAGGAATTTTGTCTCCAAAATTCTCAATAAGTCATTAAAGAAGACAAACCACATCACAAGATTCTAATATAACATCATTAAAGTCAAATCAAAACTCCCATAATACAGTGGCATGTCGACACATCAAAACACAAACAAAATCATCAACATGATAAAATCACCACACCCACACATTCGATCACAACACAGCACAACCATAAATATCAATACTACCACGACATCCGCATGCGTAACCAAACAAGTCAGAGAGATCACGCCGCATTCGCTCTTCGGTTTCCTAGGTAGCATCCCAGAAGAATTACCCTTCTAGAATACTTTTAGGAGATGAATTCGTCTATTTCGCAATTGCTTGTCCTTCACATCAAGGATTCTTTTTGGCTTGGGTATACAGGTCAAATTCTCTCTCAATTCGACCTCTTTAGGTTTAATTACATATAAAGGATTTGGATGATATTTCTTAAGCTGTGACATGTGGAACACGTTATGTATGCTTGACAGGTGTGCGGCGGCAAGGCAATTCGATAAGCAACTTGTCCAATTTACAACGGAATCTCATAAGGTCCAATGAATCAGGAAGTCAACTTCTGGACTTTAATAATACCAGTTACCGATGAAACCTTTGGTCAGCCCTCTAAACTCCAAAGGTCAAAGTCGCCTATCCGCATAGCTCTATTGTCTGCTCTGAGCGGTCAATAATTTATGGCAAATCATCTCAATTTTCGTTGTGGTTTCATCTACCAAATCTGATCCAATCACAGTTCTCTCACTCAATTCAGCTTGACATTTTGTGATTATTGATTACACAATCCAATGTCATAGGGTGGTAGATGATACTTTATAAATTTGACAAGTATTGAAGTATACGATATATATCATTTAAAGTTTATTTTGGTTGTTGTGATGAGAAATTAAATTAGTTTTAAATTTTTTATACCTCACTGGTCTAAGCCTGGGTAGACTCTGATCTGACCCACTGACCCCCCTGGATCCAATACCTCAACTGCTTCAGTGGCCAATCTGGGTTTTAGAATATCTTCATTCCAACATAATAAGTCTTCATTAGTTTATTTAAAAATTATCATTTACCAAATTAAATAAATAAGAAACAATAATAAGAATGAGAGCAAATGAAAGAATTAAGGAAAATGACTAACTTAAATAAAATTAGACAAATATGTGTTATAGGAGAGCAGTATATGAGCATCTGTTAGATGGTAAAAAAAAGTATCAGCTAGTCTGGTCCCATTTTCGCAACTGAACAGCTTATATACAAGTTTGGAACAGAAGATGACTGCTCCTTTCATGGTTTTGATATCACACTAAATAATTCAATGTTTATGGTTCTGACATATCTACCATGTGAACCCACAAAATTAAGCACCATAGTTCAAATAAAAGCTTTTGCCTCAAAGAAAACCTTAACCTTCCAAATAAAAGCTTTGGCTAGAGAGGGCAAAATCAAAGATGGATCTAGAAGCTTCTAGAGACTGATGAGAACTCCAACAAACAAAATCAAGTTTCCCAAGGTTTCCAGGGTACAAAAGATATGAAAAAATCCAGGAAAGATGGAACCCTTGAAAAAATATGATTGAGGAACTGAAATTTCTGATTATCCTCTCAGGCAATGCTGCCACTAGAATGCGTTTCTGGGGTCATAATGTCGTTTCACAGCCATAGTTCAATCAATCGCTGCCAGCATCAACATTGCTAGCCATCTCTTACTACGCTCATCACAAATCTGGACTTCAAAATATTAATTATTCTTTGATCACTCCCCTTGTTTGCTATGATGTCTGTATCAGACTTAACTCCCACGAAATCCTAATGAACATTCATGTCATCTTGATAATCATAGGACTCTGATTTCTTCTTGTGCTTTGAACTCTTCCTTGTTTCATGAAGATTCTCTCGTCTGTCTTTCTCCTCCACTGACCACTCTGTTGACTTCATTCTTGTTCTCATAATCTTCGTAATCATCCCGCAAACCAGATCTTCTGTGTTTGGATCTTTTCCTAGAAGAAAAACGTTCAGTTTCCGTGTCTCCATCTCTATCAAACGAACATGTGTCAGATTCAGTATCACTGGTTGCATATCCATAGTCCCTGCTCCTATGTCTAGAGCTTCTGCTTTTTCTATGCCATTTCCTATCTCTGTCCCTACTTGACCAATCTTCAGATCCAGCCTCATCATTGTTTTTCTGCCTTTTTCTTGAGCCCCTTCCTTCACTACTGTTTCGTTTTTTCCTGTCCCCATGGACAGCATCTGAATCTACATCAGAATACCCTTCGTGGCTTCTTCTCTTATCATCCTCGTTCCAACTAGATGAGTGTTTTCTGCGGTGGTGATGGTGATTTTTACCGTACCCAGGTGCCACATCAGAATATCCTTCATGGCTTCTTCTCTCATCACCCTCATTCCTAGTAGATAAGTGTTTTCTATGGTGGTGATTGTGCTTTTTCCTGTACCCAGGTGCCGCATCTGAATCTACATCAGAATCCCCTTCATGGCTTCTCTCATCACCATCATTCCTAGTAGATGAGTGTTTTCTATGGTGTTGATGGCACTTGTTTCTATACCCAGGTGCTGCATCTGAATCCACATCAGAATATCCTTCGTGGCTTCTCTCATCACCTTTGTTCCTATTAATTGAACTTTTTCTATAGCCAGTATGGTGTTTTCCCTTATCTTCTTCCTTATCCATCCATTCCCTATCATTGTCAGAATCAGAAGTTCTACCTTTCCCTCTATGGTAGTCTTTCAAGTTGGTATTTTGTTCACATATTTCCTCATGGCGAGTTCTGCTCCGGTGCCTTTCATCATCACGTTTTCTTCTTCTACCAGAACCACCGCTGTTGAAATCACAAATCTTCCTGAATCTTGATCTTCTCGAATGATACCTATAAGAGGAGCAATGTTGAAACGTAAAGGCCAGTATAAATTGCAAGCTTAAATCTAACGAAATGCTGAAAAAATGAACTAGATATGTCAAAAAAAGCAAGACAAATTAACAAGCTCGAACTTCAACCCACAAAAACTACTCCATTCACATATCCTGCACAAACAAAATTTATAAGTTGCCAATACATGCACAGTGTGTTTGATGCAGAATGCCCAAAAGCCATTTCTTGGATTCTGAAAACAAATTCAAGACAGTTCCTTTAACTGGATTGTTGGTGTTATATACAGGATTATAGACAAAGAAGGAATTCTGAGAATCTTCTCAACAAAATGGTCACCATTATTAAGACCCTTTTTTAGGAAAGAAGAATTGTTAAACCCCTTTTACTCAATTTTCTTCCATCATGCCAAAATCATCTTGTTTTTGTCCATCCAACCATTTAATCCATAACAACTTGAGAGACTGAGAATGAGAAGTTTGCATGGCCTTTTATCCTTGTCCCACTTGATGAAAGACCTTTCTCATACCCTCTAAGAAAGTTGAAAGTTCAGCACACCTTATATTGGGCGTAAAAGTTGATAAAGAACTGTAAGGATCTAGTATTTAAAACAGACTGTGTAGGAAATTAATGTATGAATAGCGCAACCTTCCAATGAGATTCATAGCATTCCACTTAATAGCTTGGGATTAGATGGCAACACATAAGCATCAGAAAAGCAGCAATTAATAAGCCAGATAACATATAATAAAGCATGAGTTGCGAAAAAGTAATCAGAATTGAAAGCGCACCTGTCTGACTCCGCTTTCTGTATCTTGCTTGAGCTCTTCAGCACTGAAGCTTCTTGCCCCATCAATTTCTCATGTCCATCAGAATAACCAAATAAAGCAGCCATCTTTTTCACCCAATACTTTGGGGGTGGTTTGTCAGCGTCAGCCCATTCATAGTCTCCTCCAGGATTACGAAAACAGTGGATAAAATTGCAAGTTGATCCATGGGAGCAAGACTGTTGGCAAATTGAAAAAAAAAAAAAAAAAAAAAAAAAAAAAAAAATCCATCAGATTACCATCAACAAAAAGGTATGGCTAAGAGAGGAAAAGAGGAGAATTAAATCATCGCAGGAACAATCAGGTATATCAACAGAATGAACCTTGAACCCTGACTTCATATACTCCCCACATATTGCAACCTTCCATCTAGTCACATTCACAAATTCACACCTAATCTGCCAGGAACAATCAGGTATATCAACAGAATGAACGTCAGGGAACAAACTACAATCATATTTAAAATTTTCATAATGTTTTTTCAGACAGGGAAGCATACCTGTTTTCCAGCAAAGTAACGACCATTGATTGAGTTATATGCAAGGACAGCAGAATCCATTGATTTATAGTGCACATAGACATTTCCTCGCAAGTGAAATGAGCCATTTTTACATACCTGACGGATAAATAGAAAAGACAGCTCTGAGATTGAAAAAAATTACGTAAGCAAGAGATGAGAGGAAACCAGGACAGGGAAGCTGCCCAAAACCCTCGAATTACTATTTTTGCAACATATATTATACAGTTTGGCAGCAATAATTGTTTTTCCTTTTGCTTCCCCAAATAGCGAGATTGAAATCCCCTTTTGGAGATCCTGAGTGTTTTCTTACAACATAGTGGTTTATGTTAGAAAACCAGGTGACAGGAGGTAAAAACTGCTCCATACAAAAACCTCAGCAGTTTTAAACAGTTTCAATAGAGATTGAAAAATAAGGTACTACGAATTAATGACAAATTAAATGAGAGACAAAATACAGACAAATTTGCATGTGTAACTGCTATCAAGAGGTGCTAAAATTAAGCGGTCATGTTGATTAAGAAAGAGTAGTGCACCCAGTGTTTTAAGAGCTATCAAGAATCTTCTTGCAAGTTAAAAGGAAACTCAATCGTCATGCACCCGTGTTTGAGTAATACTGGACAACTAGTAAGAACATGGCTTCACTGGTCAGATTAATCAACACACACATTATTGAGTATTTGGGTAATACTTTTTGGGTCCTTTTCTTTAAACCTTAACTTTGGCTCTCCATATTTTCTATATGAATTCTTGCTTAAATACAGAATCAATATTAATAATAATCATTAAACAAAATCAATAATATAATATAAAATTGATAACAAACTGAACTATTTATATGCTATGGATTGCGCATCTCATTTCAAAAACATCATATGACGAAGGGGAAAACATGTCTACTATGATATTAAATGAGAAGGACTTCATGTCTTTAGGGAATGCAAACACAAAATAATAAATAACCTTAAAGTTCACAATTTCTCCGAACTTCAAGAACTCTGTGTGAACATCCTCATAAAATTCTTCAAAAGTACGTTCCACCTCTTCATCTGTATACTGAAAATAGAGAAGCAAATCAAACAAAAATAAAAAGGAATCAGATAAGAACAACTAATGGAAGGAGGTTTTTAATTGTAAATCTTAAACAGTCCAATCATAGATGCTAGTTTTATAGTCTAGGGACACCTCAAAGATCCACATTGATATCATAATATTTCTAATAATCCAAAAGCTTTCTAGTGATATGCAATCGAAAATTGCTGTTATTACATACAGGGTATAAACAATAGGGGAAGAAAAAGGAAAGCAATAAGCAGGCAATTCAAAAGGCACAATTGCAAGCTACAGCCTTAGAATATTGAATTTTGAAATTCAGAAGTACATTCTAATTCATTTGATATTTAAATAGTAGTAAATATAGAGGTGATAGTTTAAAACTTTAAATCGGAGAATCAGCCAATAAATCTCATAAATCAAAGAGGAAGACAAGGAAATAAATACATAAGATAGCATGAGACATGGAAATAAAAAGGAAAGGAATAAATTGATTATAACACTAAAACCCTATCACATAAACAAAGTAGAGTCAGTAAAAAATGAGCTTGTGATTAAGAGATTCAAACACTCCCCCCCCCCCCCCCCCCAAAAAAAAAAAAAAAAAACACACAAAAAAAAAAAAAAAAAAAGAAAAAGAAGCTGGTTCATCCCAATTCAAGTTTAAGCATACGAACTAGACCCAACAATCTTCTTTGATTGTTGGGTTCTTTAGATCTTTATTGCTGAGCAATTTTGGCAAATATTTCATTACTCCTTGAAAATGGATTATTTCCACATTGAGGTATTTCCTTCCATGGTACCATTCACTCACTAGTTCCAACATTTCGTTTTGACTTCCAATTTGCTAGTTTGTCATGAGTTTACGTCCTGTGTGACCAAAGTTACTAGAGTGGTCGCACCATGCAAGGGTTCGTTTTTTCTCTTCAGATTGCTATCAGTTCCTAAAAAAATTGTTTCTCACTGACACTGAAAATTAAAATGTTTAGGACTTGTTTCTAGCATCCTCATGCCTGACCTTTAAGAAAAACTCTTTATGAGTGAAGGGAGAGGGTTTTGAAAGCACTCTCCCTCCAACTTCACCACAGGTGCTGTTAAGGCCTATCAAGAATTTGTAAATGCGCTTCTCAACAATTTTTTGGGAGTTGGGTACATCATGGGAGCATTCCCATATGTAGCTCTCCAATGCATCAAGTTGCCTCGTCATAACATTTATTTACTTGCAGTTTTTCCTTGTCTTGGCTCATGTATGAGGCTTTCAATTTCAAAGGCTTCAACAAAACTTTCATGAGTAGAGTAAGAATCAGGAGCAGATTCCCACATAGCATGGGAAGACTGACAGTACATGTAAGCTCCCTGATATCTACACTCATGGAATTAACCAACCACGAAATTACAAGCCTGTTTTCAGCATACCATTTCTTGTACTTGGGAACATGCTTTTCAGGTGGAAAAACTCTGCCATTTAAGCATTCCTCTTTAACTTTACCCCTTTCATGTATCCGCTTGGATTTAATCCATTGATGATAATTGTACCCGTATCCGATGAGTTTGTGAGGTAAGAGTTATAAGTAATGAGCTGAAACCTCCTGTGTCACCAACATCATCTCTAAAAGACTTTCCTCTACAATGCAGCACTATTTCGACAGTAGCCTCCACCTTTTATTTTACACGAAGGATCATCCCATACTCCTATTTAGTCATATGAGTGGTTCAAGCTAGTAGGCTTTTGTTCTATAACAAATGAAATAGGAAAAGATGAAAGAACCATTTTTTCAAAATTTAAAGCTAGGCACAAGGGATACAAGTTGAAGGGAGATGGACAATGAAGGTCCAATTCAGACAAAACATGTTAAAGCCTCTGTTTTCAAATATGTAAAACAGAGAGCAAACATTACAAATTGGATATATATATATATATATATATATATAACAACTGGAGGGCAATAAATGAGCATTTTAAAGCCAAAGTTCCAAGCTTCAGTATTAGAATAATTAAAACTTCGTGGATGACATGTCTGCTAAAAGCTTGGGCAATTTGTTTCACCCTGACATGGATAAATCATATAAAGTCATGAAAAATAAAATTATATGTTGTGAATGATATCCCCTCACACTAATACAAAAGAATGTTTCGGTTTGTCTTTTAAGAACCATAAACTGCATCCATGTTTTTTTAGGTCCTGCTACCTGCAATATCGACCCATAGGATGTAATAACATTAATCCGCAACACAGCTCCACCACCCATGACTTGGATGTTGCCTGACAACTACTCATGGTTAAGGAGAATTCTTCTAAATTATTAGTTTAGGATATTCAAAGTTGTGATAAACCTTAGAGATAAATATGAATTCTAAGCATGCATTACTCATTGAAATGCTACATTGACATAAAAGCATTTGAACCACCAAAAAAATACCAAAATCTTTTTTCTCAAACACCAAAAGTTACATACAAGTCATTCATACAAGGATGATGGAGATCGTACTAAATTTTTTTTTTTCTTTAAAAAATATTCAATTAGAAGATTGAAAAAATGTAGAAAAGGGGGCCAAAAAAGAACAAAAAGAAGCCAGACAAATATCATTGAAAAGAAAGGGCAAGAGAACTATAAGTCATAATATAATAAGTAATTAAGAAAAGGAGAGGGAATATGTGACAGATATTCCCATGTTTAGCAAGTAGGATACAGCATCTATTATCTCTAACTTCAATCAACCAAGGCCAAACCCATGAACCTCCATTGTAATGTGTCTTGCAATCTATCTCTGATTATGACAGAGTCAAAGAATAGGAGAAATAACTCTAAAAATAAAAGAAGAGAAATGAATACACTCCTGACCATAGACATGTCATATGCAGCAGCTACATGAAGGATTTAGAAACTGAAAATATTGAAAAATAAAGAAGTGCATCTGATGCAACCAAGTTACACCAAACTTCTGAAGACGAAAGATGGGGAAGGATGCAACCTTTAGCAATGTTAAGATCATTGTCAAAGAACTGACCAGTTTAAATTGGACTTCATTTCTAATGAAACCATTCTTTCAAATGAAATAACAAAAATAAACTATAGCACCTTAATCAGGCACATATGAACCACATGAAAGTTAAGTTTCACGTACAAAACAAACAAACAAACAGTCATCTATATATGCTTAATAATCCTGAATATAGATAACTTGTTTCAAACAATTTATATTTAATGTTGTGATAGAGAACTGCACATTTAGGCCAAAATACTCAAAGAATATTCTATTGTTCAAACATTAAAGCATGCTATAGAGTGACTATATCAAAAGAATAACAATGCAGAAGATATTTGAAACTTCTATTAGGATACAATGAACCATTAAAGCAGCATTAACAGACCTCAAGCCCCTCGTCTTGCTCCCAAGCAAGGCCTGGACCAGTGTACATGTTTTTCATAAGAAGTGTGTTTGATTTATCAGGGTAAAAATGGACTCTGCTACAACGTTGGCCAAATCGACATGCTGCTGTTTTTAAGTGAAAGGGGCAATGAGCTTTATCCTGCCATACACAAGTATACAAAATAAAATTTCAGGAAACATGACCCTAACAAGCATACTATGAAGACAATTATAGTGGTTATTGGCATAAAGTCAAGGATATTGGATACAATACATATTTTATATTATGTAATAAATTATATAAGAAATTATGCACCCACTTAAAGAGGAGGGAAAAAGAAAGAAACCTGTTCAGTTCCAAAATTAGGCACTTGTTGTGCAACACTCTCAAGAGCATGCTGTGCAGAAACTGCTGATGAACTTGCGTAATCAGCAAAAGCTTCGGATTGGGGAGGTAGAGGATTTGATGTATGTTTATCAGCATCCTGAAGTGCAAGCACAACCAATAGATGTACAATGATTTACCACCAAAGTAATTAAACTAACGACAAAACTAATTTGGTAAAAGAATTAACAGAAAAAAGAATTACCTCCCTCTTATTTTGGTGGCTCGAGTCCTTCTTGGGAATCCTCACTTTTTTCTTTTTAAAAATGATCTCGTTTCCCTGCCAAATAATTTCTGCAGGCCCTTCCTCCACATATTCCCATTCATCGTCCTCATTCAATTCGGTCTCCTTCTCTTGCTGTAGAACATATTTCTAAACTCATTTAAAAAGAAAATTCACTGTATATAAATAGATAAACACGTATTATTTGAATATGCATATGGTCAGAATAATAGTTTCCAATCTCAGACCATCAAATCCATGTGACTTTTTCCAATGCAAGCTCTCACAATAACCAAAGGAAGTTCAATGCATGACAAAGGCGTGCATTTTACAAATAAAACGTGAATAAAACTTATTGAAGACACAGAGTAATAATCTTAACGGAGAAACAAAAAGAAAGAAAAGAAAGGAACAATCAAATCCCTCACAAACCTGTTGCTTATGAGAGTCTTCAAGAAGCTTCCTCTGCTCTTCTTCTGCCACCTCCTTCATCTTCCTCTCCATAGTCTCGATCCACGCCCTCTCTCTCTCCTCAAACAGCTTCCTCTCCCGCTCAACCCTCTCGGCCTCTTCCTGCTCCATTAGAAGTGCTCTTTTCAGCTCCTCGGGGTCGTTGAGCCGAGCCTCCTCTTCCTCGCGCTCCTTCGCTGCTATCTCCTTCCTCATTTGTTTCCGCTTCAGTTTCTTCATGGCCTTCCTCTTCTCCTTCCGATTCATACCTACCGCTAACGCGGCCTTCTCATCTTCCTCGTTCTTTTCAATGCACGCAGGCTTCTCTTCGCCGTCTTCCTCCTTCGATGGTTCTTCCATGGCGTCGTTCTCTTGGAAGAATCTACAGTGTTAGAGTTAATTGGCTCCGACACCGCAGTCTGCTGCAGGACATAACATTTCACTCCTGCCCGCTCTCAATACCGATTAGCTATGTTTTTTTTTATTGTTTTCAGAACTGTGAATGCTGTATTGAAGCCAGAGATGGTTCGAGAGCCCTTGGTCGCTCAAAATCCGTGGTTTCGACCCTTTTTTTTTTTTTTTTTTTTTTTTTTATAAGATAAACTTCTCTGTAATGTTTATTTTCTAAATAGTAAATATTATTATTCTCCAAAAATTAATAGAAGAATCTAAAATAGAAAAATCCTATATGGTAAACTTACAAAATCTTAAATTGGATAAATAACCCAAGAGATATTAAATGGGAAAGTTTCAGGAAAAAAGAAAAGAAAAAAAAATGGTATTTTGATTATTCATAATACCAAAGAGATATTAATACCCGATTTGTCCTTTTTGAAATTTAATAAAAATGACACAAATGCACTTATATTTTATTTTATTTTTTGAAAAAATTGAATTTCGAAAAATCATTAAAACTTCGTGAAATATTGTAAATTCTTTAATAAAACTTGTGAAAGTACCTATATTGTGATTTTTCTTTACTTGGGCAATCAAAAATTGTTAAAGCTTAATAAAAAGTTGTGAATTCCTTGACAAAAGATGTGAAAAACTGATATTGTGAATTTTTTATTGGGTAAACGAAAAAATCGGTAAAACCTTATGAAATGTTATGAATTACCTAACAAAACTTACGAATGACGTTGAGTCAAAGAGAAAGAGTTAGCTTATATGTATTTTTGTGCATAATATGTATTGTAAAGCATTGATGTGTTAGTAAATAGGTGTCCTAGAGATAATCGGGTTTGACAAAGGAACACCTTTTTCTATTTAGTATTTTATGATTTATATATTTGAACCCATTTTATCTTTATCATATTAATGTCTTGCCTTTACGTTATGGTTAATATACGTTTAAAGATAAAAAAAAAAAAAACCCTAGAAATAGAATAGGTATTCACTTGAGAGTCTATGATAGGGATCATGATCATGAGGATTCGAGAACACCGAATGTTTATTGCTTGAAACTTGTTCTAGCCTTGAATCAACAAGAAAGGGCATTAGTGATCTCAATAAGACTAGTATAACATCATCTATGTATATAAACATGCAAGGTAGGGACTTCATAGAATACATGCATGGTGATACCTTAGCTGATATTGTGGATGGATCTGTTAGAGAACTGATAGCACCGAACTGAACCGCCAAGAGACTCCACAAAGATTCATTGTAGAGAGTGTCATTGAATATATAAAGTCTTTCAACGTTTAGTAGTGCGGATCGTCCTAGACTTGAGGATGTCATCGAGTATTATGTCCTAGGGTTATACTTTGACTCTACAACTCTATCCGCCTGAGAACGGGGGAGAACAGTGTACTCTTGGGTATGATTCGAATACATGAGTGTAGATGGATATGCCAAAAGGACTGATAGTCCCTTATAAGGGATTAGTTGTTCAAATGACAAAACCATTAGGATTTAGATGACTTCTTGTTGACTCAGGAATCTACGCACAGTAAGCAATCATGAAAAGTCATAGTCCATCTTAGAGTCAATAGAAGAAGAAAATTCTTGATCAACTTAATTAATTCTGGGGCTATAGAGCATTGTTAGTGTCTTATGTGGTCATTAGATAACTTGGGCCCATTAAAGGAGTTTGATTGATCCAATGTTATTTTTATTATGTGAGAGGGTGTTATTAATTAATATTTTTAATGGGTCACACACACAAAGTTTATTCTTGATTGCTTAAAATTAGTAAACTTGGGCCAATAATTGTTATTGGGCTTTTTTGGCAGAATATGTGTATTTGGGTTGGAGTGGGACTCCAAGCCTAATATACAAAATGTCGCCATATATGGTTCCTTAGTGGGAAATTAATTTCTCCACTAATTGGTCCAAATATGTTAGAAGACCATACGAGGTCTTAGGCCAATTTGAATTTAGAATTCGAATTTTGATTTTATAATTTAAATTTGAATTTTAAATTTAAGAGATTAGGTTATAAAGATAATTTTGAATTATCTTAATATATTTATCGTGTGTGTGTGTAAAATGTCCAATAAAGATTGGACAAATAAAGGATAAATAATGAATAAAAGATTGGATGAAAAGGTGATCTTGAATTTCGAATTCAATACGCAATAATTAAAGATATCGATATGATCTATTATCTTGAATTTTTATTTCAAGTAATAATTAAAGATATGGATACGATCTATTATCTTGAATATTTCAAGAAATAATTCAAGAGATGGATTTAATCCATTTTCTTAATTAATTGGATAATACCAATTAATGGACCATTATTCATTTAACCCTAATTAGGGTTTTAACCATGTAAGATAATTAGGGTCTAATTATTTTTCGGATATAGCTTGGTGAATCATAGGTTTTATGCCATGAAAAATATAAGACATTTGGGTAGTCTTATGTTTTGCGGTTAGCTTGGAAAACCTAGGGCTTCTTGGCCAAAACATTAAGAGCTCTTTGGAGGCTTGGTAATTTCGGTCAAGCACCAAGAAAAAGAGGAAGAGGCCTCATCCAAAAGGAATTCGATCTTGTTCTTCTTGTCTTCAACCTAATCTCAATAAACCTAATCTTCTTGAGATAAAGAAAATCCAATAACCTTGAGTCATCAATCTTATCATCGCATAGCAAGCATCTACGGAAAGAGAGGAATCAAAGATAAGGAGTTTTCAAGGCAATCGGGAGATAGCCGTGTGGATCAGCATTAGAGGACATCATATATTTTGATGTCTTCAGTAATCTAAGGTAATCCTAAAACCCCTAATGTATTTTAATGAGTAGTTCCTATAAGGGATAGCCTTGTAGAGCCATGAGTTTAAATGATGATCAATTATTATGAGTACCATAAAAGTTATGGGTTCTCATGACAACCTTATAGGAAACCCTGACTATTTAGTTTATAATTTAATTTGGGAAGTCTCATAATAAAATAGAGACAATATTTCAATGATTACATTTAGGAAAAGTTCATGAGCGTTTGTAAAGAGTTACAGCTCTTGAGTTTATGAAATTAAGATCCATGCTCTCCTGTAAGAGTTACGAATTTTTCATAAATTAACTTATTTAACAAATGTGATCAAGAATATCTATGAGTTAGCTCCTATACATAACTCATAAGTACCGTAAATAGTTACGGGTTCTCATGAGTATCGTCAAGGTTACGGGTTCTAGTTTTCGCTGCAATTAAGGAAAGATAAAAATTTGTGTTTTCCTACTCATAAATTTGCGCTTAAACGTCAGGCAGCACCCAAAATTAACCAACAAATGGTATTAGGCCATGGGCAGCCAAAATTCAAACCCACTCGTGTTTGCCCCTACCCATTTATCACAACTAAACTGGTTATGACACGAGCATGGGTTAGGCCATGGGTAGCCCAGCTGACAGTTGCTCAGCCCTACTTGAAATCAAGAGGAATTTTTAGATTGTAATGTCATGGGTGAGATAAAGATGTATACAAGAATGCACGGGAAATGGAAGGATAAAATAAATTGTATAGTGAAATGTAAGATGAGTAATAAACAAGTAGAATCCAGTAACATTATCAATGTTCAATCAAATGTTGACTCTTTTTTTTTTTTTTTTTTTCTTTTGAGATCCTCAAGATGTAAGAGTTTATTCTTCCTACTAGAAACAGTAATTTTTTTTTCTCCTCATATTTTCTTTTGATTCCCTTTTACTTTTATTATTATTATTATTTTCCCAACCATTTTCTTTCCCTTTATTTGTTCTTTCTTTTTCTTTTCTCCTCTCTTTTTTATTTCTTGTGCCAACTTATGATTTTGCCTCTATTCATCTCAATCATACTAATGCATACCATCAACCATTTATTGAGAGTCAATGCAATCCTCTCAATCTTCCTTTCATTAAGAGGTAAATGAATTAAATGAATGGAGTGAATAGAATGAACTGATAAGGCTAAAAAAGGGTGATAAATGAAAAAGATATTTATGGGTTTTCCTTTTTGTCTCACTAGCTATATGAAAGAATGCCTCAATCATGTCCTATGCAAATGCTACATGTGATTTTGATTAAGAGCCAAGACAAGTTCTAGAGAACACATAGAAACAGATGAATGCACACTTAGGAATGAAAAAATAGGCACAAAGAATCCTTCCGACTTGGCTATGTTTTTCATATCCATCCACCTAAGTTAAAGCAAATATCACTTTCAATTTCAAAGCATTAAAATATGTCATTTCTCAATATCAATTTCACAAACCAAATTGATCACAAATACAACATTAAACTCTTGAGACAAGCTTTTATCTTTCATAAAGTTTTAAAATTCAAAGCAAAGTGCATAATTATTTTCAAAAACAGAGTGCACACACACATTCCTTCCCTTACATTCAATCCTTGCATTGTCCTCAATGCAAGTATATAGGCTGATGATATAACAATTGATTTCAAATATGTACAAGGACAAATGTTAGGGTAGGATGTACACAACTACTTAAAATCCCAATCAAGACAGATAAGCTACCTTTTACTACTAGTTAGTCCCTCCCCCACACTTGTTCCATATAATATATTATCAATGAAAACAAGGAAGAAGGTAAGAAAAGAGATAACCTTAATATCACGGTGGCTTGTGTAACATCCCAATTTTTTTTAATTGTAATTAAGTGCTATTAAGATATGATTTATTAAGTAATATGGGTTTAGAGAAGATTTAGAAGTATAAAATAAAGAGTTGAAAATAATAATAATAAATAAATAAATAATGTAATCAAATTTTTTCATGGTTGATTAATTAACAATGATAAATGATATTGATAAGAATAATAAGGAGGGAAAATATCTTCATGAAATAATCCAATATATATGTAAATAAAAAGGAAACTATGAGAGAGAAAGAATAAATAAATATTTTTTTAAAAAAGGTAATAGTAATATTTTTATAGAAGGGTCAAACCCTAACCGTACCCCCGTAAAATACCCTTCTTCTCCCACCATGGGCCTGTTTGGGTTGGCGGTAGGAAATGGTGGCTTAAAAAGCGGTGACTTAAAAAAGTTCAATAGGAAAAAAGTCGGGTTATAGATAATGATTTGTGTTTGGATTGTCCATTTAGCTTTTACGAAGTGGTTTTTTTCTAAACCGGGAGTGTTTGGATTATTATTTCAAAAGTCAGTTGAGATAAAAATGACTAAACCTTAAACCCTAAAAAATGACTAAAAAAGATATGAATTTTATTAAATACTCTCACCGAACCTAAATATAAGATAGAATTAATATTAGGATAATAAAAATTTTAATTTGGAAAAAATTTAAATGATTATTAAAAAAATTAATTAATGGATAAAGGTTTTTTTTTTTTTTTTTTTGGGGTGAAAATGCATAAAGTTTTTTTTTTTTTTATTTACGAAAGCTAAAACAAAATTAAACAGTACAAAAGGGAATTTGGATTGTCCTCAGGACACGCATCCAAAAATGCGACCACGTAAGGCCCTTTTTGGCAAGTCTGTCAGCTAACGTACTGGAGATTAAGCTCCAAATTGGAGCATCAAATAAGTCCAATGCGTTGGGGGATATTTAAATAAGCCACTGAGTATTCCAAACAAGACAAGTTGGGCTTTCTTTCTACTGGTTTAGTGGCTTTTACGCCACTAAAATATTTGCCCACCAATGCTAAAAAAAAAAAGTTAACCCAAACATGCCCCATATAACACCTTCACGCCGCATCACATTTGCTGTTCTCATTTATGTGCCTTCTCTGCCTTCAATTCCTACAAGTGTCTTTTCAATGGTTTTGTTTCATCTTCCTTCCCTTACCATTATTTTATTTTGTTTGTCTTGTCAAGTCAATCCTCCCACTCTACTCCATTTTACTGTGCTTAGCTTTATAGGATCATCATCTTTCATATTTTTCATGCCACTGCTCTATTCTTGAAACTGTAGATGCGTATAGGCAGTGGTGGAGTCATTATTTTTTGTTTGTCTCGACATAATTAGTGGGGGAATTCGGGCTGCCCTCGAATTTTTTTGGAGAAAATTTTTAAATGCATTAAAAAAAAAGAATATAAACAAGAAAAAAAAAACTTCAACTTAACATGGCAAAATAATAATCAAGAGTCAACTAATAGGATAAGGATAAAGACTAGGAGAGTACAATACCGATGGATACGGTAGAATCTGAAGGAGATTTGAAATAGCAAATGGGCCCACAAATTGAAATGAGGAGATGAAGACCTAAAGAAAGAAAAAAAAAAAAAATTTGAGCGGCTGGGGGAAGAGTTGGAGACACACAAACCGAAGAAAACAAAAATAGATAGGTATTTTGTGTCTGCACGTGCGGTCATTGGCACCAGTGTGGCTCTGCCACTACGTATAGGTACATTTATTTATTTATATTTTTCTTCTTCTTTCTTATTCATCATTCCGGCCCCTTTTTCTCTTCGTTGTGCGTGTAGGTATATATTTATCAATAATGTCCAAGCCTTTCACCAATTTTTTTTACTGTGTGGTGTCCCTTTATTTTTGTTGTCTTTGGTTCATTTATCCCTTTGACTATTTATTTCCCATTCTTTTTCTTGACCTGGCCGTCAAAATCTATCCTCCTTCCTTCTTTTTATTATTTTTTCAAGTGTCTGAGTTGCTGCCCAAGACATGTCAAATTCATTTTTCTTTAATGTGTGTATGTGTATGTAATCACCACCACCACCCAAGCCTTTCTGCTTTTTCCTATATCTGTGCCGTCATAGATATGTATCTTTTATATATTTAACATCTGTTGCCTTTTTTTTTTTAATATAAAGATTTATTCCTAAATAATGTTATGTCTAGATAAATAATAATAAATAAATAAAAACAGTGGAATCCATTAAAATTTAGGTATGTATAATTTTAGTCATGGAGGGTAGTTTTAAGGCTTTAAAGTAGTTTTAATTAGTATATTAATAGATAATTATGTGTAATTTTGTAGACTCTCATTGAGAGATTTGGAATAGCTCTTTGTGTGATTACTTGTGATCTAGGAGTAACAGGTAACTCAGAATATTCTTCCATATACTTGTGAATGTGATTGTAGCTATCTTTTATTTAAAATTAAAGGACTGAATTATATGTATATGTATATGTATTGTAAATTGATATTTTATATGAATTGAAGCATGATTTATTGTACCTTGACATTTAATTATATAATTGGTGATTTAATATATGTCTGACATGGCGGATGCATATGTGATGAGTTGGAGTAAGGAGGAATTTGTATGTTGAGATTTTTTACCTCGTGAGATGACACTTGTCAGGGCCCCTTCTTCCATGTTTTCCTTTGGCCGAGATTACATTGGAGCTGTGAGACATGTGACACCTCCTTAATTTTGTTCTTTTAAAGAGGGGAGCCATAGTCCATACTTAAAATCTATACCCTTGGCCGGGTATATCTTAGTTTTGTGACCTTGGGTGTAATATCCCGAACTTTGGACCCTGAAAATTGAGAATAAGCCTAAGTTAGGCAGACTACTAAGCCTGATTCAGGAAGTATGACATTTCCTAGACAGATAAAGATCCTCTGCATGTTTGAGGAAAATAGGAAGAGAAAACTAGATGATTTTAGTCATATTCAAGCGCAAACTCAAAATGTGGGTCCCACAGGTGATTAACCGACAGAAATGGGATCAGCCGGGACCAATTAGGGTTCCTTTGGATTGAGTAAGTCAAGTGTGGGGCCAGTCCATGAAGTTTACAGAGTGTCCCCTAAGAGTGTCTATTCAAGAGGGAAAATTTTGAAAAAGATAAAGAAAAGTGTAAAGGGAACCACCCTGTTGGCCGGCGAGACCCATACAGACCGGTAGAGTGGGAACTGGAATGAAAAGTGAAGGAAAAGGGAATTAAACACCAGAGACCCGATGTGTGGGGCCTCTTAGGCGTCACACACTCCCTTTAATCATTGAAAATATTTACTTGGAAGAAAAGAAAGGAAAGTCAGTGTAAAAGTCAAACTACAGGACCCACATTTGGAGAACAGGGGCAAAATGGGTAAAAATTGGTTTGGGCAGACATGTGGGCCCAAAATGGCGCCACATGTGTCCATTTTGGCAGGCAAAAACGTGGGGAAAGGATTCGTAATTATTACAAAGTTCTGGGCCAAATTCGTAATTTCCAAAAGTTTCGGGCCAAAACGCGTAATTTGCCCCAAAAGCATAAAATATCATGATATTTTTGGAGAGTTATGCGCCACTTGGCAGCTGACTGAAGCCCCTGGAAAATTCTAGATTTTGCTTGGAGAAAAAGTAAAAAGTCAGGTCCTAATTATTACACAGAAGTTAGAAACTTACACCAGTTAATTCCAATTCAATCGGATCAAATTCACCTTTATTAAAAAGGTGTTTTAACCTCTTCTTTTTCACCTTGCACAAGAAATTTCCAGAGAACGCAAGAAGAACCAATCAGCCACCATGGTTAAGGATCCTAGCTCAAGCTTCCAAGTTCTTCCACCAACTTTCCGATTCCAGGTAACCCCGACAACTTCTTCTCTTGAGTTCTTGTGAAAGGAAAATTCGTGCAAATAGTAGAATCTTGGTTTTGGGGCTGGATTTTTGGATTTTTAAGGTCTTAAAAGGCTATGGAATGAGGTTTTGTATAGGGTATAGCTATGGTTAAAGTTTCTGAAGCCGAAAACACCGAAAACCCCATGAGAGGGCTTGCTGCCACCTTCAGTAAATCTGGGCAGTGAACCTTATAACGCGTTTTTGAGGGGGGTAAAAAACCTCGGTTTAAGCTGAAATTTTACATGTGAAAACTAGACATCTTGGGCATAATTTTAAATATATAATATGATGGATTTGGATAAGATTTACTAGGTGAAATAAAAGGTTTAAAAGGAGGCTAGGACAGTGACGCGAATCTGGACCAGAAGAGATAAAACAAACAACATGCCAAAATATTTGTACTTTCAGGGTCTAAGTATATTTTTCCTGTACAATAGACTTATCAATGGTTAGAATGGCACTGGTTTCACATCAATATGAGTTTTTTGGAATTAATTAAAAATCTCAGAAGTTGGGACAGAAACAGAGAATTTTTGGAAATTGCATGTGGGCTCAGTTTTAGCAAAAAATAATGTAAGGGCATTTTTGTAAATACTGAAAAAGGTGTATTTTAATGTTTTAGGTCAAAGGGGTACTTTTAGAAAGGCCACAGAGCAAAAAGGTAGTAAAAACGGTGGTAACCACTTTACTCCGGCACTTTTATGTGTTTGATGTATGTGTTGCTTGCCATATGTATTGTTTTGCCAAATATGCATACAGAACATGTTTGTGATTGTGTCTCTAGCGCTGAGGGTGCCTGCCGGGGTCTGCTGGTGTGGCGACTCAACGGAAACAGGCGGTGCCTGCTGGGGTCTGCCTACGTGGCAACTCAACGGAGACGGGCTTGTGATTCCTGTAATTCCGAGGCCTGCCTTGGTAAGACGGCTCGACGCTGCGGAGACGTGTTATTGTGTATGTTTCTGTTTGCATATTGTGGTATATTTGGCATACTTATCTGTGTATACATACTTACATGGTTGCATGCATATACATCACACATTTAGTGCATGAGTATTGATGGTTACTCTTGGGGCCGTTATCGGACTCCAGACATTTTTGTAGACACAGGGGGATGTACTTGAGATAGAAGGACCTTTTTAGAAAGGTAAGATCCAGTGGTGCAATGAAGAATAGGGAATGCCCTATTATACTATGTATTTATTTTGAGATGACTGTACATGTATATTTGGTATTTTATTTTGGATAACTGTACCCTTAACCCTTTGGGGACTTTTATTTTCTGTTTATTTACATTTACCAGTACAATAGATTGTCCAAACCGGTCAAATGCTTTGGTGTAATAACTTTGATATGGATTAAATGGACCTAATAATGAAGGAAAGGTAACAAGTAAAAGAAATCCTTTTAACCCGCCACCCGAAAGGGCGAGGCCGGTAGGGGTGTAACATTGGGACAATCCAGTTAAATGGATGAGTTGCTATTGGACATGTGTTAGCCTATGGCTCCAGTTAGTGGTATGAGGATGGACAGTGATTTAAGGAAGGCTCTATATTCCATATTGTATAATTGTACAGTTCACATTGACATAAGGATAATTAATTTTATATGAAATTATGGTATATACAAATATATATGTAATCAGCTCCTACTTTTTGTCATATATGATTTGCTTGTGTACGCTAGAAACTTTTAGTAGTTACTGAGATATCGAATCTCACCCTATATTAACAAATTTTCAGGTGATTGTTCTAATAGAGAGCAAGGGAAAGAACCTATAGAGTGAGCTTTGAAGGCTCAGTTGTGCTCTTAGAACTTATGTTATATCGTTTTATTTGTTATGACTTTAAGGCTTCCGCTTTGTATTGTATTATGAGATATTTCGGGAATTTATGTTGACACTAAAATAAATTTTTTATTTGAATTAGTTACGTATTTTAATGATTTGGATGTTGATCATCCTTGTTGGAGATATTTCAAGTGTTTTGGCTAAGATTTTGGGTGTTGGATTTGGGGTTTTACAACTTGTAGCTAGACAGCAAAATTAGGAGGAAGGTAAGTCTTGTCCTTCTTGACAACTTAGGCACAATCACTACCTTGAGATTGTCTTTACAAGAGTATTGAATAAAGTTGGTAAATCTCTCTCAAAGAGTTGATAAATAAACACTAAGAGCAATGAGAATATCAGAGGCCTTAATGAATAGAATTGTTGTTGTTGGCTTCATTAATGCTCTGTCTCGAATGCTTCTATATTTATAGGTAGGTGATCGTTTTAATGACTGTTGTGAGCATTCAAATATGTTTGTTAGAGAGTAACTGTTGTCGTTGATGAAATTGAATGTTTCCGTTGGGTTTCTCTACTATACATTTAATGCTTCTGATATATTTTTGCTTTTGAAATTATCTAGAGTTTAATCACCTAAAACTTGTACATAAATGATATTAGTAACATTTAGAAATAGTATAAGTGATTATAGTGTTAATTAGGATGTTAATGAAAGGTATCAAATTAATGGAGACGCTAATTTTTAAAGATGATAAACACACACTCGAGTGATTCCTTATCACTCGAGTTATTGCACTGTCACTCTAGTGCTTAGGTGATCTTTATGTGATAATCAGTGGTAGTAAAGTTTTTGTGAAACTAATTATCACTCAAGTGCTAAACAATCACTTGAGCGATCTTTTATTGTTTTAAAAAGTTTCGACACTACCATGTCACTCAAGTGAATTTATGGATCATTTGTAGAAGTTTGCAAGTGATCACAAATCACTCGAGTAATTCTCTTAATCATTTGAGTGATCTTCTGATAAGATCACATTACTTTTATTTCACATGCAAGTGCCTCACTGTGATTCGCAAGTAAGTGCCATCACTTGAGTAATCTTGAGCATATCACTCGAGTGTCCCAAATTATCACTCTAGTGATCTCTCCAACTTTCAAAATGTTTGTGTGTCACTTGCAAATGCTTGCAAGAAATGTTTAATCACTCGAGTGCTTACCCCATCACTCGAGTGATCATGCATAACTTTAGATTTTTATCAAGTAATTTGCAGAAATTCTGGAAGTGAAGATTCATCACTCCAGTGCATCCACTATCACTTAAGTAATCCTCTTTGATCACTTGAAGTGAAAAATCGTCATTCGAGTAACTTATTGATTCAAGGCTCCCCCCCCCCCACACATACAGTTATATTATTCAAGTGCTTAGAAACTCATTTGAATGAATTGAATCTTCAAGTCAACTTTTTGTAATACTTTTTGTATTTCAAAATATATTTATATGTCAAGATTTGTTATCATCAAAATAAAACAATACGAGACCCACCAATATTAACATGGTTGGTTTTCTTTACAAGGTGACACATCAGAGGATAGGATAGAAGAGACGAGATATATTGCTGTTGAAGTATATAGGTCATCGCTTGTCTCAACACCAACCGTTGTAATTGCAAAATTCCAATTTTGATTGTAGGGGACATGATCCGCTAGTGAAATTTTGATTGATTGAAGTATTATCTGGATATTTAGTTGGCGCATACCACAGCTGTTGCGTTTAACCTGAAGATTAAATACCAATGAGGTACATTTGGGGAAAGGGGAGGAATGATTTTAATATATATTCTCAAGTTTTTTGTCATATTGTTAAATTGATTACCCTATTACAAAGTTAATTAATTTTTTTAATATTTAAATGTTTACTCTTGTTTATTTATTAAAATTACTTATGATGTGATTTTTAAATTTTTTTTAAATCATATATTTGTATTTTCAATTAAATTACAAAATGATATAATTTTGAGATTCTTATATTAATATATTATAACTCAAAATTTTTAAATATATTTTATTAAACATATGTTTATTAAAAAAGTTACTCAAATTTTTGATCAAGTTGTTAATATTTGATTGCAAGAAAAATTACTTAATTTTGTTTTATAAATTTAGTAAAATATTAAATAGATCATTAATAAATATTAAAGTTAGGGTGTAAATTAGTGAACAAGAGTTTACTAATATGATTTTCAATTAAAAAATATACTTCAATAATTTTTCAATATAGTCATTAATGGTGTGAACGGTTTAGACTTAGATATATAATTTTTTTATTACATTGAATATATAATTTTAAAATAAAGGGAATGCTTGTTTAATTAAGACTAATAAGATGGACAGTTAGAGTATTATATTTTATAAAAAAAAAAAACACTAAATATTCTATCAAAATAGTTGGTTACAATTAGAACAACATTAATTCCTTAACATTTGTTTGTAATGTTGAGCATACTGGGTTTATACTAAAGACCGGATGTAATGGTCAATAAGGAGTGATATAATTGGTTAAAGTGTTAGACCTTCATCCCAAAAGAGAGGAGGCTCGATACCTATTGGTTGATGTGAGAGTTTTATTGGTGGGTGATCTATAAGTATCTCTGCAAATATTCTTTAAACCTAGAGGCATACCTTGACTTAATGGGTTATCGTTGTTTACTCCAACCTAAACTTTCAAGTATTAAAAAAAAAAAAAAAAAAAAAGAAGACAGGATGTAATATTAATTTGTTATAGAAAACTTATTCATACTTCCATTTTTCCAAGGGAGAGACCGTGAAACAGCGCTTGTCTCACTCTCAATGTGATATCTGCCTTCAAAAGTTTGCAACGTGGCAGAAATTAATCGTCAATTCCTCTGGTTCATTTTGTTTTTCTCAAAAAAATCCCTTCAGCGATGCTTACAAATAGGACAATGACACGAATGTAAACGGAGGAAGGGCGAGAACGATCTGTGCTCCTGAGGTCTGGGAGCCATGGCAGTAGCAGTGGACTGGTGCAAGCCTTCTCCATTTCTCGGTCACAAATTCGCAACTCGCTCTGTAAGTCCGCGTGATTTGGCCTCTGTATATATCTTCTTATTCGCATGCTGTTAATTAGCTCGGAAACACTGAAAGAAGAGATTGAAATTTGCTGAAGCATGGAGTGTTTGAGCATTTCTAGTTCTTGTTATATTTTATTTCTATTGATATTGGCAGATTTACTGAATTTGCTAATGATAATTTCGCTGTAGGCTAATCTATCATCTGGACAGTGTGTGGGGAATTCATTTCAGCCATCTAGAATCAGTGCACTTTTTTGGCAGTCTAGGAAGTCCAGGGAACCACAAGAAATTGATTCTGTTTTGGGAAAATTTTCTTTGGCAGGGTCCGGGTCAGAGGTGTTTTCTTTGAGTGGTCCTTTCATGGTTCTTTATCGCTGAAGGTTTATATGTAGTTTTTGCTTTCCATATGCTCAACCTGTTACCATTTCATTGATACTTGTGCTCAGGACACAATGGTGAAGCTGGCACAGCCCAAATCGATCACAGTTTCAGTTGTGTCTTCCATCTCTGATGTAGCATCCAGTGAATGGGATGCTTGTGCTCTGGATGCCACAGGAACTGGAAAGTTCAATCCATTTCTTACCCATGGATTCTTATCAAGTTTAGAGGATTCCGGCAGTGCAGTGAAGGTGTGGAAATCTTAGCTTCTACTGATCATTTTATAAGGACATATCGTCTGAACGATTAGGAAGTATATATCTCTTGGTTCAGTCTGTTTTTTGACTCATCCTACTTGTGTCATGTTGTAGCCTAATATGTTGAAGCAGCTAATATCAAGGGATAACTTCCTCCTCCACAGGGTTTTACCCTAACAGCATGTTTCGTTCAATGTCAACTTCCTAACTTCCATTGGAAGTAAATCTGACATTTCGGAATAGGTTCAATTTTGCTAAGTCAAAGATGAAAATGTTATGAAAGCAAAATCCCTTCAGTGGCCCCAGACGAAGCCTCCCCTCACTCCCCCCTCTCTAAATTAATGGTTTTCTTTGCTTCTATTATTGGCTATAAGGGTAGAAGAGTACTGAAGATGATGTGAAGAAGCTGTTAGTCATGCATTCTATCCTCCTATTTCATAATAGTCTCCTTAACTGACTTCTTTCAAATTCTGAGCCAGACAGCTCTTACATAAGACATGTTTTGCATTCTGTCATCTCAGATAGAATACATGCTTGGGTTAGTATATTGACCCAATGGATGCCTGAATATTCCATGTTAATGCGTTTGAGATCCCATAAAATCAAATCAAATGGTTTAACACTTCCTGCTATTTGTGGATTTCACAAGAAAAATACAATTGACTGGAGACTCTTTCAAATCTTGAGTATTTCTAAGGCTTCAGAGTCCTAATTAATTTTTTTATCCTTTCATCTGTCATGAGTGTTTGTAGACATGTTGCTATTAATTTCCATGTTGTTCAGATTGTAATTTTTGTGCAACAAATCAATGAAACATATAATATTAAGTATGAATGGAATGCTAATAATAACAATACCTTGGATGATATTTGATGTTTCATAAAACCAATAGTCTGAAAACCAAGAATAGACATTTCTTTTATTTCTCCTGGAATTTTTCTTCTCTTTCATCCCCAGAAATATGTTGTTTCCACCCATTCAGGGTCCATGGTTGATATTACCCCACCTTTTGTTCATACTACCTGCGCCAAACCTCTGATACTATGAAAACATCTGAAATTTTCTGTTATTGCTCAATATTTCAGGAAACAGGATGGATGCCCCGCCACATCATTGCTAAGGATGAAGACAACAACGTTGTAGGTGTAGTCCCACTCTATCTTAAAAGGTTTGGCATCTGCTACATCACCCATGCAACAATTTATTTTATAGTTCGTTATGGAGCTTGTCTATTGTTCTAAAAGTAATTTTCTTACTGCTTTGTATTAAAGCTTTTATCTATTGGCTGTCTTCTCACATTTTGATCTGGGTTGCAGCCATTCATATGGTGAATTTGTTTTTGATCATTCTTGGGCTGATGCATATTATAGCTATGGGTTAAAATATTACCCAAAGTTACAGTGCTCTGTGCCATTCACTCCAGTAACTGGTCCAAGGATTCTAGTTCGTAACACCTCATACAAGGATCAAGTTTTTGACATTATAGTATCTGCAATGAAGGATCTGACTGATAAGGTATCAGATTTGTCATAGGGCTATTACTTCTAGCAATTTAGCAAGTAGTTGTATAAAAACCCTCTCTTTTACCATTGTCTTCTTGTATATTTAATTTGTCCCTTTCTCATCACCAGTTCAAGAGTCGTGGTTATAATTAATGTCATGTTCATAAATCTTGCTTCTCTCACTGGTCACTATTAACTCTTAATATGGGTCTTAAATTCTTACTCTTGACAGAGTTTAGAAAATTGTTTTAAGTCTTCCAGTTTTGAAATTCTCTCTTGCATTTATGGTGTTGCTTAGTGAAAGTATTAAAAATAGGGAGGACCATTACACTTCAATATTCATTTTCTTGTAGCTTATCTTTATATCACTTATTGAATTAGTTTAACATAATCTTACATGTTCTAAAGTTGCAAGTCATCAAAATTTAGAATAGTGTGTGTGTGTTATTATTATTATTATTTTTTTATGAAAATTAAATTTAGAATAGTTGCAACAATAGAATTAGAACTATTATTTCTGTACAAAGAAGGATGATAGAGGCACTAACGAGAAGGGTTGAATAGATGGTCTTGAGTCCTATGAAGAATAGTAGAGAAAGACCAAGTAGAGCACTCAAGGGGGATATTGGATGGGACCTTTTGGTGAATAGTATATCCAAAGAGTGGGTTGTAGATGGAACATAACAGCATAATTTGATTTAAGCTGCCACTACTGACACTTGCTGTAATTGATACTGTTCCTGTTACAGTTGTTACTGTTTTAAGTTTAATGAGCTGTAGTTTTAAATTATTTAACATTACGCCAAACTAATTCAGGAATAGTTCATCTATAGTCTGCCTTATGGCAAAAGATGAACTTACCTGCCATTTGGCATCTGAATGTGAGAAAACCTGACCTTTCATTTTCTATGCTCTAGATGAATCCCCTTCTCAATTGCATATAGAATCTAATTTGATAATCATCTCTTTAAGATTTTGGCTAAATTCTCTTTTTTCCCATGAAGTCATTTGTTTTCATCTGAACATCCTGATTTTCTCTTGGCAAATTTTCTTTGTTCCGCACTGATATGCTATTAGAATTTTTTATATTAGACAATTCAGTGTTTTTCATTTTTAAGGTTCTACTGGACAATTAATACTCTTGACATTTTTGTGACATTATAACTCCAATTTTAAAGTGGTATCTGTGTACTGTATTCCATACGTTCCTAATTGGCATATATAGATGTTGTTATATTTTTTCTTTAATTTCTGTTTGGTTGTTGTTCTAATATCAACATCTGCAATGCTATTTGTAATCTGACTTCAATTTCCTGACAGTCTCAGCTTTCATCATTGCATATTACTTTCCCCACTGAAAATGAGTGGCACAAGCTTGGTGAAAAAGGTTTTCTACAGAGGATGGGAATGCAGTACCACTGGAAAAATCGTAACTATAAAAGGTGCATAACTCTATGGTCCCTATTTGTGTCATCATAAAATGGTCTTAGCATGCGTTCAGTTTGTATGCTAGTTCAACGGACATTTTGGCTTCAATTAGCCATTCTAATTTTGTATTAACTCATACTGTTGGGCTGATGAGAGGAATGGTGTTGGAGTTTCAGATCAGCATCTTTTACTTCTTTTCCTCAACTTAAATTGACCCCCCTCCTCCTCCCCGGGGGAAAAAGAAGAATTTTCATAATTAACATGTCTTTCTCAAAATATGGGACCATGGAAGGAATCCAACTTTGTTTGCCAGGTCTTCAATCTATCAAAAAAGTGACATGATGTGTAATCAATCAGTATGAGACATCAGTAATTTACCTTTGGCTCTTGTAGTAACTTATAATATTGCATTTTGCATCAGTCTATGTAATTTTGTTTTCTATTTGTACTTGCAGTTTTGATGAATTCTTGATGGACATGAAGCAAAGTAAAAGAAAAAATATCCGCCAAGAGCGCAAAAAGGTTGGTATTTGTTGCTGAAGTCTGTGACATGGAAAGAAAATCTTAAGTTGTGTCCAATGTTAAAATCGAGTAGCGGTTTTCCATTTCATACTCTTTGCGACAGCATAATAAAAAAATTGATTCCGAGTTGCAAAAATTGTTCTCATTCCTTTGTTCACCGCATGTAGAGTGATGGTGTATTTTAGATAGCATCAAAACAGTTGACTTTGTTGCCTACATTAATTATAGGAACTTTTTATGTACAGATTTCAGCCCAGAACTTGATTATGAAACGGCTTCGGGGTGATGAAATAAAGGTAATTTTGTTAGTGTTATGTAGGTTTTAATGGTTTTTTTTTTTTTTTTTGGTGTGCTCCGGAGCTACATTGATTTTGTTTCTTTGTGCTTATTCGTTATAGGTTCCTGTTAGAGATGTCTTATTCCACTCTTCTGTAACTCTCCTTTATTTGAATTTATTTTTCTATGGATGTGTAAAATTGTGGTGTCATGCAGTCTTTGCAGTCCTTTGGTGTGTTTGGCTGGAGTGAATGTTCACATTTATGTATTTCCTGAAATCCTGATATTTATGGTGATCGGGATATATGTATGGCCACATTTGGGTGTTCTTCCTATGTGTTATTCTGATCTTGAATCCAGATATGCAATATGATTGAAGAATGTTTTGTCACTAGCAATCTTGTTTGTGTATTTTTGCACCTAGGAGGATATAATTTTTTCATTTTGTTTCTTCTCTGTCTTCCTCGTTTTGATTTGATTTTTCTTTTACGGCAAAAATTGATCTGATAAACTTATGGTTGTTGGAAAAGTCTTAATGCTTTTAATAATAGTTTACTGGTTGACACTGGTCAGTTTTGGTGTGTACTTTTATATTGCACATCCATTTGAATTACTTTATTTTCCGTCAAGCAAATTTTACTTCTTGTATATTATTGGGCAAACTTCACAGTCGTATTGTTTCAATTTATTATCTCTTTGTTATGATTATGTATTGGCAGGCAAGGCACTGGGATACCTTCTATAAGTTCTACAGGAACACAACTGATAACAAGTCTGTTCCCTGCGATTCAACCTTTCATTTTAAAAAGAACCAAATTACATTGATGATATGGGGATGTATCAAATATCAGAACTTAACATTGTAGTTGCTTTATTTTATAGGTGGGGTAGCCCTTACCTGACAAGGGAATTCTTTCATGAAATGGGATCAAGAATGGGAGATCAGGTATTGCTAGTTGTTGCTGAAGAAGGAGATGAACTTGTTGCAGGAGCTCTAAATCTTATCGGAGGAGATACTTTGTTTGGGCGGCTATGGGGATGTAGCCCTCGAAGTTATTATCCAAGTTTGCATTTTGAAGCATGTTATTACCAGGTACACCTTCATAATTTTTTTTATGAATTTAATATTGTTTCTTTACCTTATATTTTCTATTTATATCCTTTAATTCGTTTCCTTTCTTTTTAATTATGTCTTTAATTTTTGTTAGGGCTTATACCAAAAGTTTCTGGTGTTGAAAGAAAATGATGTTTCTCATTTTCTTCTCTGTACTTTGTTTTTTAAATATGTCTTTCTTTGCTTGGCTTAAACTTTTGTTGTTTTCTTAGATTGTTTGCATTGTAACAAAAAGGTGGGAAAAGAAAGTTTTGAAATCATACTGTAGGGCATAAATGGGACATGGGAATGGGGAGGAGAAGGAAAGGAATCTAAAGAAAATGAAAGTGGAAAGAAGGAAGTAGAAGTGATAGTCCGATGATAATTTCCCTTTTCCCTGTTTGGCTCAATTTTCTTCTTCAAAATCCCTCGATTTTGAAATGTAAAGGAAAGAGGATTTCAAAGAGTCAGACAGAAATCCTTCATTATACTTCTCTTATTAACAAATCCCAAACTATGCATTCTCTTCCATTATCTCCTGTTCAAATACACTCTAAATGATTGTGTCTATTTTACCAATGTTGTATACTGTTAGAGCCCAAGATAAAACAGTAGGAAAATAGTGCTGGCTGATATTGATTTAACAAATATTTTCTCCTCAAGAACAAAAAGAGAAGAATTACAGCAGACAACTCACACTAGCCTCACACAATGATACTAAGGCTATCTTCGCGAGTTTTATTTTGGAGGAAAGGAAAGGGAAGGGAGGGTTTTGGTAGTCCTTCCCTTGTTTACGAGTTTTAAAAATAGGAGGGGAGGGAATCAGGGGATTTTACAAATCCTCCAAAACCCTCCTCATTCTAAAAAATAGAGTTCCCCCAATATGGGGGTTTTAAGAGGGCAAATAAGTTAATTACTTCTTTACTCTCATTCACCACCACCACACCACCCTACCACCGCCACCACCACCGCCGGCCAACCACCACCGCTGGCGGCCGGCCACCCACCACCGGCGGGCGGTGGTTAGCGACGGTGGTGGTGGCCGCCGGCGGTGGTGGTGGGCGATGGTGGTGGCCGCCACCAACACCACATAAATTTAAATTTACATAAATAATTTTTTAGAAAATTTAAATTTATTTGTAAAGTATAATAATTATATTAGTTATTAAAGAAATGGACAAAATGGTAAATGTAGCTCATTAATCCTCCATCTTCCCTCCTCACTATTTTTTTAACTCGCAAACAAAGGGAGGGAATATCCTCCATTTCCCTTCCTTCCCTTCCCCTTCATTCTCCTTGCATTCCTTTCCTTCCCTTCCCCTCCAAACTCGCAAACAAAGCCTAAAGAACTAGCACTAAAACAGAAAGATAAAAATGATGAAGAAAGGATGATCTTCCTCCACCCCCAATCTGACTTTCGAGAGGTCAGATGCTCTCCTCACTACACTCACAATACAAAATAGTTCATGCCTTCCCCTGGAGAAACCAACTACTATTATAGTCCAAAAAATGACTCACACAACCCCCAATACAACCTTTTCCTAGGTCAGGCCTATAGCAACCCTAAACCAACTCTAATACTTGGTTTCTTTCTCCAAAAGAGTAAATATCTCAAGGTCAATGCCCTGGCAATCAGAAAGTGGCTTTCCTCTTTCTTGTATCTTCCTGGTTTTGCGTTCATAATTTTGACCAGCAAAAGCCTATCATGTACACATTAAAAAAAAAAAAATAGTTCCCAATAAAAGGAATTCAAAAAGCCCTATTATGACGCTAGCAGTTGCACAAAATCACACGAGGTTTGAGTTGTTCGCACAACAGGTTACTCTTAATTCTTCACTCAGTCCGTGTGAGACTCCGTTACTCAAGTGTTTTGTGGCGTTTTCATGTCTCCTTTATTCCTAGATTGGATCCTTGAATTTCTGATGGTTCACCAAAATCTCAAATAAATATAGTATAGGTCAGGGAAGCATATAATGTAGTTATTGCATTGTTTGGCATCACAGGCAATTGAAGCAGCGATTGAACTCAATCTTCAAACAGTGGAGGCTGGAGCTCAGGGTGAGCATAAGATCCAGCGAGGGTATATGCCAGTGACAACATATAGCTGCCACTACCTTACGGATAATGGATTTAGGAGGCCTATTGAAGACTTTGTAGTACGCGAAGCTGCTCAGGTATGATAATTGTTAGCTAACATATGCATTCTTTTTGAACTATGTTCCGTGCTTGAAATGTTACTTAATACAATTAACTGATATAGGCCAATAATGGAAAACGGAGAAAAGAAAAATGAATATAGGGCGATTTTATAGGGATGAATTAACGAACAGAATGATTCCCTAATAAGAACCTTGTTTTGGTAGCAAACTAATTAACTAAACTGAATTAGGAAATCATTCATTCCAACTTGTCAAAGAAGGCATCATGTAGGCAGAGGCTAAGAAGTTCCAGCATTGACATGGATACATGGCAAAATGATACAAGATACTATACTACTTCAAGATGTATACATAGTATTCAAATTCAATGTTGTTGTGCTGTGTCTAATTCAAGTGTCAAATTCATGCATATTAGTCTCATGTTAATCATGATAAAACTCCTGTTTCCGTGGTACTGATGCTTCATAGTCTCTAGAGTTGTTAACTAAACTAACAATAAATACAACTCAGCAACTACGTGAACAAACAACTATTGTTCTGGTTCCTACCTTCTAAAAGGTATTCTTGGTCTTTTTTATAACACATTTGATAGTCTTAAGGAGCATTAAATATATTTTCTTTTTCATATACTACAACAACAACAACAATACCTTATTCCACTAGGTGGGGTTGGCTACATAGATTGCATGATGCCTTGTGCTCTGTCAAAAATCAGATCTTTAGATAAGTTATTAACAAAAAAATCCTGCTCTATAACCTCATTGAGTGTTCGCTTCAATCTTTCTCGACCTCTTTTTAGAGGACTCTATACTGCTTGATCAACCCTTGTTGCTAGTGCATTCAATGGTCTTCTTTGAACATGTCTAAACCACTTCAAATTATTTTCTACCATTTTCTCTTTAATAAAAGCCACTCCAACTCGTTCGCGAATATGTTCATTACAAATTATATCTTTTCATATATGACTACGCATCTATTTCAACATCCTCATCTCGGCCACCCTCATTTTATGTTCATGTTGTTCCCTTTAAAGCCCAACATATATGTTCTTTTTCATATATGCCCATATTTAATTTGGGTAGTGAGAGTATACATTAATATGATGTTGCAAAAAACTTGAATTCTGTGACTAATTTAATACTTAATTGTTTTTAATGGATTACTTCAAAGTGAGTATATTTGGGACCGGAGTAGTACAATAAGCAAAATAAGATAAGAAAACAAAGCATCTCCAACTTCGGATCATTTCACAACATTAGCTCCTTATAACGTTGGGTCTAAATAATACCCATGTTCTTGATATAAGATCTCATTTATAATGTAAATTGCCCTAGACACGAAATGTTATATTAAGGATAGGAGGTAGTAGGTTGTGAGCTCCCTTGTATAATAGAGGATGTAACCATTTTCTAGCTACCAATCAATTTCTTCCAAAAAGTCTAAAAACTACTATCTCATGTCTTCCAAAAAGTCTAAAAACTACTACCTCATGTCTTTAATATAAGATCTAGTTGACTTTTTTTTTAGAGATTAGTGATATTGAACAAATTACTATAAGTATAAACTAATATATAATATACAACATATGCTATGATTAAGTTAGGGTAAAGGAGCAATTTTACACATGTAATTTGCCCCAGGGAGTGCCCAGCACCACGAAAATTTTTTTGGACCAATTTTACATGTGGTTAGTTTTTGGGAGCAAAAGTCACATGGGGGGTTAGTTGATCAGACGGTCAACGTCCATTTGGATGGACATGAACAGTGACGCTGATGTGGACGATTATTTGGACTGAGAAGAAGCCAAATAAGAAGGAAAATTCGACTAGGATTCATAAGTTAATTAAAAAATAAATGATAATAACTAAAACACCCAAACCTATACTCCATCGGGATTCCTTTCATATGTAGAAAGAGAAGATCAAATTGGGAAAACAAGAAACCCTAATGTTCATCATCTCCGACACCGTTCTTCCCAGTCTCTCTACTTTCCCTTACGAAAAATCAAAAAGCAGCTCCACCCAACGGAAACAAAAACCAACGCAGAACAAAGCAGACACCAATAGCCTTCTCAGAATCTAACACACTAATAATTCACCCATTCATTGATGGCTGTACACGGAGAAGAAGAAAAAGAAGAAGAACAGAATCTGATTCTGGGAAGAACAGTGAACAGAAAATTATTTGGATTCCTTCACTCCCTTCAGGAATCTCTCCTTCGATAAATAGCTATGAAAATATAATAGCAGTTTTGCAGATTTCATAAAAAAAACACTTCGAATAAATTTCATAGAACCAAATACTCAATCACTGTGCTTCGATAAACACTTCCATTGTGCTTACAGGTTCTTAAATACAAGAAGCATACCCAGAAATTTCAGAACGAAAAACAAGAAATGAGATAGGCGAACGAGATAATAACTTAAATATAGAAATTCATAGCCTTGCATTTGCAGCTCACCGTCGCTATAATCGTCTGCAAAATCACTCCAAGATCGATCAGAAGGCGTCGCTCTAATCGTCTCGCAAATCACAAATCGTTCACTTCAATCCGGTGGTCGGAGGCGGAGGCAACGTCTGGTGAGGAAGAACGGTGGTCGGAGATGATGAAGGACGGTGGTCGGAGCTGATGAAGGGTCGGAGATGATGAGGCGTCGCTCCAATTTGATCGTGGATTTAGGGTTCAGAGCAAAAAAAAATTTGATCGTGGATTTAGGGATTTTAGGTGTTTTAGTTATTATATTATCATTTTTTTTTTTTTTTTTTAAACTAGTGAATCCTAGTCAGCATTTTCCTTCTTATTTGGCTTCTTCTCAATCCAAATAATTGTCCACATCAGCATCACTGTTCATGTCCATCCAAATGGACGTTGACCATCTGGTCAATTAACCCCCCATGTGACTTTTGCTCCCAAAAACTAACCACATGTGTAAAATTGGTCCAGAAAATTTTTCGTGATGCTGGGCGCTCCCCTGGGCAAATTACATGTGTAAAATTGATCCTTTACCCATTAAGTTATTTATTTAGCTTTTTAAATTTTTCCAAACAAGGTCAATTGAATCTTATAGTAAGGATTAAGGACCGGAGGGAGTATCTCTCACACTTTTTAGTGACAGTTTCATTTCCTTTTCAAGTGTAGCCTTTCTGGTGAAAGGCCATATTCATGCTAATCTAACACAGATGATTTGCAATTTTCTTTACATGGATTTCTTGTCCTCCTTTTGTTTTCTAACAGGTGAAGCTTGTTACTAAAGTCTTGCATGATTCTGGCCCTTTTAAGGAAGATATCCTGACGGGGGGAACAAATTGACATAACAACTTTTATATGTAAATATGTATATGGCTGTTTTTACTTCGTAATTATTAAATTTTTTTAGGATTATTGTATAGTAACATGCCGCAGCGTTGAACATCCACACCATTAGGCATTTGCTGCAAAGTATATAGGCGCCACCCATTTATAACTTGCATTTGGGCCAATGGTTTAGCTGTGAAGGATAAAATGATTTATTAAAATCAGATTAATTGAGAAATATTGAATTATAGGTTAAATTTGGTATATATTGAAGCGATGGTGTACATTTAATAATTCTGTTAAAAAGCTTTTTGTGCTGTATAAGGTAAAATGGTTGAGAGGGAAGTTGATCCAAACTCTTGTATATATGTATGGGTTAAGGCACGGTTAGCACTTTGAAGTATTTGCTTGTAGTCTAAAATATTTTGTAGTTTAATATTGAGAAGTATTTTTCAGGTGTGTCTAATATCTTAAAATATCTTGTGACACAATTTTGCCTTTGAAATATTAGTTTTTCAGGAGAAATTTTGCTCATAACATATTTCTCATCATTGACTCCCTAAAACTCCTTTTAAGTGAATGTGCGTTCAGTATCCTAAAGTATTCTTCAGTAGCAACCTTAGGATGTTGAATAAGCCTAGAAAAATATTTTAAGGTGCTGGACGTATGAGGAAAAATACTTTAGGATGCTGGATGACTCATAAAAAGTGATGGATATTGGATGCATGAAAAATGCTTTAGAGTATTGTATAAATCACAAAATATTTTATAATATTGAATGCAGTTGAGAAAATACTTGAGGGTGTTAGGGAGAGCTTGACCTATATGTATAGCATGACTCACTCTATGAAACAAAGTTGTGCCAAATTCGGTTTCTTAATGGCCGAAAAGGGGTTTAAGTTGTAGGAAGCCCAATTTTTTTAGTGTATTTTGTTTAATTTAATTTCAATAAAACTAACTGCAAGACCTAATACAATTGACACTTAGTTGGGTTTCTTAAACATCTAATCAGTTATTTGATCTCTAACAGTGTGTATGGAGAGGGTTCCATGGCCAACACTAAAACTCCTTTAGAAAGTCTACGATGTAAGTGGATTGGTTATCATTACTAGTGGTGGATATCCTAGGTTTACTAAAAAAAAATTTAAAACAGTTCCCTTATTATTTTTTTTCACAAAAAAAGAAGAAGCTATGTTGCAATTTTGCATAGCACATTTCATGGCGGCCCATGTGTCATCATCCAATTTAGCGAATATTGGTTGATCAAATCTTGTATCCCCCGATAACGAGGAGTGGTACAATTGGTTAAGGCGTCGGCCTTTATCCCAAAAGGGATGATATTCAATACCCGCTGGTCGATATGAGGGTCTCATTAGTGGATCTGTAAGCGCTCTTTGAGCTTGGAGGCGTGCCCTACCTTGGTAGAGTACCGGTGTCTACCCCCACCTAAACTTTTCTATATATATAAAAAAATCTTGTGTCCCCCAGTTTCAACAGTAGGAAAAGTGTTTTCAAATATTGGATAATCAAATCAAAAAAGTCCAAGCCTCGTTGATTTTTTTGAAAGAAAAAAAGAGCACGAAAACTTGTTTGAAAATGTGCTTTTAGTATCATGTTTTGAAAAAAAGAAAAAAAAAAGGTTAGACTTTTTTTTTTTTAAAAAATGTTCGGTTAATTTTTTGTACAAAATTAAAAGGGCAGATAACAGTGTATTTTTATTGATAACAATCCGAATAATAATAAAGTAAACTGTTCGTTTACCCTTCACTTTACAATTTAATATTCCCTTTGGTCCTAAATATAAGATAGAATTGACTTTTTTAAAAAGATTAAAGAAGATAATTGATGTCCTTCAAAATATTTATGTTTTTTTTTTTTTCTCTAAACTAATTAGTTTGGCTAATAAAATGATATATAATCTAAGGATACATAACATATGATATGATAAAAAGTAAGTTATTTAGCTTCCTTAATCTTAAAAAAAAAAAAAAAAAATCAATCATATATTATATTTAGGAGGAGAGGGAGTATATATATTTTAAAATAATGATACAAACTGGCTTTTTTGTAATTCTCTTTAAACTTGAACGGAAAAATTACTCTATAGAATTGTTCTAAAAACATAAAAATTAGATAATGGAATCAAATAAGCTATAATTAGTTGTCATATGTATAAGTAAAAAACACACACACACACAAAATTAATTATTAATTAATAACTAGAGGTTTTTCTACATATTTTTTTCCCATTAATTTTGTCAATGCATTGGTGTAAATAGAATTTAAATAGTACTATGCAGGAGAGGTTATAAAAAAATAATTCAAACTTGAACTAACACAACATATTACTTCATTGGTCCACTGTGGTGATATGGAAGTAATGAGCATAAATGGGGTCACTCGAGTGGTCATCCGATTGATCATGCTTCATTTTAGTTCAAAGTAAAACAGATCACTATTAAGGTCATTATGGCGCAATGGAAGTGATGCACTTTTCTTACATCACGATCAAGTGGTCACTAGAATGATCTCTTTTCAAAAATTTTGAGCACTGCTTTGATCCCCCTTTCTCGATTGCTTAGGGATTCTTTAATCAAGTGCTTCATCGAACATATTAGCCATCATCTTATCGATTTGAGCTTCATATCGAGCTTCTTGTCTGTCCCTCTCATTACAGGATGGTGTGTCCAATTCAGAGTTTGAGCTAGGTGGAGAGAGAGGTTCCTTAGACTTTCCTTTCTCCGTTAGGCCTGTAGAAGTTGCTCGTCATTGAGTGTGTTCCTTGTGGCTCCTGAATTACCACACCATTATCCTTGGGTCTTGGCTCGGGAGGAGTTTGAACTTGAACTTTTGGCCGTGGGTGCTTTTATGGTTTGGACTTGTTTAATTTTTTTGACACCTTATAGGAAGGAGAATATGGAGTTCTAGATGGCTCATCTTCTTGATTAATAGTGGTCTTTGTTTGTTCCATACCAAAGATTATCCAAAATGCTTAGATTCGAATTTCCTTTTGCCTTAGCAAATGTTAGGTTTAGGATGAGGATTTTAAGTGATTTTGGAAGAGATTTGGGACAAGGGTTAAGGGGTTTGATCGAATTAGTTTAGGGAATGATTTGGGAAAAGATTTGAGTAAAGCATTAGGAGTAAAACTTGGAGTGATTGAGTAAAAAGACACTGCCGATACATATAAAACGCTAGGCCCCAATACCACTCGAGTGATTGTACTCTACTATCACTTGAGTGGTCACTTGATGAATCTGCCTAGAAAAACAAAATCAAGATAAAACCATGATGCCTCATTCGAATAATCTCATAATTACTCGAATATGTGTCCTAGTAGATGTGATAGGCCATCTTACTTGTTCCCAGCTACTTTGACTCAATTCTGGGATCACCACAGGTGCATCATGCCTCGTGGTGATGGTCACTCGAGTAGTCCCTCAAGTGATGCATGTTGTTAGTTTTCAATATGTTTTGATGATTAACAACAAATGTAAAACATGTTTTGAAGTTTGCAAAGTCAGTTAAAAACATTCTGATAGTTGCATACTCGAGTATAGGTTTGCTTACTCGAGTATAGGACTATTAAAAGATTGTTCAATTGCATTTTACAAGTGCCTACTCGAGTAAAGGTATGTATACTCGAGTAAAGGCCATCCGAGAGAGCAACCAAGTTTTTCAAGTTAAGTCAATACTACGGTATGGTTAGCCATACTCGAGTATTGGACTTCGAAGAACAATCAAATTTGTTGAACTTAAGTGCATACTCGAGTATAGGTATGCATACTCGAGTAAAGGCCATCCAGAGAGCAACCAGGATTTTCAAACTAAGTCAATACTACAGTATGGGTAGCCATACTCGAGTATTGGACTTCCCGAAGAGCAAAAGGATTTTTCAAACAAAGTTGCTTACTCGAGTAAAGGAGTGCATACTCGAGTATAGAGTGTCACGAAGAGCTCCAAACATTTTATAACTAATGCATACTCGAGTAAGGGTTAGCATACTCGAGTATTGAGCTCTTAAATTGTTTTTCAACTTGGCACTTGTTCTTGTGTACTCAAGTATACCAATGGATACTCCAAGTATAGAGGCATTTTGAACTTAGAATTTTTCACACAAATAGTGCCATACTCGAGTAAGCCACTAACATACTCGAGTATAGGTTTTGTCTTTCAAACACAAGACATGTTGGTTTGCCTCACGAAAGGAGCATACTCGAGTATCCCATTGATATCTTGCGGTATGGACACTTGTATACAGTGCCATACTCAAGTAAGCATGAACATACTCGAGTATACAACGGTAAAAAACTGATTTTTTGAATTATACGAATTTGCAAATCATTGTTGTTTGATCTTATTGTTTCCATAATTCATTCAATCATATTCCTAGCTATGTTTAACAAGTTTGTTGAGTGAATTTCATTAAGATCAGATGAAGATTATTGAAGGTCAAAGCCATAAAGCAAAAAGAGTACAGTGCATTTAATGCACCTCTGCAAATCTAACTACTCTCAGCTAATTCATCCGAGCACGCCTTTACGAACGTAAAAGAATGCTTACTACAACAAGCAAAGTAATCTCCAACGGGCAAATTCTCAGAGAATCACACCAGATCAAATTAACACCTGGATTAGCAGAAGTTTAGAGAGAGAAGATGACCAGACCTTAAGCTAATCACCTACAACGGTTGGATTCATCAAGCAACGGTCATTTAATGTTCTCTACCTATAAATAAAGTGCATTAACTTCTTCTCAAGCCGATACACCTACCGAGAGCGAAAATTTATTAAGTATCATTTATTGTGTTCAGCTTCTTTACGTATTGTATCAATTTGATACTTGTTCTTCGTGTTCATCTTATCTACTCGTAAGAGAGTTATTTCGTAAATCATTCATTGATGAGATAACCACAAGTCGGGGACTTGGTGGTTGGGTGTATTGATTGCAACTTGTAAGGGGAGTGAGTTCTAGTGAGAGAACTACTCGAGTATTTAGTTTGTAATCAATTGTTGAGTTTTAGTGGATTGAAAATCCCAAGTGTGGCTTGGGATTTGGATGTAGGTCAACGATAAGACCGAACCAGGATAATTTCTCTTGTGCAAGCTTTCCTTACCCTTCTCCTCCGATATACTGTTTTCACTTGTCCAAAACAGACCTAGTTCTTAAAATTTTAAGAATACCCAATTCACCCCCCCTCTTGGGTATTTAGGCTCCACTTTCACATGTCTGTTCCTCTTTTCCTAGAATATGTGTACACTTGAGTGGACACTCGAGTTATGAGCTCTTGTGACTTGATCTAGGGTTGAGTACTGCATGGCATTCATGGCGTTCATGTTCTGGCACTACTTCCACCATCACTCGAGTGATGTTGGTCATCTCTGGCATATATCACTCGAGTGATATGGTAATGATGGCCACTCTGTTTACCCCTATTTTGAATACTCACAAGTAGAGGAATTTCCAACCCCTACAAAACAATTTTTTAGATACTCCGATGCTTAAGTTAGTACACAAATAATCAAAACATATACTATAAACAATAAAAAGCACAAGAATTTCAAAAAAATTCCTTACAATTTGTTGGGATTTATCATTCTCAATTCTCTTTGTATGTCAAAGAACTAATCTTTAGCACGTGGTTTGGTGAAGGCATCAACCAATTGAAGATGTGTAGGTATGAACATCACTTGACATCTTTCTTTTGTACATGATCTCTAATGAAGTGATGTCTTATATCAATGTGTTTGGTTTTTGATTGTTTGGATTCTTGGCTAGGGTTATTGTGCTTTTGTTGTCACAATAGAGTGGTAATATCTTTTAGGTTGATGCCTAGGTCCTAAAGTTGTTTCTTTAGCCAAATAACTTGAGCACAACAACTTGCAACATCTATGTATTTAGCTTCCGTGGAGGATAATGATACCGTATTTTGCTTCTTGCTGAACCATGAGAATATGGATCCACCAAGAAATTAACATTAGCCACTTGTGCTCTTCCTATAGTCTTGTATCCTCCATGGTCTATATCAAAGTAGACCATCAAGTATTTGTTGCCACCTTTTGGATACCAAATTCTAAATTCAGCCGTGTCGGCTAAGTATATGAATATCCTCTTCATTGTTTCAGATTCTTTAAGTGCTCATTGATATCTTGAACACATGCCAACACCAAATTGAATATCCAGCTTACTTGCTATCAAATAGAGTAGGAAGCCTATCATCCCTCTATGCTTAGTGATATGGAAGTCAATACCTTTGACGTCGACATCTAGCAGTGTTGTTGAGCTCATTGGTATACCAACTCGTTTAGCTTAATCCATTCTAAATTTCTTCAAGAGCTCCTAGATATATTTGGTTTGGGAGATGAAGATCTCGTTCTTCCTTTACAGGATTTGTAATCCAAGGAAAATTTTTAATTTTCTCATCATTGACATTTCAGATTCTCAGTGTATAATCTTAGAAAATTCTTGATAGAGAGATTTATTAGTGACACCAAATATAATGTCATCAACATAAATTTGTACAATTAATATATCATTATTATTATGTTTGATGAACAATGTTGTGTCTATTTTGTCTTTAACAAAACCTTGATGAAGGAGGAACTTACTGAGATGTTCATACCAAGCTCTTAGGGCTTGATTGAGACCATAAAGTTCTTTTTAAATCTAAAAACATGATTGGGCTTGGTTACATCTTCAAAACCAAGATGTTATTCAATATACACTTCTTTCATGATGTAACCATTTAGAAAAACACTTTTGACATCCCTTTGATAGAGTTTGAATCCTTTGATGCACGCAAAGGCTAAAAGTATTCGTATGACTTTCATTCTTGCTACTGGAGCATAGAATTCCTCATAATCAATTCCTTCTTCTTGATTATAGCATTTGACCTCAATGACGGACCTTGCTTGATACCCAATTTTTTTTTATCCCAAATATTTTATGTAAATTGGATTTTTTTTAATGCATTTAGCCAAAAAATTTTATACATTTGGCCCCTTACATATTTTTTCTTAAAAATTAGTTAATGAATATATTTGGCCCTTCTTCCAAATAGCCTTTGACCTTCAATCTTGCCTTGTTTTTTATAGTGGTTGAATATTCATTAAGTTTGTTATTGAATACCCATTTGGTGCCAATGACTAGATAATCTTTAAGTGAGGTACCAAATCCCAAACTTGCTTTATTTCAAACTGATTTAATTCCTCCTTCATTGCTAACACCCAGCCACTGCCTAATAGGGCTTCCTCAATGCTTGAGGGTTCAATCTTAGAAATGAAGGAAAACAAACTAACTTCATTTAGAACTCCATTCCTAGTTATCACTCCTTCCCTGACATCATTTATGACTTGGTTTATTGGGATGATCTTTGATGTACCTCTTAACTCTAGGTTGGTTTGATTATGATTAAGGTCAAAAGCATCTTCCTCTTTTTCTATTTGAGAGATAGGAGAATTTGAAATAATCAAGTCTCCTAATTTATGAACTATCTTTGGTTCTTCATCATTAGGCTTTGTTTGAGACTTCCTATCAGCAAACACAACATGAATAGATTCTTCAATAACACATGTAAGTTTATTAAAATTCTATATGTTTTACTTCTATTTGAATAACTAAGAAATAAACCTTCATTAGATTTAGGATTGAATTTAACAAGATTATCTTTTCTATTGTTGTGGATGAAACATTTGCATCTAAAGACATTTAGATGAGGAAACTTTGGTTTTCTTCCTTTGAATAGCTCATATAGTGTCTTGCAAAGAATTGTTTTGATGTAGGCCCTATTTGATATTTAGCACATTGTTCTCATTGCATCTGTCTATAAAACTTGTGACACTTCTTTTTTATTCAACATTGTTGTTGCCATATCTATAATGACTCTATTCTTACTTTCTTTAACACCAATTTGCTGTGGGTTTCTTGGGGCTGAGAAATTGTGGTCAATCCAATTTGCATCACAATATTTTTTGAAGGCTTTATTCTCAAATTCTCCCCATGGTCAATCCTGATAAACACGATAGGAATAACTTTTCCATTTTGGACCCTTTTGGCAAAAATAACAAATTCATAAAAAATAACTAATCCGGATGATATTTAAATATCTTTTTTTTTCCCCTAGATTATATTTGGATTAGTTGATCCAAACTCTTTTTTATATGTATCGCAAGACTCAATGAATGAAACAAATAAGAAGCCCAATTCCACAGCAAATTTCACGGCGGCCCACACGTGGTCGTCCAGTTCGCCCAAATATTGGATAATCAAATATGTTACAGTAGCCAAAAAAAAAAATGTTACAGTAGCAGAAATAGCTTCACTTTTTTATATATTAAAAAAAAAAATAGCTTCACTTTTAGCACAAAAAAATAAAAATAAAATAGCTTCACTTATTGGATGGTCAAATCAAACAACCTATACCAATGGAGGTTACTAAAAGTAGTAACGCTTGGTCTTTTAAGTAAGGCCTTGAGTTGAACCTTATAAATGCAAAAAAGGTCCGTTGGGAAACTTTTCTACTATAGTGAGGTGCGTGACGCGTGTTGGATTAGGATTAATTAGAGCGAAGCTTTAAATACCGGATGAGTAATTTAAAAAAAATAAAAATCAAACAAGCTATTGCTTGTCTGCTTTTAAAACAGATTTTGTTCCCCTCAAAAAAAAAAAAAAAAAGATTAACTTGTTTGAAAATGCATTTTAAATTACGTCTTATGAAAAATAAAATAAAATTTGGTTTGAGGAAAACAAAAATTACAACATCTTTTTAATGTTTTTGTCGCTTTTTGTTGTACAAAATAAAAGAACAGGGTGATAACATTGTATTTTCATTAATGACAAGTCAAGTAATAATAGAACAAACTATTCTTTTACTCTTCACTGTGCTATTTTATACTTGTTTTCAAAACAATGATTCAAACGCAGTAACAGTGGCGGAGAGCTGGGCCCTCCCTCCCCATGTTCTGATTCGAACCCGCCCCTATGTGCAAAAAAAAAAAAAAAAAAAAAAAAAAAAAAAAAAAAAAAAAAAAAAAAAAAAAACAGTGATTCAAACATATTTTCTCAAGAATGGAAAAAAAAAAAAAAAAAAAAAAAATCCAAAATTTGTTATAAAAAATTACTCTACAGAAATGCTCCAAGAATGGAAAAGAAAAAATAGATAATTGATAAAATCAAGCAAGTCATAATTCTTTCAATAATATAGTTATTAGATGCAGTTGTGCATACATAAACAAACTCATACACAAAATTAATTAATCCCTCTAGTCTTTAATGTAAGAGCACTTCTATACTTCTATATTGTTATTTACACTACAGAAAAACCCTACGTTATAATGAGAGGGAACTGGTATCTAAAGGATAGACAAGGTATCCTTTTGGGTCATTCAGATGAGATCTAAACGGCCTAGATTTTTTTTTTTTCACTTTTTGTTTTTTCAAAAAAATTATTTTAATGGGTAGAGAATTTAAAATAAAAATAATCTTTCAACTAATATTTCTTTAAAAGATAATTTTTTAATTTAAAAATCACTAAATAAAAACTATTAAATCTGGAGATCTAGACGGTTCCATAAGGAGGGGAGGAAGTGTTAATTAATAACTAGAGGTCATTATAGAAGAATTATATCACGAACAAACTCTGCTGTGTATTTACAAGTGTGTCTGGGAGAATATTTCCGCAATTCTTCTGTTTCTACATATTTTATTCCATTAATTCTGTAAATGCCTTGGTGTAACTAGAATATAAATCGTACAATGCTCGAGAGGTTATTTAAAAAAAAATAATAATTCAAACTTGAACTAAACAAGTTGGTCCTTCATAAATAATGAATTATTATTGAATATATCGATACTGTATTCTTGCTTCAAAAATATTCATGACCTAATGTAATATGACTTTAAAACTCGAAGCTTGTTCAGATTTCTAATTTCACGTCTTATGTCTATGTTTGCTTATGATAACTATAATTTATTAATCTCATCAATATCAATATTAAATACAAAATCTGTTACGTTATCATTATAAGGCTAATAATAAATTATCGATATAAGTGACTAGCTCATTCACTTGTAACTCATGTTCCCATGCCTATTGAATTGATATAATTTATCAAATTTTACCCTTATTAATTTTTTTGTCTCCCTTACAAATCATTTTCACCTTTCTTTCCCATCTTTCTTTCCAACGAGAATTAAATAAGAGTAAAATTGAAAAATGATCATTAAATACCTTACAGGTGTCTTACCATTCTTTACCTTATTATAAGTCACTTAGATCACATTCTTGTAAACCAGAAAAACATTAAATAGATAAATTTTTCTATATTTATCTTTATTGATGAAAGGGAGTATATTTTCTCTCAACGTCATTTTATTTTTATACATTTACACACTTCTTTCTTTTCCATATGCCCAACAAATATTAAATAGGGGTAAACATTGACAAAACTTTATTTATTACTCTACAAATGACTTATATTCTGAACAAAACTTTTTGAGTACAATTGACTTATAAAAAGGTATGGAGTGATATATATTTATGAGCAAAAATTTCCCAAAGAAATCAATATAACGCATTAACATATGAAGTTCTAGCACTTTCACAATTATTCATATTCATCTATATATGTTGTCCAAAGAGTTTGACTATCCTACCGTTCTTGATTGTGAATTTCAAGTAGTGCAGCGCACACTTTCATGAAACTCTACAACTTCACAACTAAGAACTCTAAGTTATCCTTATGCACTTTATAGATTACGCACTTTATAGATGGAGTCGGCTACATGGATTATAAAATACAATCATGTTCTATCAGCGATGAAATATTTAAGTATTGCTAATAAAAGGCCCTTTTCAGATCTAGGACTCCAAACTATTTGATCTACCATTCTCATCAATGCCTCCAACAACCAAACCACACCATAATTTATCTGATATTAATTACAAAGGAGGGACGCTTTGCTTGTTCTAGAAAAAGTGGCCATTGTTATGGACTCATATATGAGGCCCATCTGCGTTGTACGGCCCAACAAGGGCAATTAGTACTAGAATCTCTCCATAATCAGGGAAGATCCTAATTGACCTATAATCAAGGCTATAATCGCGAAATATGTAGGTGAGGCGGCTGAAGCATGGGCCAGGAGGCATACAAAGCCCAAGGAGCCAAACCCTAAAGGTAATCTCTATAAATAGGAGGTTAACCTAAAAGGTACACATTCTCGATTTATCCTATTTACTATTCAACCTCACTGTGCACACACCCCACCACTTTTTGGCTAAACGCGATATACGTGCACAATGATCCATTGCTCTCTTCGGTGTCTTCCATATAGATATCTTGGAGAGTTATTTGATATTCCATTCGATATCTGCCTTACAGATATCTTGGGGAATCCTTTGATCCAATATAAACATACTAGTCCATTAAGACTAGACATCTGTGTTCTAGCACAGACCGTAGGGAGAGATAAGTTTCGATTCCCAAATGACCGAAATGGTTGTTGCTACCAGGAGTACTAGCCTGATGCTTCAGTAGGAGCAGTTGCATGAGGATCCACCACAGTAGAACTAGGAACAAACAGTTTAGCTTGAGAACTTGGTCGTTCCAGACTACAACCAGGTGCAAGTGGATGATGAAGCTGATATTGCATCTTCCCCTACATTCATGGCATCTCCTCAGAATGGGGTGTCTGCCAAATCCAACCGCAAGTTCAACGGCAACACCCTCCTCCGCATTTTCAAATCGAGAATCTGGACATCCGGATGCTGCAAAATACACTGGGTTCGGTGTTAAGGTGGATGGATGAGATGGAGCTTCGCAACGTCTTCAGAGGCAAGAAGATATCGACGATGCAAGAGTGTAACATCCTCCATTTTAAAGGACAATATATTAATTATTAACTTAATTAAACCATTTATTAAAATGTTTTATGCACACAATTAAGCTTTGGATTTTACTAGGTCCATATTTTAGAACAAAACATTGCTTTAGAATTTGGCAGAATTTCCAAGATATACAAGAATATGCCAAGTGAGCCCTAATGTGGCAATATACAATAATTCAACATGTACCAAAAAGGTGGAAGCACTACCGTAACTTAAGCTTCCGGAGCCTTCCCTGATTGACTCATACGAGAACTATCACCTGAAAAAATATTTGTAACCACCAATCCAGCTCATTGTAAAAACTAATACGTGCTCGTGAGGTGCCAAGTGAAACTTTTTAAATAATCAGCACTAGATATCAAATTTACAAAATTATCAGCTCACAATTTTTGTATCACAATTTTTAAATCAAATATCATATCACGAATCACATATATAACATGCCAAGCAATAAGTTGATACCCTGACAATACTTATCACCCCCACCCTTATAACCACTGATAGAACCCATGGGCTGTAATATAATAGGTTTAGTCTCTGTGACAAGACTACACCAAGCTCTCAGATGATGAGGTTTAGCCCAGCCAAAGACTACATAAACTCATATCGGACCATGGGTTCCCTTTCCTTCGAATATGGAAAGGTGTCACATGTCCCAAGGGTTGACCCTTATCCCGCCAAAGGAAAAGGGTGATACCAAGGGCCCCGAAAATATCAAGCCATCCATTTTGTGCACCGAGTGGTGGCATACCACGTGGTACTATATACACAATAACTCCCAAGATCACTCCACAACCATCACCAACCCACATCATCATAATCTTGGCATGAATATATGAAATTCGAAATAAGATTTATGACAAGAACACATTGTCACAATAACCATTAAGATAACAATATTATTTCAACTTAAGAAATCATAAAAGTACATTTTCCATAATACATAATATCACTAATCATTCCAAAATAAATCCCACAAGGCAACTTCGTCAAAAACATAGTTCTCATATATTAAAAATCACTCACAAACATCATACAAGCAAGTACAATGAGTGGAAAGTGGTTACCTCAAGTTTTTGACCCAACACTAGATGTGAGAGAAGTTGGTCCCCTTTAAAAATATATAAATATATGTTAATAGGATTAACAAAAATAACCACTAATACCATATTAATTAATTAAACTACTATCTCATTTTAGTTTTTCTTAGAATAAGTGACAATTTTGTTTATTCCTCAAATCATCGTTACAATCTCATTTTCTTCCTTCATGAATTATTTTTCACTAATTATAATTATTAAAATATCACCATATCCTCAATTTAACCAAAATATCCAATTTCCTATAATGAAAGTTTCACCTATAAATTCAAATATTCTCATTCATTTATAAACCTTAAATCTAATCTACATAATCCTCAATATAACCTTCAATAAATTATAAATTCAGATACAAAAGATCTAATATTACAAATCTCAATTTCTCAACCTAATACTAACTCTTATAAGTATAACTCAATTTATTAAAAAACCTCTAAACGTCCAGATAACCAAAACCATATCAACTCTAATTTAAAATCCTAAATCCCAATTCATAATTTCATATAGTTCAAGATTTAACAAAACTAACCGATTAAACCTTTAATAATACCTCTAGTAATCCAACTAAATGCTTAGATCCTCATTTAATCGGTAAAAATATATTATATGACATCAATCCTAAATCCTTTTAAACATAAAATAACTTTAAATTCCCACAATAACCAATTAATGAATCTAAACCGATTAAATTTATTTATTAATCATGCTTAACATATATACAGTCTTCTATTATCAAAACTTAAAATTTTATCATAATTCTAATCCCAAAATTTTCACCAATCAATACTGTATTACTCTCATTAAAAAGATAAAAATGTGTAGAATAACATTCATGAATAAAGTTTATTTAAAAGAAATTAATTTAACTACTTAACTAATCTTATAAAATAAATAACATACCTTATAATATCTTTAAAACTCTTCTTTTCTTCTTCCTTCCCCCTCTCCTTACTCTCTCACGGTCTCTGCGTCTGATCATTCACCGGCGCACACACACATACTACCCTACACATAACACACAGGCACACATACTAATATATTGATTTAAGGCGGTGGGAGGAAATAATCACTCCCTCCCACCGTCTTAAATTGTGGTGGGCAGCACATCCACGTGCTACCCACACACAATATATATAATAATATATATTAGTATTAATATTATAATATATTATTAATTATTTCTCTCTCTTTTTTTAATATATATATATATATATATTATTTATTTATTACATTATTTTATTTATTATTATTCATTTTATTTTATTCTTTTCTTCTCTTACAGGTTTTTGGTTCTCTTTCTATTTTTTTAACAATAATAAAATATTATTACTTCACATCCTTATTCCACCGATTTATTTTACTATCCTAAATGACGTTTTATACGAAAATCTTTATTGAAAATTACATAATAAATTCATACATGATCATTAATTAATCTTTATTATCTATAATTAGATCCTAATGTAAAACTAGGATGTTACAAGGAGGATATGGACCGCCAGAATCGATCAAGTAGGAGGATATGGATCGTCATAATGCTATCCTACGGTAAGAAGAAAGGCAGAGGATGCAGCTATTGGAAGAGTGCCTTAGGCAGGTCGAGAATCCAGTTCGTAATATAAATCAGGGTGCAAGTGGTCCTAGTAGGGTTAATATCCTGACCTTTGCCCAAGTTGATGCTCAGGCTCCACAGCCAACGATGCTGAAAATAACATGGCCAATCAAGGCGGGTTTGGATTACAGAAGTTCGGGGTCCAGATCATATACTCGTGAAGGACAAGCAAGTTAGAGAGGGCTTAGATCCTGGCAATAAGAGCCGAGATATGGTACTCCCAGAGAATGCACCAGGAGGCTATAGGAGAAGGTACGACGGGGAAAATACCAGAAGTCTTTTTTCTGACGAGATCGCAAATGCTCCTTACCCCAAGGATTTTGATTGAAGAGACTTGCTGAAATATGACGGAAGCCAGGGATCGCAAGTACATCTTAACACATTTGATATAGAGATGTGTGTGAAGCGGTTCACGGGACACATTATTCCTCGGTTATTTGTGGGGACATTGCGAGGAGCAGTGTAGACATGGTTTCACACCCTTCCTCTAAAGTCAATCCAGACTTTTAATGATCTGGGAGATAAGTTCAGGCTGAATTTTGCAACAAGCAGAAAACAGCCGAATTTCGAGTTTACTCTTAGTAAAATCAAGCAACTGTTAGGGGAAATGCTTCAGAAGCCTGTCAAGACCCTAGTGGATTTTAGAACACGGGCCAAGGAGTACTTGGAATTAGAGCAAATGGAGATCGCCCATAATGTGGCAAATGAGAAAAGGAGGAGTCCACCTCCGAGAGGGGAAGGAACAACATGGAAGTCAAAGGCAAGATTTCTGCGAACGGAACTCGGACAACAAGCCCCGAGGTAGCAAGCCGGAAGGGAAATATGAAAAATACACTCCCCTGAACGTTTCGCATTCCCAAGTGTGGAAGGAGGTAGCCTTGACAGAGATGAAGAGAGTTGACCAACCTCGACCTCTTCATAACAAGGCGGTCTAAGATCAATTTTGGTACTGTGAATTTCATGACCAACTAGGACATACTATGAACCAGTGCTGGGATCTGAGGGATGCCATTGAAAAGTTCATCTGAGAAGGAAAATTGCGGTAGTACGTGATCAGAACCCAGAGGTAGAAAAATAATAAGCGCCAGCAAGGGGGACAGAGCAAGAGCTCGGCCCTTGAGAAGAAAAGGAAAGATCAAAAGCAGAAGAAAGAAGGTAGTGATGATGAGTTCCCTGAAGCTAAATATGATTGTAATGTTATCAGTGGAGTGTTTGGGGGAGGAGGAGACTCTGTCAGTCAAAGGAAGAAATACTTGAGGGAGGTTCTCTCCATTAGGGACCACCCAAAGTTCAAAGAAGACTCTACCAAACCAGAACCCCCTTACTGTGCTTTACCAAGGAAGATTTGAAGGACGTAGCTCTGGCTATAATGATGGCTTGATGATTATGGGAATTCTAGTAAACTGCCGGGTGAAGAAGATTTTCCTGGATGTCGGAAGCTCAATAGACATTATCCTATAGGATGCTTTCAAGTGGATGAAACTCGACCTAGAGGACCTAAAGCCGTGTAAGACAACCCTAACAGGTTTTAACGGGCAGGACACCTGTCCTAAGGGGTATATAGACCTTAGGTTAAAGATAGGGACGAAAGAAGCGTTCAAGTAAGAACGAGTTAGGTTCATTGTTGCTGACTTCCCGTCCTCTTATAACATAATCTTGGAGAGGCCGACTATACAAACTAGGATATGTTGGTGTCCACAAAACATCAGAAATTGAAGATGATTAGTAACAAGAATGAGGTTGTTACCGTCAAAGGAGACCAAAAAGAATCCCTAGCAGTGTTACTTTGAAACGGTTGAAGAAAGTAAGGATGGTCCATCCTCTCCACCTCGGATTCGCAAGGGAGATAATTCGAGCAAGGTTAAAGCAAAGCTACAAGGCAAATCGGTAAATTTGGTTGAGCTGGATTTACGAGAAGAGGACAAGATCCAGAGACCGGAGCCGAACGGAGAGTTAGAAGATCTCGTCCTGGGTACTGAGCTGGGGCGAGTCACCAAAGTCGGGAAAACGCTGAACCTTGCAGCTCGAGCTGAGTTGGAAGACTTTCTTAATAGGAACAAAGACGTATTTGCTTGGAAGTCATCCGAGATACCTGGGGTGTATCTTGAATTTAGCTGTCATAAATTGGAAATCCATCCGGGGTTCGCTCCAGTCACGCAGAAGAAAAGAAAGCTCATCCCAGAGAGGGGGAAGGCACTAGGGGAGAAAGTGAAAGAGTTGTTAGAAGCCGACTTTATTCGGGAGGTGCAGTATACCACCTGGTTATCCAATGTGGTCATGGTGAAAAAGCTGAATGGGAAATAGAGGGTCTGTACAGATTACACCAATTTGAACAAGGTGTGTCCTAAGGACGCGTTTCCAATGCCAAATATAGACCAGTTGGTTGACAATTCATCCGGTTTCCAATTGCTTTCTTTTATGGACGTGTATTCTGGATATAACCAAATCACCATGCACCCTGAGGACCAAGAGAAGACAGCGTTCATCACTGAGAAGGAAAATTACTACTACAATGTGATGCCCTTTAGTTTGAAGAATGCCGGGGCAAAATATAAGAGGATGATGAATAAAGTGTTTGAAGATCAACTCAGGAAGAATGTAGAGGTGTATATCGACGACATGATCGTAAAGTCAATAGAGCCAACAAGCCATGTCCAAGATCTGCAGCAAATATTTGACAAGATGATAGCCAACCAAATTCGATTAAACTCGGCTAAATGTGCGTTTGGAGTCCCGGCCTGAAAGTTATTGGGTTTTCTACGGACAAACAGGGGAATTGAAGCTAATCCGGAAAAATGCAAAGCTATGCTGGATATGAAGGCTCCAAGAAACAAAAAAGAGATGCAGCAGTTGACGGGAGATTGGCTACTTTAACCAGATTTTTACCAAAGTCGGCAGAGAATGCTCTCCCCTTTTTCAAACTGCTAAAAAAGGAAGCTCAGGGTGGATGGAACCCTGCATGTGAAGCTGCTTTCATGAAAATAAAGTAGTGGGTCGGTCCAGCACCTTATACTCTTACAAATGCCTAAGACTTTGATTCATATCTCTATACATCATCAAAGTCATACTGGTCTTAATTTCATCTTTGCTCCCACATAGATGACCGACCAGGGACATTTAGGACAATCTTTATGATACGTCCAATGATACAGTCATCATAATAAATATGCAAATAATATGATAACAAAAAGGAGAAATACTTTAAATAACAATTGTGTTTAAAGTACAATAATTTACCCCTAGGGCATAATTTCCAACAAATGCCTAGCTTGGCGAGTTCGTCTAGGGTCATCGTGTTCCTAATGCGTAAGACCTCGTATATAACCCATGGGCCGGAGTCTTTGAAGCTCTTGAGGGACTGGCAGAACTTGACTCCCCAGTCACAGATCGCTTAGTATGGTGCAAAGATGAACCCATCTATACCTATAACAAAGAGGTAAAAGTTAGAGGTAGGAGATATACCTGAGTTAACAGAGCTATTGTGGGATAAAGCAAAAGGTGCCAGTCCGGGATGAGTCAAGCTGCTAGAGGCTAGGATGGTTTTGGAAATAGACTTATGACGGCAGGAGGCCAAAATTGACTCGGCTTCGAGGCACGGCCGCCATTGACGAGCTCAATGCTTAGATAGCAACAATCATCGCACAGGTCGATGACGTTCCCTGGATGGGATCCCGGTTTGATCTGGGGTACATTCTTTTCCAGGAGAATGAGAGAAGTCAGGATATATGAGCTATGATCCTGGTTGTGAAATCTAGGTGGACTAGTAAGGGATCCCAGGTTTGTGACGTTTGAATCACGGCTCTCATGCGGTTGTGTTTGGGTTCTTTTTCTACTCCCATTACCCAGGGTTGGCAAAGCAAGGCCTCTTGTTTCTCTTCCTCGGTATGAGGAATTCCCCAAACTAGTACAGTGCTTCAGAAGGAAGTTTTTGAAGAAGTTCATGTTCATCTTCTAGAAGCTTTTTATGATGAACCGAAGAAGGTAAAGGAGTGCCTCTAGCCATGAATTTTCTAGAAAAAGAACCAAGACTCAAACAATCTCTAAGCTTTTTGGGATGGCTCATATCAACTTTTTTAGCCTATTGTTGCTCAGAGAGGAATTCACTAAGAAATCATCACAGTCTCCCAATGCAAGCGTGTTCGATTGGAAAGGGGGGAGAAAGGGATGAGAATGACATTGGAAGTTCAAAACCCAGAAACTCAAGTAAACTACTCAGAAAACCCAGAAACCCTAAAGGCTTACCCAAAAACTAGAAAATGAGTTTTGGAAAGAACAATGAAGAAGGAAGAAGATAGTAGGTAAAGTAAAGCAGAAGAAAAAGAGTAGAAAAAAGCAATGAGAATACCTAACTTTGGAAAGGTTGAAGGAAACTAAATGCTGCAAACATGAGTATCGAGAGAGGAAGGCTTTGAGGAAGCGAGAGTTTTCTGGGAAGATAAAGGGAGCGTCGAGTGAGAAGTGTTGAGAAGGGGCAGAAAACATGAATATATAAACGTTACAAATTTGAAAAGTCAGGGGCAATGAAGACAATTCCCACTGAAAAGCAGATTTCCCCAAAAAAAGTGTAATGATGACTGATACGAAACGACATGGGCATTAAATGCGCACGAATATCAGAGATGGCAGAAGCGGCCATTACGCGTGAAATGGAGGTTATACACCATGACAATACCAAACATACAGCTGTCAAATTGTCAGCGGTATAGAACCCGATCATATACTATTATCTTTTCATGATATCCCAGATTGGGGGCAACTCATGGTGGAAATGTGCAAGCTCAGCAATCCGAATTAAGGTCACAAATGAAATCATTACCATCATGTAAGCAAGTGATTTTTCAAGGCAAACTAACCCGGAATGCATGTTTGGGGGCAAGTCACAAATGAATCTAGAATTAGATAAAGCTTGGAGAGCAGTTGAGTGGAAATCACGAAAGTCAAGCTGAACAACTCGGAGATAAAATCTGGGTCAAATAATCAATCCATCCCGGTAGCTCAAAACTTGAACTACCAGGCTGGGGGAAACTGTTATGGACTCATATATGAGGCCCATCTGCTGTGCGGCCCAACAAGGGAAATTAGTACCAGAATCTCTCCATAATCAGGGAAGATCCTAATTGACCTATAATCAAGGCTATAATCATGGAATATGCAAGTGAGGCGGTTGAGGCATGGGCCAAGAGGCGCACAAAGCCCAAGGATCAAACCCTAAAGGTAATCTCTATAAATAAGAGGTTAACCTAAAAGGTACACATTCTCGATTCATCCTATTTACTATTCAGCCTCACTGTGCACACACCCCACCCCTTTTTGGCTAAACGCCATATACGTGCACAGTGCTCCATTGCTCTCTTTGGTATCTTTCATATAGATATCTTGGAGAGTTATTTGATATTCCTTTTGATATCTGCCTTATAGATATCTTGGAAAATCCTTTGATTCAATATAAACATACTAGTCCATTGAGGCTAGACATCTGTGTTCTACACTAGAACAACCAGGATATATAGAAGCTATAACTTTTGCTAATCTCTCAATATTTCTTGAAATACTTAGAACCCCAAGATGACCTTGCTTCTTCATAGCTTGTGTTTATATTTATTTAATACTCCTTCGGTCCTAAATATAAGATATGTTTACCTAATTTATATAGATTAAGGAAGTTGGTTAAGTAAGTTAATTTGACATGTATTTTCTAAAATACCTTAGTCATCATCTTCCCTAATTTTTTTATTCACTATCTTTCTTAATTATTGTTAACGAATATGAAAACTATGTCTTGTATTTAGGATAAAAATCAACTCCCTAAATATATCTCTTATATTATGGATCAGAGTGAGTAATATTTGTTCTCTATGTTTGTTTTGATGATAACAGAAAATTGTAAATAAAATGAAGTTAATGATTCAAGTGAAAATGCTATATCTTAATCAAACTTGAATCAGCAACTTGGTTAAGTATCTGTCAAAGAATGACTCGAGTTAAGGTTTAAAAACTTGAGTCAAGTGTTTTGAAACTTAAGTCAAAATGTGTTTTAACTTTGACTGACTCGAGTTACTCTTTGGTGACTCGACTTAAAGACTTTTTGAAATGACTTTATGAAAAGCATCAACTCCAGTTAATCCTGTTAGACTTAAGTTGACTTGTTGTGGACTTAATCTTATCTTTTCAAATTCCTAAGTCCTAGTTTCCAATATTTTCTAACAGTCAAAATATTCAAAGTTCCTAAGTTTTTATCATTCACCCAATTCACCCCCCTCTTGGGTTTAGCCGGTTCTTACAAAGAGATGGACCAGTGATGTGATTCGAGGGATCTACATCCATCATTCATTTTGTTCTAGATTCCATTACCTTTGAGGAAAGCACATAATATTTATTGTCACATTTGTTCCTTTTAGCCTATGGAAATTTATGTTGATGACGAGGCCAAGTTGACCCTTCATGGACTAGTTCAAGTAGGCCTCTTTTACAATAAGAACTTCTCTATCTATCCATATATCTACATGTTAAAGAAACTATATCCCATAAATGACTATAATGACAACACTACATCAAATTGAAAGAGGAGGAGGAGAACCGCAAGTTGAATCTTCTTGATGTACTTGACTTCAATCAAGTAGTCATCTTTGTAAAAAGTGTTAGTAGAGCGGCTGAGCTGGATAAACTATTTTTGGAGTGCAACTTTCCATCTATATGCATTCATTCTGGCATGTACCAGGAGGAAAGGTTTGTATCATCTCTTATGAGGATCTGAGCTTGGGTTGCTCTTTATTCTTGTTTAATTGATGAATTGAAGATTTTCTATGAATTATTCATTTATTTGGTTTTGTTTTTGTTGCCCTTGTTAGTTTGGCTTATTCCGTAATCTTGAAATCTGTTTAATTGTCACGCTATACTACTATGAATGCATTAATATATACTGTGTATATGTTTCTCTACTAGACAATACTTAATATGGTATGTAGTTATTTTAATCTAATGCATAAGAACCAAGAAAAACAGGTAATTAAGTTTTCTTTATTTAGTTTCTTCAAGTCTTGTTAACATTTACTTTGGTTGACTTATGCTTTCACTGGTCTTGTGCTGTAACATGGTAAATTATGTTTTTTAACTTCGTTCAATTTATTTGATATCTCTGAAGGCATTTTTGTCTGAATGTGAAATTAAAGAACAACAATAAATTTGCCTTTTGTATTTTACATGCTAATAAATTCTCTCTACATCCTTGATTGATTCTTAAGCAATTCAATAGCGCAACTGCTTCTTATTGTCTTTTTTAGCTTCATATATGATATTTGTATGTCCATTACGTATTAGTCTTCTATCCCTACCCCACTGCAGCTACCATATATTACATTTAGTGAATTATCCGGATATGATATACATATGTGTTGTATGTAGAGGGATCGCTTTGATGCCATCATTCCTCTTGTGAAACCAAATCATTTAGGCAAGAGGCCAAAAACTGATATTATTTGGGCCTCGTTTCACAACAAACCAATTTGTGAGTGTCATTTTGTAACAATATCATTAATGTTGGGTTGTCCTATATTTATTAACTTGTGTGTTTCTACGTTCTATAGGCAAGACTATGGTGTCTATGTCATGATTTGGTTGTACAATTGGACTCTTGATGCAAGTCTATAGTACGGGGATGATGAGGTGCGCAAGTATAGGCGCAACCTCATGTGATGACTTGTCAACCATGATTTGAATAAGAGCAAGGACGCTGCATCGGGACTCCTTCATACGCAAGTGACCTATAGGAAGAGAAGAAAGACATTATCATTATTATTATTAAACATTATGTTAATTATTTTGTCATTAAGCACTTAGGATGGTTGCCAAAATATGTACATATCTAGTGGTCTCTATAAATGGATGTATAGTATTCAATTTTGTCGTACATGAAGTTTGTAAATCAAGAATGTTATTGTCAATAAAGGATATGGTATTAAAAAAAGGTAAATGGGTATTAACAAATTTTGCAATGTAAATAACAAATTGTGTAATGGTATTAACAAGTATAGTAATGGGAATAACAAGTTACATTGTCCGGTTGTACACGTGTCTGTGGTGAAACCCAAAAATTAGAGTCCTTTTTAAAAAAATTTGTAATGGGACTTATAAATTATGTAATGATATTTACAAGTTCAGTAATAAGAATATAGTACTTTCGTCAAGTTTTTCACTTGTGTCTTCGATGAAACAACAAATAAGGGTCAATTTTAACAAATCTTAATTATCATGGGAATTACAAATGCGTTAATTGTATTTATAGGTTCAGTAATGAGAATAACAAGTGCTTTTGTCAGGTTTTTCACTTGTGTCTCTGATGAAAAAAAATAAATAAGGGTCAATTTGAACAATTCTTCTAATAGTAATTACAAATGCGTTAATGGTATTTACAAGTTCAATAATGGGAATAACCAATCCTTTCGTTAGGTTGTTCTCCATGATCCTTCCCATAAATGTAACTTTAATTACATAGTCTTCAAATAACATAAGTCGTTGTGGCACTTATAAGTACACTATTAACATTTATAAAAAGTAGATTTGGGATGACAACATTTACAAAATAGAGTCAAATGAAAAGTCAACATTACAATTCCATATTGATGTAATGTTTTCGTTTCATTCCCACCTAAGAACATATTCTTCGCCATTTAAACTACTTACATATTGAGTTATCCTATAAGTCTTATAGCCCTTCTACCCAAAAATATGTGAAGGGATCCAAGTCATTGTATATAAACCAAAAGATGGCTTGTAAAATATTTACTCCATGGATACACAATCGGCAAGTTAAGTTGGGTTTGGATTTTTGCAGGTTCTTGTTGTGTGTCTTGCTTGATGACATGAGCTACAATGGTAAAAAAAAATTGTTTTGAAACTGTGACTCTTTCCTTACAACTCTTGGCCTTCCCGATGGACGACTAGTCTTAGGAGGTGCCAGGAACATTTTTCTTCCTATATCATATAGGTGGAAGTCATTTGGATTTGGCATGTTTATTGTGACAATAGGAATCATGGTTCGACTATAAATATTTTTTGGGCTATTATCATAAGGTATTCATCAATATAACTGTACACATTACAATGAATGCCTTTGATGGCTACACACGCCTAAGGACAAGGAATACTTGACATTTGCTATGCTCTACGTGCACTCGCGTAAGTATAGCTCAACCTTTAATTTAGTGACCTACATGTTGTACGGATGTTCACCCTTCCTACTCCATATATCTCAACATCCATGTATACTAAACCATGACCATCTATATCAAACCATCATCCTATCATTACCCTCAATTCTTCAACTGTCATCCTCTCCTTCATTGATTTAACCCTCACACTCCCACCAGTATATTTAACTGCACCTTCACCATTGGTTATGAACTCCCCCCTCCAACATGGAAAAACAAACAAGTGACTTTGAAGGTGTTGCCCCCATATTCAATGTCATCTTGCATTCTAACCTGCAACAAAAAATGAATATTTCATCACAATGTTAGACCTATAGCAATCATACTTCATAAGTAAAAAATATAGTAATGGTAATTACAAGTTCAATAATGACTACTTCTTCCAATATTAATTATTTTCACAAATTCCATAATAATTTTCACAAGTTTTGTAATGGTAATGACAAATATAGTGATGGTGATTACAAGTTCAATAATAGCATTTACCAAAAATCATAATTGTTAATGACAACAACTATCATACAAATGTTGAAATTCCTTTTCAACCTCGTCATCCTACATTCATGTCATAGCTACACTTGATCAATCCCACAAAACATTTTCATTTATAGTATTTGCAACTCAATATCCTCTTCATTATACTCCCTCTCCCAACTAACACTAACAAATAAATTAATAACGAACTCTACACTGTCAATGTCGTCGTCAATGCCGTGGAACTTATGTAAAGAAGAAACCTTTAGTTCGCCTCCACATACACACCTATTGACCCACAACCCCTATACAACACCCACATTGAGACCACCATGGTGATTCTCTGAAGATGACACTCAACCCCAAATAAATAATCTTCAACATGTAACATCCCAAATTTTAGGATTTTAAAGTTTGAATAATATATGAAGATTGATTATGAAATTTTGGCATAAATAATTGAGAGATAATATTGCCAGGCCTAAAGAAATTTAATTGGGAAAGTAAAATCCTTACATGGAAATTAAGGATCTACTTTTAGTATTTATCCAATATTTTCCATAAAATAAACAAAAGACCTAAATGCAAATTGAAGGTTTAAAAAGATCAAGTAGGTATTATTTTGGGTCCACAACACAACATATACACTCATATTTTCTATATTCTAAGCCATCCATATCAGCCCATTTAAACTTCTTTAGCCCAAAATGTATAATACCAATATAGCCCTCTTCAATATTCAATTAACCCACTCCTCTAGCCCATTTGATTTAGCTGTGTCAAAATGCAGCAATTAGAGCAGAAGAGAGAGAAAGCTGTCAACAAAAAGTCATTAGCCATACTTCACTACGTGATTAACTCACTTCTGAACACGCAAGACCAGCGGTGCCATGCTTCTCCAGACTCCCCACCATAAATTTTGAACTCAGCACCATTTACCTCTGATTGTTTCCACTTGAACTAGACCCTTAGGTCCTTATATAATAGTTGTTCCTAGAATTTCATTCATTCACATTATTGCAACCAAAATTGAGACCAAGAGTGAGAGGGAGAGCGAGAAAGAAAGAGAGTTAGCTGTGAAAGATCCTCATTCATCTTCCTCTGCGTTTTGCATTGAAATCAGGGGTGTGCGATTCCAGTGAAGATCACAACGTGCAGACTAACAAACTGAAGGTAATCATCGAGTCTTTCTTCTTTCTAGTTTCTGTCAGTTTTCCAACAAAACTTTGAGTAATAAACTATAAGAGTAAACCCAGGAAGTTTATGTTAAAAAGGAACCGTAGAAACCAAGCCATAAGAGTTCTCTGTTGCATAAACTGTAAATCTGGGGCTATTTGAAGGAATATAGATTTGTGTTTCCAAAATACATATATCACGTTGTATATACATGATAAGGGAAGGAAAACTTGGGTAGTGTGTTTATATGAATATTGGAAAACCATGGGAAACGACTCTGACATCCTCAATTAAGCCGTCACCTTAGCCATACACTCCGTCACAAACCCGAAAATCTCTCTTAAACCATCACCACATACACACAAACTCATTCTCGACAACCACTCAACTCATCAACTCAACCCTACACACACTCAATCCCGACAAACACTTAACTCACCAACTCAACCCTATACACAAACTCAATCCTTGCAACCACACAACTTACCACATTAACCCATACACACAAACTAAATCTCGGGAACCACACAAGTTATTATCTCAACTCATACACACAAACTCAATCTTGGCAACCACAACTCACCACATCAACCCATACACACAAACTCAATCCCGGCAACCACTCAACTTATCAACTCAACCCATACACACAAACTCAATCCCAGCAAACACTCAACTCACCAACTCAACCCATACATACAAACTAAATCCCGACAACCACTCAACTTACCAACTCAACCCATACACACAACGGCAACCACACAACTTACCACATCAACCCATACACACAAACTCAATCCTGGCAACCACACAACTTATCACAACTTATACCCTTTAACACGATTCCGGCACCCTCTATTAGCCGTCGCCTCCTTAGCCCATACGACGTATCTCGAACCTGACATCCTCCATAGGTTCAAAATACGCTTAAGTATGGATAAACGACTTCATTTATGAAAGAGAATTTTTAGGTGTTAATAACCATTTTAATCCTCTAAAAATAATTCACGTAGTTAGTTATGTTGCAAGTGACTAATGACAATGATAAACGTTTATAGGCATACCTTAACACCTCTACTGATCCCATCAACTTCGGCCGGATTAAGATTCAAGTTTGAGGTGGTTAACTGTTATATTATTAGCTTGTATGTATGTATTCATGTATGAATGATCGTGTTTTCCAGATAATTTTCATGTGTGTATCTTAGCTATGGATTGAGGCTGCGTGTCTCATAGGGATGTGTGTCCTAAAATAGGGCTACGGTCCTTAGCCGATGACTGCGGTTACGGTGTGACTTGTTTACTGTGAATTAATCTATACTTATACATGTGTTATACTGTCATTTATATTTCATACATGCAAATAAGATTAATTGTTAACCCTGAGGTTCATTCATTTGAACTCCAAACCACATGAAAGAAACATGTAGTGGATCGGGATCAAGAGGAAAGACACAGCTGTGAGGATTACAGCTTAGGAGGGATTTTTGTGATAGTATAAGTTGTTGATCTGCATTTATTCGTTTATCATTTGTCTATTTTTTGATTATTGTATTAAGATCCCCTACAGGATACATTCGTATCGCGAAAAATTTATCCTCGAGTTTTCAAACTAAGTTATTTTAAGAAAGTTTTTATTCCGCAATTAAGTCGTCCAAACTACTTCGATGCCTGTGTGCTATAACTCTGATGAATAAAGGCGCAATAAGGGCGGGCGTTACACAACACCCCACCATGAGGTCCTAACGTCAACCCCTAGCTTTTTACTATTCCTCCACCATCAAACCTGTTTCAGAAAACCCACCAAGATGAAAAATAGGAAGAAAATGGTTATGGCCCCATTTTTGAGCAAAAAGATATGGAAGAATGAAAGATACTTAACCTTTACTCTTTCCTTAGCTTCCCTTTCTTCACGTATGATCCTCCAAATGTCACATTCATTTCATCTTCCACCCATTCTAGTTTTTTCGATTGAACTAATGGAGATATAATTTTTTTTTTTTTTTTTTTTTTTTTTTTTCAAAGGGGCAATTTGGACTTTCCACCCCAAATTCCATATCCCTCATTGCCCCTCATCCCTTCTTTGTCCTTTAATAATTTCAGTGGGCTTATGTTTAGCAAATTCAACTGGTATTTAAATGTAATTTTCCCATTAAGTAATGGGTTGATAAGATGGGTCATCTTGAGTGAATATGACTTGTGATGAAGTTGCATTATGATCATTATTAGGGTTGGTTGTATTTGAGGAAAAGCATTGAACAAAACTATTTTTGCGGTAAAAAAGATATTGATGGGAAGATGGAGATGAAAATGGTGATGAATAGAGGAGGACGAAAAAGAAGAAGCAACTGTTTCTAAAGTTTGTTGGGCATGGATGCATGCAAGTTTATTGGTTGGAGAGAAATGGAAATGTTTTTTTTAAAAAACTGACAGTTGAAATATTATCTTTATTTTAAATTCTATCTATATTAAAATAATTTATAAAAATAAATAATAAAAAGATTAAATCGGAACAGTATTGATTAGATTCATACGGGGAAGATTTTGGTGTTTATGTAATATTCTTGGAGAATAATATACATATGCAGTTGTGGGTCATATATACTCTTATATTTTTATTTAGGCTAAAGTATATTTTTAGTCCTTTAAGTTTTACATAACGTATATTTTTGGACCCTGAACTTTATAAAGTATACTTTTGGTCCTAAAATTCTAACACCGTTAATGTTTTAACGGAAAACGCTTATTTAACGTTAACTCAAGTGATAACTAATAACTTTTAATTACAAATTTTTTTATATATTCTTCAATTTACCATATTTTAAATTTAAAATTAATAGCATTTAATTACACAGTCATCACTTAAAATTATACCATTATCACTTGAATTTGCATTTTCCGTTAGCAAAATTAACGGTGTTAGAATTATAGGACTAAAAGTATATTTTATTAAGTTAAGGAACTAAAAGTATACCTCATACAAACTTAAAGGACTAAAAGTATACTTTTAGCTTTTTATTTATAAGGTATTTCTAACATGTTCCACACAAACTAATGAGAACCTTAAGCTATATTAACTCTTCCATAAAATTCAATAACTTTTTAACTTTACCCTTATTTAATATTCAATATACCTCATTAGAATAAAATTAAGACAATAATAAATGAAAGGTAAAATAGTACATCTATATATAAAAAAAAAATTCTCTCAACCCTATAAATAGGACAAAAAGAAAAAAAAATTTCTCGCCACCTTATAAATAGAAGAAAAAGTATAGTTTAGAGATATCTTTAAAGGTACTTCTTGGACTAACTCATTGGAATTTTCGTGTGCAAATTGCTGAACTGAATTGATCATTCAAAAGAGGTTTCTTATTATAACGAAACAAGAAAAGAGGTTTCTTATTAATTGTATTTTGAACTAAACAATTAGTCCTTATAAGTAATTTAAATCTTGCATTAAAAATAATATTCATACTGACTTAAAGTTTGTTCGGATTTCAAATTTTATATCGTATGTCTTGTTTGATATGGTGACCCCGAGTTTCACCTAGACACTTGTAAGAAATTTCATCATCAATTAATGTCGTAGGTATTGTTTGTTTGTGACATGTCTTTTTTTTTATATGATGACCTCAATTGTCGCTACTATTGTTGTTGCTATCTTAGAGTTTAAAAAGTTTTCGTTTCTCTCAGTAAGTATGTTCTTGAGATTTGAACTTGTGTCCTCTTACTTATAGAAATAAAGTTGCTTATCACCTCAACCTAATCGGTTATATAAAACATATTTTGATCCATAATGATTATAATTGTTTTTCTAATTTTTAAGTATGTCTTGGTTTAACTAGAGATAAATAAATAAGCGGTACTAAATACTTAATTAAATGGAAAATCAAATTTTACTTTAACTAAATGGCCCTGCATATATCCCGACCCGATCCCAAATTTAAGTTACTTATAATTCATTGATGCATGTATCAATAAAACAATTAAAAATATTAAATTAATTTATCACAAAATTCATGTAACACTAGTACAGTTCATGCATATATAACGCTTAATAAATAATATTTACCACGAATAAACGTTATGTATGTTAAGACAGTGGTCGCACAAGAATATATAATGCTAAAACTTAACGATTAAAATATTCACACTGTCATGTATTGAGAGGTAAAATTTGTGAAAACACAAAAATAATAGTTGTAATTAATAACTGTCATTTATTCAATGATAAAAATGACGATTCTTACGAAATAACCATCATATAACACCTTATATCAGCGAAACAAAAATATATAAAGGTTATATCAATTGACAATAATGTATGAATGACATAAACGACCTTTCTTAAGAAATAATCATCATGTAAAGAATAACTCTAAAAAGCACATTTTCATGACCTCATTCGATTCGACACCAAGTATTAGTTTTCTAAAGTCAAATACGCTATAGAGCGAAGTACATTACAACTCTATTTAAACTAGCATCTTCTTTTTGTTCTTATTACTTTTATTCATTAGCCTCGTTCTTCTCTTCTTCATCATGATCAGGCACCAAAAAATTTTTTTTCATTTGCCTTACTCCTCCTCCACAAGCTCCTCCGTCTCCTCCTCTTCCACTTATGCCTCTTACTCAAATGGAGGTTCTACTGAAGACATTGGCTAGGCTTGGAAATTTACAAGAACATGTTTATGGTTATTATTAATAAATAATAGTTAATTATGTTAGTAACCATAGTACTACTCATTTGGTCCTATATATTTAGAAGTCACTCCAGCATATTTTATACAGACAATGAAAAACATTAAGTTTTATAAACTCTGCCATAAAATTCAACTTTTTAACTTAATCCATATTTAATATACATTATACCCCAATTAGAACAAATTAAAGTCAACACAATAATAAATGAAGGGTAAAATTGTACATTCATTTGTTGGGTCACACTAATCTTCTCACTGAGGTGTCTTATAAATAGAAAAATTGTGAAAGATAAAATTTAGAAATGAACTATTTCCCTATGGGCATCCAACACAATTAACTATATATTTTGGGTTGCAAAAGTATTCATAATTAATTTCTTGGTAGCATATATAGTAACACCGTTAACCTTGGTTAACTTTTGTTACTTTTTGCACTACGTGTCACACTAGTCTCACTCTATATTATTTTAATATATTTTTATAAGGGCAGGGTGCAAATTTAGCAATAAACTATTTTGTTATAAGCACTCTACACAATTACCTTTTGTTGGGTCCAAAAATGGACATAAACATTTATTGTCTTATAAATGCTCATATTTGTCTTGTAAATTTCCTTTGTCTTGCAAATGATCAGATTTTTCTTATAAAGGAATTTAAAAGGATCCAGGGAATTTAAATTTTTTGGTCATTTCCATATTTGTCTTGTAAAATTTTTTTAGCTCCTGAATTCTTTTAAATCCATTTGTTTATATTTCAAGTGCTCTTATTTGTTTATATTTCAAGTGACAAAATTTAATTTCATTTTGGAAAATTGAAAAAAAAAATTTGGGGTTGACTGAAATAAAATTACTTCCATGAGATCTAAGTCAAGGTTCTTAAAAATGAGTTTTTACCTAAAAACGGAAGGAGAATGAAAAATCATAAAACGTAAAATTGTAATACAAAATGTAGATTTTACCTATATATATATATATATATATATATATATATAAATTTATATAATTCCTCTCAGCTCACTTCTATTTCACTAGCAAGTATTTTGAAATCAAAGCTAAAGATAAAATAGTAATAAGCTTTTCAGCTATACATACTAAGCGTTTAATATATAAAAACTCGTTTTTACCACCCTTGATCCTGCCCCCAACTATATTTTTTTTTTATCAATGTTTTTTTTTTGTTAAGAAAACAAAGGACAGAAATTAAAATATTTCATAAATTTAGATTTGGATTTGAAATCCGCTTGATGCAGCTGCAGCGCATTAGGGATTCAAAACGTTGAATCATCATAGGATTCATAGTTGAAATTTTACCTTACGTGCAACTTATTTAGAAATATATTTAACACACAAACATTAAATTATTATTTTCAACATTGCATTAATTATTTTTGGTAAAAAACAAATTATTATTGACACAGTAAAATATAAAAATCATACAAGAAGGAGATCGTTATTTTCCCTCTTTTTTTTAATTAAACGAACGGTGAGGATGAAAGATGAGGTTGGTAGTCACGGATGTATAGTGGGATTGGAATTGAAGTTTTGGGGACCACTTTCTGTTTGTGTGGACTATGGATGAATAAAATACAAAGATAAAGCCCACCCGCCTTTAATATGTCAAACACATTTTTGAATACCATGATCTAAGAGATATTTTATCATTATAATAAGGCACACATTTCTAAAAATATATTAAAATAATGAAAAAATTACATCCCAAGGAAGGAAAAAAATTACAAAAAATCACAAAATTACAAAATTAGAAGTCCAAAGTATTTTTCGATATTATTTGTATTAACAAAGGAAATGTTATATTTGATAGGAAATGCCTAAATTTACAACAACATTTAAACACTGATCATTTACAAAAAAAAACCATATTTATAACATGAAATGCCCATATTTACAATAATATTTAAAAACTTGACCATTTACAAACAAAAAAGCCATATTTATAATAGGAAATGCTCATATTTATAATAACATTTAAACACCTGGATTTTGAATTTCGAGAGATCATTTACAACAGAAAAATGCTAGATTTACAACATGAAGTGCTGTATTTACAACAAAATTTAAAATCTGGACATTTACAATAGAAAAAGTCATATTTACAACAAGAAATGCCTATATTTACAACATTTAAACACCTGGATTTTGAACGTAGAGAGGTCATTTACCACGAAAAAAAGGCTAGATTTACGTAGGAAGTGTTGTATTGACAACAAAATTTAAAATCATTGTCCATTTATAGCGAGAAAAAAGTCATATTTACAACGGGGAAGTGCATGTATTTACAACAACATTTAAAAACCTGGATTTTATTTCCATACAAATAATATCAAAAAAGTTCATCGGGATTTCTGTGTAATTTTGTGATTTCAAGAGACTTTTTTGTAATTTTTTTGTTCCTTAGAACCTGTGCTTAATTTTCCCTAAAATAATAGAGTGAGAGTGAGATGCTGACAAAAAAAAAAAAAAAAAAAAAAAAAAAAAACCAAAGAGTGAAAACACTGGTGAGACCAATAATACAAAAAGTAACAGAAGTTTACCAGGTTTAACAACGTTGCTATATATTTTACCCAAAAGTTTGATTATGCCTATTTTTGCACCAAATAATTAATTGTATTGGATGACTATAAAAAAATAGCTCATTGCTAAATGTGCATATTAACGCCTAAAAAAATTCTTCTACCTCTACTCCATCTCCTAAAATAGGAGAAGATGAGTAATTAAAACAGCATAAGTATGACGCATTAACATTTGAAATTTAGTACTTCACAATTATTTATATTTATGTTTTGTGCACCAGAGTTGGAGTATTAGACCGTTCTTGATTAAATTAATGTCAAGTAGTGGAGTACACGTACACCTCCATCATTTGAGTCAGGCTCACATCAGCTCCTTCCCCTTCTCCTTATATGTTTATCCTTCTAATTTTGTGGTGTGGGCATTTTTTTTTTATTTCTTATTATATTTTGTTTATTTAGATTAAATTATATCTGCATTCTGAATTATTTTTTGTACCCGATATCTCGAATTAACTAATTTTCAGGATAATGGTGTTACATGAAAAATATTTCTAAATGAGGACTGAAAATTAATTAATTCGAGATATTGAGTGCAAAAAATATTTTAGGATATATCATATAATTTAATCTAAATAAATCAGATATACATGAAAAAAAATGCTCCCACCCAAAAATTAAGGAATTAACACATAAAGAAGAAGCACCTAACCTGAAATCCATTTGCGTCACTCTTTCTCAAAATTCTAGCACTTCACAATTAAAAACTCTAAATTATCCTTATGACACACTTTGTCAACAAACCTACTACAACAACAATAATAATTAGTATTTTATTAGGCTTCAGGGTCGGCTACATGAAATGAAGGATGCAACTGTGTTCTACCAACAATGAAATATTTGAATATAGATTGTTAATCAAAAGGCCTTATTCAATATATATGTTACAAAAAAAAATTGATTATTCTATTTTTTACCCTAAAATAATTAATTATGTTGGGTGTCGTAAGAAAATAATTTGTTACCAAATGTGCAATGCATCTTAAACCATAAAAAGGATTTTGCTCTCATAGGACAAGACGAGTAATTAAAACAGTCATAAGTAACATTTGAAATTTAATACTTCACAATTATTTATATTTATGTTTTGTGGACCAAGGAGTTTGAATATTAGACCGTTGTTGATTAAATTAATGTCAAGGAGTGGAGTACACGCACGCCTCCATCATTTACATCAGTGCGTCTCTTTTTATATGCTCATGTTAGAATTTTAGAATTAATATTTAGACATTTAATTAATATTAATTAATATATATATTTAATTCTGAAAATTCATTAAGGGGTCCACAATCAGATCTACTAACCCACTATATTTTCAACTACCCCATTATTTTATGCACGATTGACTACCACCTCTGTGATAGACAGAAGTGGAATTAGTTGTGCAGATTTATTTAAATATGGCCCCTTAAGTCTGCTCTCACTACGTATTTATCGTACAAAGTGCGACTAAAATTTACACCATCTAAAGAGTGAGGGTGAGGACTTAGAAAGACCATAGGTTTCTTCTTTCTATATTATATTGAATCAATGGCTGGAGGTATTTCAGTTCTTTATCTTATTTATTCCGCATTGATCTAATTGCTTAATTTAGATATTTTGCATGATTAGATCGCTAAATTTCCAACATTTGGTATCAGGTGAAAGTCTCGCCTTAATTTTATTCAATTAAGCTTTCACAAGAATATATGGTTTTAGTCTGAATATTTGCTTAGTGCCTGCAATTTATTTTTAACGGTTATAATAAATTACTCATCATGTTGCTTTGGGATGTGGCTGGATATTGGTTTTCTTCTCCTGGAATCATCGCCATTGTTTATTATAAACGTTATTTGATCTGTGCCTGAATAACTGATGCATGATGTTGATCGATTTAGTCTCTCGTTTCAATTTCGGATATTTTTCAGGATAAAGTGGTCATTGTCTTCCTAAAATGAGCTTTTGATTTAGGTTTCAAGATTCCATAATCAATTTACGTCTTCTTGAAATTGTTCTTGAGTTTATGCTTGACATTCTCTATTTGTTCTTAAATCTGTAAATGAAACCCAAAAATCCCTTTGGCTTTAATGCTTTCGGTCTGGATTGAGTTTTCAAAAACGCCACCTGCTTCGTCATCGCTGTCGGTTCTTCATCGGCAAGTCGAAGAACCCATAAATCACGATTTCGTTACGATTTCATTTTAATTTCAAAACTCAAATTATTTGTTTTGATTTTGAGTAGATCTTGTTAGACTGTGCGAAATCTATGTTCAGAAGCCTTTTTCCGTGATTGTTGTCGTCGAAATCGTCAGATTTTGAGCAATCTGATCCCCTGAAAAACTCCACCGAGATCACGGGTTGCGGCGACTGGAACTGGGTCGTCTCAGGTTGGCGAGTCAGGTAGGGCTTTCTGAATGGGTAAGGAAGAATCAGGAAATGGTGTCATTTTTGGCATTTTTGATTTCAGTATTTAAAAAAAAAGGGAAAGAAGCTAAAAATGGTCCCATAATGTTTTAAACCCGACACTGTGGGATAGTGCAACGCACGAAAGATGGTGCTCCACTAGTTGGGCCGTGAACTCTTAGTTTTCAGGATTCAGTTTTCATTGTATTTGATCTATTTCTCATTTGACTAGCAAAATTTTCAAACGATTCAGAAGGGGCATTGAACTCAGAACTAGCGGGTGCATGGCGCGCCTGAAGGCTGGCGTTTTGCCAATTGAGCCACACACTCACAATTATTGAGATGTAAACAATTATTAAATTTATACAATAATTAAAAATTTAATAAGTGTCAACAAGTAGGATTCGAACCCACATCCTTTAGAACCAAAACCCTAATTGGGTACCTTAGACCACTGGGCCAATTGTTCAATTGTGTTTGACAATTATTCTACGCCATTAAGGCTTTAATTTTCTTCTGAAAAATTTCTTTCTCAAGCCTATTACGTATTTAATCACCTGGGTCATGCTTGTTTATTTTCTTGGCAACCTGTTTTATGTGAAATGTGTTTTCTTACATCAAGTTGAATTTTTTAAATAAAGAAAAGTTAATTTTGACAACTTTCACATTTTAGAAACTTTTGAAATATTGTTACTATTTGTTTTGAATTATTTAATTGTCTAAATATTTGGAAAAATTATCTTTAGACAATTATATATATTTTTCAAATTGTTGAAGACAAATTTGAGTTGGATTATGCCAAAATTAATTCTTTAAACTATATTTAGATACATAAAATAGTGGGAGGATTTTTCTTTTAATTTGATTATTTAGTTAATCAATTAATCCCTCCACTAAGATGTGCATATATTATATTAATTTTTTAATGCACAAAATAGTGGGAGAATTTGTCTAAAATGATTATTTAATCACATTTTGTTGATTAAATTAATCAATTAAATTCTCATTAAAGATTTGTGCATTTTTGGAATCCAAATGCACAAGATTAATTTTGGTGATTAATATTAGTAATATTAATTTAATCAAAGTGGGAGGATTGTATTTAGTCACTTATGTTGATTAAATTAATTGGTTAAATCCTCCATGAAGCTGTGCATATATAGAATTTTGACATATGTGATCAAGGTTCTTAAAAACGAGTTTTTACCTAAAAACGGAAGGAAAATGAAAAATCGTAAAACGTAAAATCGTAATACAAAATGTAGATTTTACCTATATATATATTTATATTATTCCTCTATGCTCACTTCTATTTCACCAACAAGCATCTTGAAATAATTAGTTTTTCAACTATACATATTAGGCGTTTAATATGTAAAAAACTAGTTTTTAACACCCTTGATCCTGCCCCAACTATATTTTTTTATCAATGTTTTTTTGTTAAGAAAACAAAGGAGAGAAATTAAAATATTTCATAAATTTGGATTTGGATTTGGATTTGAAATCCGCTTGGTGCAACTGGAGCACATTAGGGATTCAAAACGTTGAATCATCATAGGATTCATAGCTGAAATTTTACCTTACGTGCAACTTATTTAGAAATATATTTAACACACAAAAAATTAAATTATTATTTTCAACATCACATTATTATTGACACAGTGGAATTGGAATTAAAGTTTTGGGGACCACTTTCTATTTGTGTGGACTGTGGATGAATAAAATACAAAGATAAAGCCCATGTGCTTCATGACAATTAAATAAATAAATAACAAAAAGTAAAAAAATGATTCATAGCATAGGATTCTTCCATCAGTCTACTTTTTAATAATTTTTTATTTGTTAAAATTTAAAACCTTTCATATCACCCTCTCCCTCCCCCTTCGTCTTCCTCTTCCCTGCATCTCTGTCTCTGTATCATCTCCATTCTTTGTCTTCTCTGCATCTCCATCTCCGAAGGGCGAAGGCGTTGTCGATTTGGGAGAGATGCAAAACAGCGACCACCGAAGATGAAGAAGCTACCATCGAAGAGACGAGAGCGGCTAACCTAGTCCTTTTTTTTTTCCGCTTTTTTGAAAAACGTTTCGTTTCTGCGTTTAAAATCATCTTTTTTACCGATTTCACTTCATTTGCGCTTTTTGCTGCAATGAAACGCGGGTGGCCTGGAATAAAACGTAAAAACGCGTTTTTAACATTGTAAATCGCGTTTTTAAGAACCATGTATGTGATTATTGGTTAAGTCCTCTATTAGGATTGTATTTAGTCACTTATGTTGATTAAGTTAATTGGTTAAGTCCTCCATGAAGTTGTACATATACAAAATTTAAGTGCACATTATTGACATATGTGGTTATTGGTTAAGTCTTCCATGAAGCTGTGCATATACAAAATTTAATGCACATTATTGATATTTGTGATTAACTTGCATGCTAGAGTGATAGCTACAACACCTTCTTATAACATGCATAAATAATCATATATGGATTTTTAGAATATCAATCTTTGGAAGGTGAAAAATATAAAGATTTAGTTGATTAAATTGATTAATTAAGATTTCTATAAACATTGTGGTATGTGTACGGTATTTAGATTGTACATATTTGATATTAGTGATTAGCATACATATTTTGCTTAAGGAATAGCTACAATATCCTTATGCATATGTTGTATGCATATTTAATCATATAAGGTTATACCATATCAAAATTATGGTCATACGTACTACAATCAGTATACACAATGATGTGATGTCTTTGTGATAAGTATGTAGGAACCGATGAGTAACCAAAACATCCTCACTAGGCAAATAAGCTCTATTTTGTTCTAATGAACAAAATTCATCACACAAAGATTTAAAGACATCATTGTAATTAAATATATGGTTATAATTAATCTTTCCCACAGGTAGATAATTATAATCATAGTTTTAATTAGGGTGGAATGGAATGGCTTTATATTTTCTAAGTAGCCCACAGGTATTAGGGGATATAACTGCATTCTAGTTTCATCAATTCGAGATAAATTCATACCATGCTAATGTCTTTGCCCACAGGTAGACTTTAGTGATATGAATTTTATAATTATATGATTAATTGAGATAGAATATCAAATTATATTCTTATTGTACCCGCAAGAATTAAGAATAAGGAAATAATTTGATAGTTTTATGATAAAGGTATATATGGATCTAATTGAATTATAACTTTAGCCCACAGGTAATTGTATGTCAGTAGATTCATATTTTTAAAGCATAACTTACATTGGTAAATCATGACTTGATTTATTAATCTCAAATTTTAGTTATAAGCATGTATGTTCAATATTATGCAGTCATACAACTTGCAAATTTCTCCGATATGAAATGTAACATTCCCGAATTGAGGGGTGATAACTATAAAGTATCATTCATTTGGGGTGGATGGACAATGATTATGCTATTAGTAAAGACGAACCACCTTCCATCATTGAGACCAGCAAGATGAGATTGATTTCTATGAAAAGTGGGAGCGATCTAATCGCCTCTCAATTATGTTCATAAAGACCTCAATCTCTGCTGGCATTCGTGGTCCTATCGAACAATATAACAAGATTAGGCCACTTCTGAAGGCAATTGATGAACAATTTGTTATTTCAAATAAAGCACTTGTCGGTACCCTAATTATGAAGTTTTTATCCTCGAGACTCACTATAGTAATATATGTGTGTAAGCAAATCATATAGATGAGGGACATTGTAGCTCAACTGGAATCACTTGAGGTTAATATGTCTGATTCTTTCTTTGTACACTATATTTTGAACACTCTTCCATAGCCATATGGACCCTTTAGGATATCCTACAACACACATAAGGATAAATGGTCGATCAATAAACTTTTGACCATGTGTGCTTAGGAACAGGGAAGGCTAAAAATGCAAATGAGAGAATTTCTTGAATATAACTTAATTAGTGGGAGCGATTAATACAAAAACCTTGTTTTGAAAAAACATTATTCAAATCCTCAATCTTCCACTTTGAGTTTAAGATTGGTTGTTAACAATGTTCCTTCAGCCCAACCGAATATTGTACAATCAATCATTAAGATTCACAACCTGCTGATATTAATCCAGTAGATCAAGTTGTTGATGAGGAACAATAAGAAATTGTTGAGCAACTAGTTGAACAACAAGTTCCTCAAGAAGGTAATGAAACAACATTAAGTAGATCTACTAGAACAATAAGATCAGTGATACCTAGTGAATATATTGTGTATCTATAGGAATTTGACTATAATGTAGGAGCTGAAAATGATCCTGAAACGTTTTCACAAGCCATGAACTGTGGAGAATCAAACTCATGGTTTGATGCTATGAAGGCTGAGATGAATACTAAGGCATTTAACAGAGTCTGGGATCTAGTTAAGTTGTTTGATGGTGTAAAAGCCATTGGATGAAAATGAGTCTTTAAAATAAAGAGAGACTCAATGGGCAACATTAACAGATATAAGACAAGACTCATTGCTAAAGGATTCACTCAAAGAGAAGGAATCAACTACAAGGAGACATTTTCTCCCGTATCTAAGAAAGATTCTCTTCATATCATTCTAGCATTGGTTGCACATTTTGAATTAAAGTTGCAACAAATGGATGTGAAAACGGCCTTTCTTAATGGAGATCTAGAAGAAGAGGTTTACATGAAACAAACCATAAGGATTTTCCTATAATAATGGTGAGCATTTGGCATGCAAACTCAAGAAATCTGTATATGGATTGAAATAAGCTTCCCGTCAATGGTATTTAAAATTTCATGATGTTATATCTTCATTTGGTTGTATAGAGAACATTGTGGATGAATATATATACGAGAAGGTTAGTGGGAGCAAGACTTGTTTCCTTATTCTATATGTGGATTGTATTTTATTTGCAATCAATGATAATGGTTTACTATATGAGGTGAAACAATTTCTTTTTGAAAAACTTTGACTTAAAGGATATGAGAGATGCATCTTATGTCACTAGCATCAAGATACATAGAGACAAACGTCAAGTATTCTAGGTTTGTCTCAAGAGACCTATATCAACAAAGCTTTGGAAAGATTTCGGATGAGGAATTGTTCATCAAGTATAGCTCCTATTGTGAAAGGTAACATGTTCAATTTGGACTAGTACCCAAATAGTGACTTTGAGAGGGAACAAATGAAAAACATTCCTTGTGCTTTAACAGAAAGAAGCCTTATGTATGCTCGGGTCTGCACAAGACCTGACATTGCATTTGTTGTTGGAATGCTAAGGAGATATCAGAGTAATCCAGGTATAAACCACTGGAGAGCTACAAAGAAAGTATTGAGATACCTTCAAGGGACTAAAGAGTACATGCTTAAGTACAAACGAATCGACAATTTGGAAGTGACTGGTTACTACGATTTAGATTATGTTGGCTGCATTGACTTAAGAAAATCCACTTGGGATATATTTACATGCTAGTCGATAGATCTGTATCATAGAGTAGTAAAAGGCAATCTTTAATTGCTACTTTCACTATATAAGTTGAGTTTGTCTCTTATTTTGAGGCTACCTCACATGGTGTATGAATGAATAGTTTCATTTCTCGGCTTAGAATTATGGATCCAATTTCTGGGCTATTGAGGTTATATTGTGACAATTCAGCCACTGTATTTATGGCTAAGAACATTAAAGGTGGTAGTCGAATCAAGCATATCCCTTATTGGAAATATAAGAGATAAGGGAAGAGAATATGCAAATTGTGATTTATACTGGTTCAGCCCAATCCTTGACCTATGTAACATCCAAGTTTTGGGATTTGGAAATTAGAAACATTATGATGGAAATTTATTAAGAAATTTTGGCCTGAATTAATATTTGGAATTTAAGGCCCATTTTTCTAAGAAATATCCTTATTGGGATTTATTTTTGGATTTATATGGTAATATAGTGCCAAAATTAAGAAGGGGTAAAAAGATAAGTTTATTTCCCAAGCTTACAAATAAATTTGGGCAAAGTTAAAGCTTAATTTAATTAGTCAAGAGTATGCTTAATTAGAATTTCCAAGAAAGGAATTTCTCAAGTCTAATGGTCCATATTAAGAAGAAAGGGAAAATATAAGAACTAGTAGTAATTGTGCGAGGGACCTAAAGGCAAAATAACTAATGCATGACCAACTTATGTTGGAAGTGTGCTCGTGGAGTCGTGGGACCAAGGATTTAATAATTGTTATCCCTTATATACCTTGCAGCACCTTATTCTTTGAAAAGTCACGGGCCCTTAGCACCATACCACAATTGACCCAACTGAAGCATTTTGGGATATAACCAATTGGACCACAAAAGCGCACATACTCCCTCTCAATAATTATTTAATACATTCAGCCCAATTCATTTGATCCTTCTGGTCCAAGTTCAAACTCATCATTCATTCCATTTCTTTATCCTATTCCACGTGCTCCCACTTAAACTTAAATATTCATTTGCCATTTCCTATTTTGTCGGCCCGTATAACTTGAGCAGCACCCATTTTCCTTTATTAATTCATTAGATTTCATGAACTCTTCAGCCAAACTCCTTCAGCCCGTTAATCGTGCATATTCTCCTTGAAACTCGGCATTAGCAGCACCCATTCTCTCGTGTCTGCCGCATACTCCTCTTCCTCTATATCTCGTATCTGCAGCACTTCAAGAGTAAGACTCCACTATTTTCTGCATTTTCGGAAAGCCATGCTCCATTGTCTCTAGACTCTGAAACTTGAGCGCCATTATACTTCACATTTCAGCAACTCCCGTGCTCCACTTTATCTCTCGGAACTCAGTATATCAGCACCACTCCCCACTTCGTTCGGACAACAAGCATGACAGCACCCATGCTCAACTGCTTCTTTTGTGTCTGCTGCAACGAGACGAAAAACAAGAATGAGTATGTGAGCGTGAGAGAGAAGCTTGAGCGAGAAAGAGAGTTGGAGGAAGGCATCCATTCGGCCAACACAGATTAAGCGTGAGATCACAGCTGTTGTTCCTTCGGTCCAACACTCAGAGAGTTCACAGTGCTGTTGCATGCTTTTGGAGACACCTCACCGTTTACGCAACTCCCACACCCCACTAAGTCTCTGGAAACTCAGCGTCTCAGCAGCACCCATAGTTTCTCATCTTCCCATTCTCATTTGTCTTGCTGCTGCAAACAGAAAGTGGAATGTGAAGTGGCTGTCACAGTGATTGACCGTGGAGCTAGAGAAGAGGAACAAGAAGGAAGCACCAAAGCACACATGCAAGCTAGAATTCAACCAAGGTAAACCTCCTAGCTCTCCCTCTACATAATAGTTCATCATTTGAGGGCTATTTTAAGAGTGATGGGTGACTGGGATTTGGTTCTTGATGAAGGAAAAGTAACGTGGTGTTACTTCTGCATGTTGCTATGTTTTTGGGAGATGAAGTAGAGACTGTTTTAGCATTTTTCTGACGTATGAAAGGTACAGAGAGCAACTCAAACCACTAGAGAATAAAGTGGGTGCTTAAATGATGTTGCAAGCACGTTGATTATTCTGTTTTTGAGTGCAGAAACAGAGTCAAGACGTTAGCTACAGTAAATTCGTAGATGAATAGTGCATCTGTTACTGTAGCATCATCATCATTTTCTGGAAACCGAACTTGGTGCTGAAACAGAGATCTTTGAGCAAGGTAAACCCAGGGCAAACGAATTCCTTTGACCTTGAAATTTTGTGAAGATTTAATACACATCATTACCTTTAATATGATCCAAAGAACACTCGAATCCGATGTGTACAATGAGAGTTATAAATTTCCAAACTTAGAACATGAAAACTGGAAAATGTCACTTTTCAGAAATGTACAGTCGTTTTTGGGCTCAAGTTTGAAATAGTAAATGAGATAGTTTCGATGTGAAAGTTTCCAGAAATAAACTAGATATAATAAGGTTTAATTGGATAGGTCACACGTCTTATTCGGAGTTGTATCCAGAGAGATACTAATTTTTGAAAATGACCTATTTAACTGGAATGTTTTTCTGGACAGCGAAGAATAAATGAAAAACTGGGAATGATACAGAAAGGGATAAGTCTAGTGATTATTTTTCCATGAAACTAGACTTAATTAGTGACAAATAGAAATTTCAACCACCCTAATCAGAGTTCTGTAGAATTATTTATGAGTTTTCAAAGTTAGGCCAAAATACTGGCAGCTTTTAGCTACCACGCGAAATTAAGAAAGAAATGGCCAAAGTAATAAGAATAAACTCCAAGGGTGTAAGAATGCCTATAAGGCAAAGATAAGCCATTAGGTATTCATTTTCATGGCTCTAATAATATGAACATGTGTTTAGGACCATAAGAAGTTAAGAAAGAAGAAGAATGGAATGTGCTTCAAGCAACTCCGTAGCTAGAAGAAAAGGTACAAGCGGAAGACAAAGGTGAAAGTGGTGGGTAACTGTTATCTTGTTAGCTTGTATGTATGTATTAATGTATGACTGATCATGTTTGCTAGATGATTTACATTTTATTTCCTAGCTATGGATTTGAGGCTGCGGTCTCATAGGACTGCGTGTCCTAAAAGGCTGCGGTCCTCGGCCGTTAACTGCGGTTACGGTGTGACTTATTTACTGTGAATTATCCTATGCTTATACATGTGTTATACTGTTATTTACATTTCATACATGCATATGAGATTAACTGTTACCCCTGGGGTTCATTCATTTGAACTCTAGATCACATGAAAAAGACAGGTGAGTACAGGCTAGTAGTTCTGCACCAGACTCCAGATTAGAGTGTTGCTTGAAGGCAGCACACTGAAGGGAGTGCTTGAAGTTGCCGTAGAATGAATAAGCAGAGCAGAGAGTGAAGACACCCTGATAGCTATGAAGAAGGCCCTCAAGAATGTTGACACTTCCGTACAAATGATATAGGGCCGGGTGTTAGAGAATAAAACGGGTATTGGCGATGAACACCACCGTTATGTAATCAAAGTTTAAGTTTGTATTAGTATATTGAGCTACTCTGATTTTGCCACACTACTACATAAGAGTATTACAATCACACTACCCGCCACCCGAAAGGGCGAGGCCGGTAGGGGTGTCACAACCTACGTCCAGTCCCCAAGCTCCACTTGAGATTTCCAATCCACTATCCTCTTGTTTAACCGGGCACAAGAGAAAGCCTTTACAACCTCACAAGTTTAGTTGAGCCCTTGTGTAGCCTTTATAATCTCTTACTGAGATACTCCCCTTTACACACTGTAAGGATACAATTACACACTCTGTAAACAAAGGATTGTCCTCTCACTCTCGGACTCAACTCCCCCTTACAGGTTGTAATTGATACACCCCCACTTAAGGTTCCTTAACCTTAAGATTTAATATCTGAATGAAAGGAATAAGAATTAATAACTCCTCATGAGTAGATAGAAGATGAACAGTGAAGTACAAAATCAATCGTCACACTCTCTACTGAAAACTATATAAACATTGTGAAACAGAGAGTATGTAAGTTAATCGTTGGATTCATAATGTTGGCATTTCGTCATTGCAAGCTCTTGTCTCTCTCTAACCCCTTCTATCTTGAAGGCTTCTCCTTTTATAGTTGATGTAGAGTATTCGACCGTTTGAGCAATTCTTCGCATTTAGCATATGACCGTTGGAGGAAATAAATATAGCCGTTGGAGCTTCTGACATCATCACCGCTTTTTGATAATCGATGTTAATCCTTCATATAATCATCGAAACTCATTAGCAAACTGATTAAAAGCAATCAGGAATAGTCATGAGTGATGATATGAAGAAGTGAAATCATAATCAATTAATTTAGATTTCCGAAGACGCTAATTTGAAGAAACAGAGGATGATCATGCTCGAGTAAGACTGATAGTATGATCGAGCAACCAATAGAAGAAGTACTTTGGAAGAATAGAAATCACCCTATGCTCGAGCAAGATCCCAAGCTTGCTTAGGCAAGCTTCACTTAGCGTCTAAGTTAAAAGCTGTGGATTTTCGCTGTTGCTCAAGCAAGTCTTGCTTGTTGCTCGAGCAAGTCGCAGATAGAGACAAAAGCATTCAGATATCACGTTGCTACTCGAACAAGCTTTTTGCTCTGCTCGAGCATGGTTGATTCCTGCTCGGGCACAGGTCATCCAGAGAGTAAAGATGAAAGAAGAGTTGATGTTGCTCGAGCACGTTCAACCATCTGCTCGGGCCACGTCCTTCCAGCTTGTGAACTTTTGCTCTGGGCCCGATGATGCTCGGGCATCATAAATGGTCTCTCAAGCATGGTGCTCGGGCAAGACTTCTTCTCTGCTCGGGCAAGACTCTTCATAGTTGGAATTCTCACAAACACTCGATGCTCTTGGGCAAGCTCATTTCTCTGCTCGAGCACAAGTCATGCAGAGGCTAAAGAATACCAAGAAGATTGGTGATGCTCGAGCATACTCTTTCCTTTGCTCGAGCATGGTGCTCAAGCATGCCCTTATACTCTGCTCGAGCAAGACTCCTTATCTTGTATATATTTTCTTGTTTAGCCCGATGACGCTTGAGCATGATAAATGCTCTGCTTGAGAAACACTCTCCAAGACCTCATCTTGCCATTCCCACAACGATGCTCGAGTAAGCTAGCATACCTTGCTCGGGCAAGACTCTCCAATTTGCAAATCTTTGCTTTAGCTCGATGATGCTCAGGAAAACCAAATTCCTTGCTCGAGTATGCCTGAATTGAAGCATTATGCTTGGGCATTTGAAATCCTTGTGCAAACATCAAACTTCATTGACTTTCAAAACACAATAGCATTGGCAGTACAAGAGTCAACTTCCAGAGAGCGTAACGTCTTCGATATAGCTTCAATTTTGGCAAACCACTCATGCTCATAAAGCTCTTCAAGTCTTCTTTCTAATGCAAGAAGAATCAGCTCCAAACTCATTGTACTTTGTCTGTTATCATCAGATGATTGGAGATTGTTCTTCATCAGCGTTTTTTACAACATCCTGAACTGACCGTTAAATTCAAAACATCATATCTCCTTCAATTGATCTTTTTTTTTTCGTGATCTTGATGTTTTGGAAAGGTATTTGAGTCTAGCTTCAAATGGCACTAGTTTCAGCTCAATCCGATTTGTCGTTTGTGAGATACACTCAAAATACCGAAGCTTGGTCTAGACTGTGACGGTGATTCTTGTGGCAAATTGTAAAATTCATAGATATATTATATGACCTCCTTTTGGCTTGTATGTTATATTAAAATGATGCATTGGGAGTCTATTTTCATATCCCACTGGTTTCATGTTAATCCGATTCCTGGTTTGAGAGATATTGTTGAATTATCGAAGGTCGCGGAAAGAAGCTGAGCTGAACAGAGGAAGCTAATGCACGACCTTGCTCGAGCAAGGATTTTTTTTCCTGCTCGAGCAGCAAGTTTTATGCTCGAGCAAGAGCGGATTTGGGGCTAGAATGGGTTGAAAATGAACCTTGCTCGAGTATAACATTTGTTATGCTCGCATGACACTGTGCATGCGGAAAAAGAGCTAAAATTGCATTAAAGCCCCAAAACAAATTATTATTCTTCCAGAAGCTTGAACTTGCTTATTTTAACTCCGAATTGATCCGTTCCAACTTCTATTTGATCATAGGAGCTTGAATATTGATATTCTCATGATAATTAACAGGTTCTTCTTTCTTCAAACTCCATTCTTGATCATTCTTCATTGAATTAAACCTTTTATCTACATTAAATATAAGAATTAGTCAAAGTATAAGATAAATGTAGTATGCAAACTTTTTGCTCTGGATAATGGCATCAATATAAGACATCATCAAAACTAATCATAACTAACAATTTTCTCATTCAGTATTGCGCACATATTAATTTTGAGAAATATCATTAAAGTTTGAACCTAGAATAAACATGAGGTTTATTCATTAAGTCACATGGGCTTGGGAAACATGATGCACTATGATACATGGAAGATAATACTCGCTTTAAAAGGCCCTGTCGCTATGATCCATGCATTTTGTTTTTCCTTGTGGTAGATGATAAAGTGTGGACCAAGTGGGAGAATGTTAGAATTTTAGAATTAACATTTAGATATTTAATTAATATTAATATTTATATATATTTAATTCTGAAAATTCATTAAGTAGTCCACAGTCAGATCCACTAACCCACTATATTCTCAACTACCCCATTATTTTATGCATGATTGACTACCACCTCTGTGATGGGCAGAAGTGGAATTAGTCCATGGAATTTTATGGTCCATGCGTATCTATTTAAATATGGTGAGGACTTAGAAGGACCATAGGTTTCTTCTTTCTACATCGAATCAATGGTGGGAGGTACGTTCTTTATCTTATTTATTATTGATCTAATTGCTTAATTTAGAGATTTTGCATGATTAATTAATTTTTAAGATACTAGTTTTGATTTTGAGGTATGAGCATTTTTTTATAAAATTTATTTCTTAAAGTAAGATTAAAAATTAATTAATTTGAGTTTGCAAGAAAAATATTTCTTAAAGTGTAAAAAATTATTTTTTAAGATGTAACATATAATTTAATCTAAATAAATAAATGTACATAAAAAAAAAAAAAAATGCCCCCACCCCCCAAATTAGAGGTAAAACACGTAAGGAGCACAAAGGAAAAATAATCTAGTGTGAACCCCCATTTGCGTCACTGTTTCTCAAAATTCTAGCACTTCACAATTAAAAACCCTAAATTATCCTTATTACAAAACAACAATAAGACTTATTTTACAAGGCAGATCAGGGTGGGCTACATGAAATGAAGGATGCAGTTGTGTTCTACCAACAATCCAACAATGAAATATTTGAATATAAATTGTTCATCAAAAGGCCTTATTTAATATATCACAAAAATAGGCCATATTCAATAAGTTTATTGAGCATTATTTGTGGATTCCTCGACCCTATCCAGAGGTCTCCATATGATCTAATATACTTTTCCTACCAACGCTTCCAACAACCTTCTTCATTCATGTCCAAATCAACTTGATTTACCAGATAATAGTTACTGAGGAGAGGGATGCTTTGCTCATTCCAGAAAAAGTTGTCAGGATCAACATCAGCTTTTACTTTAGCCAATCTCTCAAAATTATTCTTGAAATACTTAGAACCCCAAGAAGATCTTGCTTCTTCATAACTTGTGTTCTTATCTCTATTCACTCCGAAATCCAAGTCTCTATAATTCAAATAAGCCGCCCTTGGATTCTTCGAAACATACGGCGTCATATACTCATACAATCTTCTCATCATCATCGAATATTTCCCAGTCTCATTATTCAAATTCCACGACACAAAATATTGAACCCCATAAATGATCCCTCTCCTATGAGGAAATGGAGTTTCTGACTCAGAAATCTCACTCATTCTTCCTCCATAAGGTGTCAATATCAACACTGGAGGATTCTTGATCTCCTCAAATAGCATCATCATCTTCATCTTCTTCCATAGCCCTTTCAAACCAGACACAGGAATAGGTTTTGTTACGTAGTCAGATTTTGCCTTGAAACTCTGAAATGTTTGGTTTCTTTGAAGTAACACATCAATATTGGATTCATAAGAGAAACCATCAAAATAAAGTACAGATTGAATCCAACTCATTTGCTTACAATTATTTCTTTGCAAACCCAATTCTGCAAAATTCTCATTCACCAAACTCACTGCCTTATCAGCTTCTCCAAGATACAACCCTGTAAAAGAAATTGTAATAACAGTTCTAGAAGTAGATGAACCATTCACATTAACACTTGTAATTCCCATAAGTGCACGAAGAAAAATCTCTCCGGGAAGCTTATGTGCAATATTTTGCCAATTCATGAATGGAACAATTGAAGCATCATCATCAACATCATCTTCTTCAAGAACAACACTTTTAGAAATGTTAAATATTGTTACAGTTGGAGGGACACGTACGATTTTAACTTTCCAAGAAGTGATAACACCAAAGCTTGATCCTCCTCCTCCTCGTATCGCCCAAAAAAGATCTTCACCCATTAATGTTCGATTCAAGATCCTACCTTCAGAATCCACCATTGTAGCATCCACAATGTTGTCAGCTGCTAAACCATATTTTCTGAAAATAGTACCTAACCCACCACCACTAACATGTCCTCCTATGCCTATTGTGTGACACATTCCTGCAGGGAAGCCATGGACGCTACTTGCTTTAGCAATTGCATGGTACAATTCTCCAGCTATTGCTCCTGATTCAACCCAAGCGGTTTCGTCTTCGAGGTTTATAGTTATGGATCTAAGGTTGAAAAGATCGATGATTATGAAAGGTTCGTGGTGGTGATAATGGCGGGAGGTAGTATAAGAAAGACCCTCATAATCATGCCCGCCACTTCGAACTTTAACTTGTAAGCCTTGGTTTTTTGAACAGGTTATGGCTGATTGGATTTGGAAGATGTTATGTGGAGTGATGATAAGGATTGGTTTTGGGGTTGAATTTTGTGAGAAGATGAGATTTCTTATGGAGGACTGAAGGATGGGTTGATAAGATGGGTCGTTTTTAGTGAAGATGACTTGTGGTGAGGTTGTATTGTTATTGGGGTTTGTTGTGTTTGAGGAAAAACATTGAACAAAGCTATCTGTAATGCTAAAAGAGAGAGAAATGGATGGGAAGGTGGAGATGAAAATGGTGATGAATAGAGGAAGATGAAGAAGAAGCAAATGTTTCTGAATTTTGTTGGCCATGGATGTAAGCTAGGTTATTGGTTGGAGAGAAATGGAAGGGTGAATATATATGCAATAAGTGGTTGCTCATTGTCGTATGTGTTGAGGTGTGTCCTGTCCAAATATTATTTAGATGCTCCATATTTAAAATTTTTAACTAATATTTTTTAAATAAATATATTACTTAAGAAATGGAAATTAAGAGATTATTTTATTTTAAAAAATAAAATATTAAATTTGAATTGTCAATTTTAGAAATGGACTCTTTGGTGCTTAATATTCTTGGTGAATATATAATTCGGTAGTTGTGCGTCCTATATAGTTTAGCGGTATTCTCAATGTTTAGTGATATTTTTAAAAGTATTGTTTTTGGACTGACTCATTGGAATTTCCGTATGCATATTGCCGAACTGAATTTTTGTCAAGAAGGGGATTTTGTTTCGTAGTGGTGGAGGCAACTTATTGATTGCATTTTGAACTCAACAAGTTAGCCTTTATAAGTAGTGCATTCAATTATGTTTATAAGTAACATTCTCTCTAGTCCTATATATATAAGTAATAATTTTATTTTGTCTAAAAATTTAATACACATTTTTTCCCCTAATTAATTTGTCATATCTTTTTTTTTTTTTTTTTTTGATAAATAGTTAATTGCACCTCTTTCTTGTATATTTTTTCCACTCATCATCTTCATAAATAAATGTATGTTTGAAAAAACAAATTATACTTCCTCCTTTCCTATATATAAAGTCATTTCAACAGAATGTCAAGATTCTAAAAAGAAATTACAATTAGTTAAATATAATAAATATATAAGAAATATAGTTTCTCCGGAATGCCCCTGTGTATGAATAAGACAGTAATAATGATAAAAGGATAAAAGAGAATGTATGATAAATAAATGATGTAATAAAATAAAAGGTAATAAGAGATAATAAAATATTAATAATTAGAGAGTAAAATGAATAAAAACACATTTATTATTGAGACAAACTCAAAAGTGATCGTATACAAAGAGACAAACTCAAATTTTTTTTTTTTTTTTAAAAAAGAGATATTATATATAAGGACGAAGCGAGTATCTCTTAGTATATATTCATTATTTTTAACTAATTTTAATCACCAATTATTTTTACATGACTTAAGCTCCAAGAAAATGTTTTCCAGTGAAATCTTTGATCTAAACAGCCGCTGCCTGATGGAAAATTGAATTTTCAATTCCTGCCTCCGATTTTCCTCAATCCAAAGCGGGCCCTATTTGATTAACCAACTAATATATTTTTAATTCTCCCACAATATCTTATTTGTATTTAACACATAGCAATAAAAAAAAAAAATTTAAATCATAAAATTTAAATGATTTTCATTCTTATCATTCTTATTAACCATACTAACTTCTAATATTATATTATTTTCAACCCACTCTTACTATTCTTATTAAATATGAGTATATATGATAAAAAATTAATAGAGTACTCCACAAAACAATCAAATATCTATTTTTTTATTTTAAAAAAAAGAAGGACTAAAAACGCTTGGGAGAAGGCACCCCTATAATAGGACATTATTCACCAACTCATTGGAATTTTGGTGCAAATCGGGCCAAACCTAGTTGAGCGCTCTAATGGTCTTGGATCAACTCATTGGAGTTTTCGTGCAAGTCGGGCCAAACCAAGTTGACTGCTCTCAAGGGGTTTTTTTTAACTGTGGTGGAGCCAAGTTATTAGTTGTATTTTGAATTCAACAAGTGGGTCTACCTTTTGTCTTTAGGTTCAAGTAGAAAAAGGTAAGATACTCTTATTAAAGGGAGAGGGTTGATTCTGAAGTTGGTCAATGTGTTGAAGAAAAATTTGTCATAAAATTTAAATGATTTTCATTATTATCATTCTTATTAACCATACTAATTAACTTCTAATATTATATTATTTTCAACCCACTCTTACTATTCTTATTAAATATGAGTATATATGATAAAAAATTAATAGAGTACTCCACAAAACAATCAAATATCTATTTTTTTTTTTTTTTTAAAAAAAAAGAAGGACTAAAAACGCTTGGGAGAAGGCACCCCTATAATAGGACATTATTCACCAACTCATTGGAATTTTGGTGCAAATCGGGCCAAACCTAGTTGAGCGCTCTAATGGTCTTGGACCAACTCATTGGAGTTTTCGTGCAAGTCGGGCCAAACCAAGTTGACTGCTCTCAAGGGGTTTTTTACTGTGGTGGAGCCAAGTTATTAATTGTAATTTGAATTCAACAAGTGGGTCTACCTTTCGTTTTGGGTTCAAGCAGCAAAAGGGTAAGACTTACTAAAGGGAGAGGGTTGATTCTGAAGTTGGTTAAGGTGTTGAGGAAGGCATCCCAAGCTAAGTGGAATGGGGTAACGCAGGTTGACGTAGTGGGGTAACGCAGGCTGACGTGGAAACATGTGTACTCTAAGTCCTATACCCCTATGGATCAAAGCCATAGCGCTTTGTCTTTGGATTGTGGGTGAGCCCAACCCTCTCCTAAAATTTTCATATTAAAAAAAAAGAGTCTTTAACTCTTTATAAGTAATCGCATCCTCTATTAAATACTTATACGACATCTTATCATATTTATTTATATGAGGTCAATAAATAAATCATTTAATTTAAGAAAGCAGTTAAAATTAATAATATATCTGAAAAAAATTTATCCCCCAAGTATGCCCTATTTATAGGGAAAGTAAGGAAAAAAAAAGTAATAATGATAAAAAGTATGAAAGAAAATGAGCATAGAAAAAAGACGAAGGGAAAAAATGGAAAAAAAAATCCTCATTAAATGTTCACATAACACTTGTCGAACTTTTACAAAAAGGATTAAGAAAATTTAAATTTTGGGCTTTTATAAAAAAGATCGGATAGAATATAAGTTTATTCCTATTTATTTATTTTTCAAATTGATTCACATTTATTTTTCAACAATCTTAAAGCCACATATCCTTTAAAGGCAATTTAGCCTCAAAAGTTGTCAGCAAAGGGCAATTTTACCACAAAATTGTTAAAAAGGGAAAAAAATTGCCCTAGTCATTATATAAGCTAATTTTGACTGTTAGTTAACCAAATATACTGAACTCTATATGTCATTTTTGTTAAGGTGTAAATTTGCCTTGAAAATTTAAATCTAACTTTAAAAAAGTGAAGCAGATGACATATGGATTTTTAAAGCAAATTTACACATTAACAAAAATGATGTGGATGACATATGGACTACCAGCTCAGCATATTTGGTCAACTAACAGACAAAATTAACTAGATAATGGCCAGGGAAAATTGCTCCATTTTTTATACTTCTGAGGTAAAATTTCCCCCATAAAAACTTTCGTGGGAAAATTACCCCTTAGCCCTATTAAAATTTTGTAATGAGAAAAAATTGCTTTCGATTTAATTCATTCTTCTAACAAGTAGCACAAGCTATAAATGATTAATATGGGTCCGTGGTCCTTGAAGAATCCTATTTTCATTGTATCTAAATTTTAAAATAATGTTGTTCTTGAACAAGAACCTATTCCTCAGGTTAGGGTGGAGTCCACATTAGATGCTTATCTTTTGGTTCTCTTTAAAATGCATTGTTTAGCATAGTGGATTAATGAGAAGTTGACGTATGGGCATCGTAAAATTTCCCACAAAAGCAAAGTAGTAGCAAAATGGAAGAAACCAAAATAACAGAGGAAATAAAAATGAAAAATTACATTTAAATACCAGTTGAATTTGCTAAACCCACAAAAGCCCATTGAAATCCTTAAGGGACAGAAAAGGAAGGGGGCAATGAGGGATAATGAATTTAGGGTGAAAAGTCAAAAACTGCCCCTTTGAACAAAACAAACTATATCTCTCTTTTTCCGTGAAAACACAGAGTGGGTGTATGAGTTCTAAAATGAGAAAGAGAATAGAAGACAAAGAGATTCATTATGAATTGGAATCTAACGATTAACTCCCTTTTGGGTGCTTACACAGAAATGAAAGATGGACAAGGCTGAGGAGGATGAAGTGAAGGTGACATTTGGAGGATTATATGCGAAGAAAGACTAGACATTTTACATTCGGAGGATCATTCAAAGAAAAGAGTAAAGGGTAGGTATCTTTCATTGTTCCATATCTTCTTTTTTTTCCCCCTAAAAAATGGGGCCATTTTACATATTCTTCCCATTTTACGTGTTTTTGCTCATGAAATGGGGTCAGTGGGTGTGTAGGTGGAGAGAACTAAAGATTGCTTCTTTAAGTAAGTCCGACGACATTGATGATGTGGGGTTCGTTATTAATTTCTTTGTTAGTGTTAGTTGGGAGAGGGAGTATCATGAACAGGATATTGAGTTGAAAATACTGTAAATGAAAATGTTTTGTGGGGTTGATCAGGTATTGGCATGATGTGAATGTGGGAAGATGAGGTTGGAAAGGCATTTCAGCATTTGTATGATAGTTGCTATCATTAACAGTTATGGTTTTTTTGGTAAACATCATTATTGAACTTGTAATTACCATTACTATATTTGTCATTACCATTACAGAACTTGTGAAAATTATTATGGAATTTGTGAAAACCATTAATATTGGAGGAAGTAGTCATTATTGAACTTGTAATTATCATTACTATATTGACAGATGGGCCATGAGCAAGTTCCTATTTAAACTTTGGGATAAAATAACCACAAACCTTGCTGAGTCCTTCAATGCTTGGATGGTGAAAGAGAGACATCATAATGTTGCCTAGCTTATACACGAGCACTGTGGCAAAGTTGCAAAGAAGATGTATGCAGTAAGTATGGCTATGAGTAAGTGGAAAAATGGTGTTAGCCCCAAAATCGAACAACAAGTGCTGGAAAATGTGGTAAGGGCTGAATACATAGATGTTGAGATATATGGAGGAGGAAAGGTGAAGGTCCGTACACCAAGTGGATCACTAAAGGTTCAGTTGTACTTACACGAGCGCACGTGTAAAGCATGGCAAATGTCAGGTATTCCTTGTCCTTATGCATGTGTAGCCATCAAGGGCGTTCATGGTAATGTGTACAGTTATGTTGATAAATGCCTTACGATAATAGCCCAAAAAAATATTTATAGACGAACCATGATTCTTATTGTCACAATAGACATGTCAAATTGAAATGACTTCCGCGTATATGATATAAGAAGCCAAATGTTCCTGTCACCTCCCAAGACTAGTTGTCTACCGGGAAGGCCAAGTGTTGTGAAGAAAGAATCATAGTTCCAAAATAATAAAATTTACCATTGCAGCGAATGCCATCAAGCAGGACACAAGAAGAACCTGCAAAAATCCAAACCCAACTTAACTTGTAAGTCATCTTTTGGTTTATATACAATGACTTGGATCCCTTCACATATTTTTGGGTAGAAGGGCTATAAGACTTATAGGATAACTCAATATGGAAGTAGTATAAATGACAGAGAATATGTTCTTGGGTGGGAACGACACAAAAACACTACGTCAATGTGGAATCGTAATGTTCACTTGTAATTTGACTTTATTTTATACATGTTGTCATCCTAAATCTGCTTTTTGTCAATGCTAATAGTGTACTTATCAATGCCACAACAACTTATGATATTGGAGACTATGTAATTAAAGTAACATTTGTAGGAAGGATCATGGGGAACAACCTGACGAAAAGAGTGGTATTCCCATTACTGAACTTGTAAACGAAAAGACTGGTAATTCCCATTACATAACTTGTAAATACCATTAACGCATTTGTAATTACCATTACAAGATTTGTAAAAATTGACCCTTATTTATTGTTTCATCGGAGACACAAGTGAAAAACCTAACAACAAGATTGGTAATTCCTATTACGAAACTTGGAAATATCATTACCGTATTTGTAATTATCATTACAAGATTTGTAAAAATTGACCCTTATTTAATGTTTCATCACAGACACAAGTGAAAAATCTGAGGAAAAGAGTGGTTATTCCCATTTTTGAACTTGTAAGTACCATTACATAATTTGTTATTCACATTACAAAATTTGTTAATACCCATTTCCTTTTTTTAATACCATATCCTTTATTGACAATAACATTCCTGATTTACAAACTTCATGTATGACAAAAATGAATACTATCCATCCATTTATGGATACCACCAGATATTGGCAACCATCCTAAGTGCTTAATGACAAAATAGTTAACATAATGTTTAATAATAATAATGATCATGTATTTCTTCTCTTCCCATGGGTCACTTGCATATGAATGAGTCCAATGTAGTGTCCTTGCTCTTATTCAATTCATGGTTGACAAGCCACCACATGAGGTTGCATTTATATTTGCGCACCTCATCATCCTCGTACTGCATACTTGCGCCAGGAGTCCAATTGTGCAACCATCAATTAATCATATTTCTTTTCTTCTTTCTTCAACATAGTAACTCCTCATGACTAAATATTTCCAAAGATGCACTAAGCAAAGTTATTTTAGTATACAAAGTGATAAGAAAGCAACAATTTTATAGACCAAGAGTACTATGTAGATCAAAGTGTGCTTTCAGTGCAATGCAAGCACCAAAATTCAACTAAGTGCAATTTTAGTAGAGGAAACCAGTATATGTATAAGATTTCAGCTAAGTCTTTATCATGCATAATTAGAAACTAATCTTGTCTCATTAATCCAATGGATAAATTAAACTTGCAGCAAAAGAGATCACCAGAAAGTCAACAAGTAGTCAAGTAATTGGGTTTGAAATGACATAAACAGTGTTAATTGATCCTAATTCTTAAAATGTCATTTGCCAAAATTCAATGAGTAGCAATACGCACAAAAATGAAACTCAGAATTTTATCACTTTTGAGTCAAAATTTATAAGTTTAGTCCTTCAAAATTTTATAATTCTCAAACATATTCAAATACAACAAATTTTGTTCTCAAGGATGTACAAGTTAGAGAAAAGTTCTCTTTTTTTCCCACTATATGCAGCAATTCAATTCAAGCAATGAGTATTTCAACTAATAAACTTCTAATGACTAGAGTGGGTTTTTTTAGCAAAGAAGTTGGACCTGTTATAGTGACTTTAGCAAAGAATTCAGCACAATATCGACTTATAAATACAAGAGAATGCTAGATAGATGAACATGTTTATTCAACTCAGTTCAACAAAATCAATTAAGTTCACAACTTCCAAGATATACACTCAGCATAAGATGCAAGAATATCAGCAACTCCAAGTTAAAACTTCTATTACACAGCCAAAGAAGATAACAAATTCATCGGCATCACTTGATCAAGAATTAAGGGCAGTAGTAAAACACTTTCAGCAAATTCAAGAAGCAGAAATTTCAGCAAGTTTGAATTATATTTAGGTCACTGAAACTAGTCCAAATAATTTTCTCTAGTTTTATTCTCAATTCCATACAGTTTCATTCTCTAGTTTTAAATTGACTACTTCATATGCATTCCACAAATCAATTTATCAACACTAAACAATCTTACTCTAACCAACTTCCACTTCTACATAATTTAACAAACATCTCATGTGCATATTCCAGCTAACTCAAACAATCATTATAATAACAAATTATTAATCCATCACTATCAACACCAAAAACAATTAGCCAGCCTTCTCCAATTCCAAGGAAACATATATGAAAGATTAAAGTTTAATATCACCCAAACAACAATAACAAAAACGAAAGTAGAATGGCCACACAAGTTTAGTAATTCGGAGGAATTTGTGCTCATCTAAAGTTTACTTGTAGAAATAGAGGAGGAGGAAGAAAATAAGATTCTTGGCTGTACACCCCCACACCAGACAGAAAAAACAGAGATAGAGATAGAATCAAAGACGGAGAAATCAATTCCAGCGACAACAATTCTAGTAGATCATGAATAGATTATCATAAGGTCAAAATCATCCTACAAAGGATTTATAATGCACAAATCATCAAGTACGACATTTTCCCCTCCATGAAAATGAACAAAGTCTCAGCTGGAAAATAGATAACTAATTTGTACTTTAAAAATTAAAGACTATGAGTGTTCTTAGGTTAAACATACCTCTGGTGGTCGGTGAGTGGGAGAACGAGACCGTGAAACTCTTAAAGCCTAGATGTGGATATGAGAGTCACCTGCAACTAAATGAGATAGTGAAAGACTGAATAATACTGATATGGTGATAGACTCGAGAGGGAGAGACTGACACAGTGCTCGACTCACACAGTTGTCGACCACTGACTGGAGAGATTTCCTTCGACAATCGTTGATTTTGATAGTAAGAGGCAGAGGAAGTTGATCACGAAGTCAGAAATCGAACAAGGAATGAATTGGCCATATTCTTTCTATCTTCATAACCTAATATTAAGGGAATTTTAGTCTTTTTGCCTTAATATGTTTATCCCTTATTGCCCCCTTCCTTTTCTGTCGTTTAAGAATTTCAGTGGGCTTCTATGGGTTTAGCAAATTCAACTAGTATTTAAATGTAATTTTCCCAAATTAAAAACCTTCATTCGTTTCAAAAGAGTTACTCGGAGAGATATATTCTTCCCCATCAATCACAGTGATGAAGAATGTAATTGATATCAATGTACTGTTTCTTTTTTAGGAAATCATCATAAACATTCTCAAACGACTCCCAGCAAAATCTCTAATTCAATTTCAATGTGTCTCCAGACATTGGAAAAGTCTCATCAAGAACCCATCTTTCATTGCCGAACACCTCCACCACTCCAACCAACAAAACCCTTGCCTTCTCTTCGAGCCGATTGACAGCAAAGATACTTTGAACTTACATTTGCTTGATTACGAGATGCTACTCTGTTGGGTCATGAATCATCCTTTGATTGATTATTTGAAAGGCAATTGGGTCGTTGGTTCGAGCAATGGGATTTTATATCTCATCATTCCTTTTTATTGCATGATCTTGTTATTGGAGAAGTTACACAAGTGCCCGCAACTTGTATTTATTTTGACTGCTATGTAGGATTTGGATTTAGTCCAATTGTTGATGATTACAAAATGGTAAAAATTTATGTTGATGGGACGTTTGATGATTAGGTTGAAAAAGTAGAAGTGTATTCATTGAGGACAGGGTCATGGAAGGGATTAGAATTGGGGATCTTAAAGGGTGCAAGTATTAGTTCAGAACGTTTCACTAATGAATGAACCAATAACTATTCTATCTTAGTTCAACCACACCACTAATGAATTCAATGTGTTTTCTTTGCAACAGATGTATCAATGAAAGGGTTTTTTAGTAAGCATTTACTAGTTGGCCACATCCACATTGAAGACCATAGGAGTGTTTATTGTTGTATTGTAGATTTGCTTAGTGTTGGTCGAATTCCCTTATGGCAAGTGAACCAGCCGAACAAGTAATAAAGAGTGAGTAGAGTATCGTCGCATAGGTAATAAAGACCATAGGAGTGTTTATTATATTGTAGATATTGCAGATGAATTCAGTTTCTAATGAGAGTTGTGCAAAGGTAATGTAGATTTTGGTTGTTTTGCTATTACTAATAATAAGAAAATAAACAAGTGATTGGGATTCAAAGGAAGGTATCAGTTTAAAAGTAGGCTAAGCTCAGATTTCATCTTAAGTCGTGTCATTCCCCCAGTTCGCTTAAAACACATTACTATAGCAATTATGCTACACAGCTTCTGAAATGCTACAACATAGCCACCTTTCACAACATTATCCAGCCAACCCACCACTATCCTCTACAGAAGCTTCCGCAATCCTGTAAATACAATCCTCGCTCTGCTCTCCCATATTCCTATGGTGAATTCAAGTTTATTTTATTTGATTAGCTCTAGGTGTTTTGGTTATGAGCGATAAATCCATTCCTGTCATTTACAATTTAGGTCGAGCCGTGCACAGGCTTGCCTAGCAAGCATTGCTTAACAGAGGTCTAACCCTGACTCCCTTATAGGCAGCCAAGACCACTGAGATAACCCTTAGTGTTCGCTAATCAACTATGAATTAAAACCCTATTAAACAAACTAGATTTATTAACTAAAGAACTAACAAATTAGGTTCATTCTACAACTTAGAAATCCATCCTCACTTAGCTAGAGGGAATTTAGTTCATGAATAAAGAGGGACACATAACGCAGAGTACTGTAGAATAGCCCATAACAGAATTACAAAAATAAAAATAACAACGAAAACAAGAAGCTCATCGAAAGGTTGACGACGTAAGAGGCATCCTATCACACGACGTCTTCACGTCTTCTATGATCCGTCTTGCTCTAAGGAAGAATTCGGCCTGGTTTACTATCCTCTCGATCTGTCTTCTCTCTTATTCCTTCAGCGTGAGTTCCAGTCGAATAGGAATTGGTTGACTGCTTTCTCTTGTGGTTCTCGACTCCCTTAGGTTTTTGTTGCGCTTTCCTCTTATAGTTAGATTTCCTCGACTGCACGTCTAGCAAGTTAGGCCTTCCAAATTTGTCAGGTCCAAGATCCTATCGGTTGATTGATCTTTCTTTAATATTATGATATTCTTCAGATCTTTCTTTCGATTCTCCACATCTTTTGGATTCGGCTTGAGTCTATTACCAGCTTCACGTGCGCCTGGATGACCTGTCTTAATTTCTTGAAAACTCGTGAGGAAAGGTTAGCATAACTTAGCGCATAATTCGGCATCATTTACGATGCTACTGCATAGCGGTCGCATTGTGTTACTGGCGCAGATGTGGGCATTCACTATGTTATCGCATTGTATCAGCTTTATTACGCACTCATACTACAAAACCATAAAGTGGTACTTTTCTTATGCACATGCGCAGGATAATGACACGAATGCAACAATTTATAGGATCCATCCCTTATTTCCCTACGTGTATGAATTCTCAAGTACTCTATCAGATAGGAAACAATAAAGCTCAGATTCAACTTTCAAAACAGTCAAAACACATAGGGAAACATGGAATAAATATCACTCATCAAACTCCCCCACACTTAGCTTTTTGCACTCCTGGGCAAAACAAAGAGAAAAGTTATAGAGCAAAAGGCAACCTCGCAGCTTACGCGATTTTCTTAGGAACCTGGTGTCTTGTTATTGTCTTAAGTTCAGCTTTCCAGAAGAGACTCTTGGTGAACAGAAGGCAAGGCATTGCTCTAGAAAGGAAGTGTTCAGAGACTCTCGGATGATGTGTATATTTGCTCTCTCACATAGGGGGATTTGTTTCTCTCTGTCGTGCTAGCCTAAAAGTTCTATAGGTTTGTCAAATTTCTAGGGCTGTTTTCTAGTGGCCGAACTTAACTGCATCAAAAGGACTTTTCAAGTTATAATGCGTGTAGTGGCAGTGTGGGTGTGGTTTATGTGAAGATGAAAATATGCTATAGCAAGGTGCCAGGCAGGTTTTTACAACATGTAGCCGTGATGCTGCATCCTAACATGCGCTATTCAGTGGTGATGCCTTATGATGTTAACCAGAAAGATCTTTTTTTTTGTTGTATCACCTTGTCACGATTTTGGCACTATGGGGGTTATGCTACAGCATTTGCATGCACATGTTTTTATCAACTTCTTGTCTGGCATTGGTATAGCATTATGTATGTGGCTCAAGGGGGTGACAATGGGAGTATGATAACAGTGGCTTGTGTATGGATTCAGTGGGTGAAAATTGAATGCTTTGTCCTATACAGTTTGATTCAGATGTAAGATATCAAAACCAGAGAAATTAGACAAACCAAAGAAAGTTCTTAATACTAGCAGGCATTCTCACAGAATTATGAAAAATTAGGCTAAGCATTTCCTTCTATGTGGCTTAACTTTATTCTCTCCCTCACTTTCACTTTGCCCTACACTGATTAATCTAGTCCGTCAGTTTCCCAAGCCTACACGGTTTATTTCCCTTACGACAGATCTATTCTACCAATTCATTCAGATAGTTGCCCACTACTATAGGTGTCTGTTCATACTCTAATTACGAGTTTAAAAGGTTCAAATTTTTTGTTTTACCCAAAATTGTAGTAAGCTAAATTTGTGATTCTAAATTCAGGTATGCACATTTATATGCATACATCATACATCGCCCCTCCACATACTTAAAAGTTGCAATGTCCCCATTGCAGTGAGTACACGATTGCAGGGTGGGAGTGAGTAAGCAATTGGAAACAGTGCACGAAGAAGTAAACAAACGCACAATCAGCGGGACAAAATTTTAGACAATGGAACAAAGGGCTGAAACAGATAATATATTGTTGATTAGTCACAAAGCCCTACCGCAAGGCAGTAAGGAAAATAGGGCACGTGAGGAAAAAATAAAAGAAAAGGATAAAATAAGAAAAAAAAACACAACTAATGCCCTGATGGGCTAGGAGGAGCACTGGTGCCTGGGTTGGTAGGCACGGAGGGGAGCGTCGGGGCTAAGAAGCGGGTGAAATAGAGGGTCTGGAGCTCTTGCTAGTGGCGATCAACTGCCTCATGCAATGCCTTGATGTGTGTTGCACGATCAAGCGTAGGATCGAGGGCCAGAGCAGGAGGTGTCAAGTGAGGGAAGTTCTCGTGGTCTGGGTAGCAACTGTCATAGATGGAGAGGAAGTGGGCCCAGTCTAGGTTGACGTTGGAGTCCTCAGATGAAATAGATATCGAGGATGGGGGTGGGTGATGGTGGAGGTTCAGAGAGACTAGGAGAAGGGTTGGGTAGTTGGCCGTGATTCCTCCAGTGGGGAGGGGGTGGTGTTGAGGTAATCTGGTAAGAGTGGAGGGTGTAGGGATGGGAGTGGCGGCTGGCTCTGCCGTGCTGAGGGGTGGTGATGGTCCGGACCATGTGTTAGTCATGGAGAGGATCTAAGGGTCAAGGTTCGATAGGTAAAGCAAAGGGGTGGCAAAGAAGGAAGACAACAGCCAGGGCATATAAAGGAGAGCAGGTGTGAGGAATGAGGGATGTTTTAATGAGGGCTAAAGGAGACGAAAAGGTGTTAGATGGGGCGTGAAGTGGGAGATGGAAGGACAAGAGACGTGAAGAGTTGAGTAAAAAGGTGGTGGGAGCTTACATGGGCTTGGGAGGAAATGGGCTTGGTGGAAATGGACCACGGGTGCACAATAATTAGACAAAACTAGTTGTAACATCTATTAGGTACGAAGACATACCTGGTAGGTGAGGTTCTGTTATGCGTATTCGCTGGTCTCTTGCTCTAGCATAGTGTGATAAGCTGTGAGTGTGATGTGGCTCTGATGCTATAACATCCTCCTATCGTGCAGTAGCAATCTATAAAAGAAGAAATTTAAGCAAAATATCTGGGCTACCTCCCAGTAGCGCTTGTTTTAGTGTTTTCAGCTTGACCGCATGTGGTTCTTAGATTGGGGGCCCTAGATAAATAGAAGTCTTGGCCTGTGGCGGCTCGCAGTCTCAGTAATGCTTGACTCGCTAACCATTCACATTGAATATGCATCCAGATGTTGGACTGCGCAAGTCGATGGCACCATGAGGATTTGTTCTGTGGACAATGAATGGCCCTAACCATATGGATTTCAGTTTACTAGGGAAAAGCTTCAGGCGAGAGTTGTATAGTAGAACCTTATCGCCAACCTTAAGTTTTCTTGGAAGCAGTCACTTATCATGCTACCGTTTGACTTTTTCCTTATGTAGCTTGGCATTCTCATAGGCCAACATTCGAAACTCATCCAGCTCGTGCATTTTTTCACCAGCGGCGTTGGCATCCATGTTCAACTTGGATGTTGCCTAGTAAGCTTTGTGCTCCAATTTGACAGAGAGATGGCTTTGCCAAAGACCAGTTGGTAAGGTGAGGCGGCCAATGGTGTTTTGAATGCAGGTTTGTAGGCCCACAGGGAGTCGTCAAGTTTGTCAGCCCAGACCTTGCGATTGGGGTGCACTACTTTTTCTAGGATTCGCTTAACTTCTCTGTTGGACACCTCAGCTTGACCGTTGGTTTGGGGGTGGTATGCTGTAGCAATGCGATGCTTGACCCCGTGCTTTGACAGGATTGATTCAAACTGTTTACTGCAAAAGTGGGTGCCTTCATCAAAATGATAGCTCGTGGGGTTCCAAATTTAGTGAAGATGTTCTTCAAGAATTTTCCCAGAGCCCTTAAATCATTTATGGGAAAAATGATGGTTTCTACCCACTTGGAGACATAATTGACGGCCACTAGGATGTATTGGTTGCCCAACGAGGAGGAAAAGGCCCATGAAGTCAATTCCCCATATGTCAAACGGCTCTACCTCCAGGATGGGTGTTAGTGGCATCTCATGCCTGCGAGATGTGTTTCCTGTCCTCTAACAATTGTCACACTTGGACACGAATGCATGGGCGTATTTAAAAAGGGATGGCCATTAAAGACTAGACCGCAACACCTTAGCAGCTGTGCGTATGCCACCGTAGTGTCCTTTATATGCGGATGAATAGTAGTGCTCCAGGACTGATTCTATTTCATTATCTGGAATACATCGTCGTAACAGTTGGTTTAGGCATCGCTTGAACAGATAGGGTTCATTCTAGAAGAATTTTCTATTATCATACATGAATTTCTTTTTCTGGTGGTATGTCAGTTCAGTAAGGTGTCACCTATGACCAGGAAGTTGGCAATATCTACATACCAAGGAGTTGTAACACAAGTAATGGCGTAGAGCTTCTCATCAAGAAAGAATTCTTGGACTGGTTTGCCCGATTGGTCTAGTATGTGGTCTTCTAGTTGTGACAGGTGATCAGTGACCTGATTCTCTGTTCCCTTCCTATCTCTTATTTCCACGTCAAACTCTTGCAATAGTGGGACCCACTTAATGAGTCTGAGCTTGGCATCTTTCTTTGTTATTAGATACTTGATGGCTGAATGATCCATGAATATAATGACTTTGGTGCCAACCAAATAGGAGCAAAATTTTTCGAATGCAAAGACAACCGCTATCAGTTTTTTTTTAGTCATGGTGTAATTAGCTTGGGCATAAGTTAGGGTCTTACTAGCATAGTAGATGGAATAAAATACTTTATCATATCTTCGTCCCATTATGGCTCTGACGGCGACATCGATAGCGTCACACATGAGTTCAAATGGCAGTTGCCAATTGCGGGCATTTATTATGGGGGCAGTAGTGAGCTTCTATTTCAGAATTTCAAAGGCCTCCACACAAGCTGCACCAAAGTGGAATAGTGTATCATATTCTAATAGAGCATAGAGTGGTTTCAATAGTTTTAAGAAATCTTTTTTGGAGATTTTGTGTCCTAGCACTATTCCTTTGGTTGCCATGAAGTGGCATTTCTCCCACTTTAGGACCAAATTGGTCTCTTCGCAGTGTTATAGCAATCTTCATAAGATTGACCAAAGACAAAAAAAGTCATCCATGAAGATTTCTATTGACTTTTCCACCATACCTGAGAAGATTGCCATCTGCATCCCTGAAATGTTGCTGGGGCATTGCATAGTCCGAACATAAATGTGGTTTTGTGCTAATCTTGCGGTGCTACAGCAATTTGGTTATATCTAGAATAACCATCCAAGAAGCAATAGTATTCTTTTTCGGCAGTCGGTCTAGCATTTGATCAATGAATGGTAATGGGAAGTGGTCCTTTAGGGTGGCTTTATTGATCCTGCGGTAGTCCATGCATATCCTCTAGCCAGTGACTGTGCGTGTCAGGACCAATTTATTTTTTCATTTATGATCACGATGATCCCTCCTTTTTTTGGGATACACTAGATGGGACTAACCCATTCACTGTGTGAGATAGGATATATGATGCCAGTGCCTAACCATTTAATGATCTCTTTTTGCACTACTTCCTTCATTATGGGGTTCAAACATTTTTGTTGTTCTATAGAGTTTTGGCATCCCTCTTCCAGCCGAATCTTATGCATGCATAAAGATGGGCTGATCCCCTTTACATCAGCAGTAGTCCACCCAAAAGCCCTTTTAAACCTTGTCAGCACCACTAAGAGCTTAGCTTCTTGTTTGCTTGTGAGATAAGGGAGACAATGACAGGGAGTGTTTTGTTGTCCCCTAGATAAGCCCATTTCAAGTGCTCTGGTAGTGGGTTAAGGTCAAGTACATGCGGAACTTCAATTGTAGGTTGCACTGTTTGTTTGCAATTTTGGTCTCGCTCAAGTGGTTCAAATATGGTCCTTCTTTGCCCAAAGAACTGGCTATCCATAAGGAAATTGATTCCAGTTGCAAGATCCTTTTGGTCTTCGGCATCAGTTGGTTCTGCTTCAATGAAGTCAGGAGAGCAGGAACCTTGGAATGTTTCCTGTATTAGTTCGTCAACAACATTGATGGCGGAACATTCCATATTAACCAATATCTCTTCAATTTTGCCTTCTAGTTGGACAATTGATCTTTCTACTAGTTGTAGAGTTACCGCGATAGGCCTTGCCTCTCTGACCGCTGGCTTCTTGAATACAAGCATTGGCATTAAATTAATGCTAGCGCCCAGATCATATAATGCCTTTCCACAGTAGTTAGGGCCAATTGCACAATGAATTGTAAAGCTTCCTGGATCTTTTAGTTTCGGGGGTAGTCTGTTCAACAGTAGTGCACTGCTTTCCTTGGTCATGACTACTATCTCAAATTCACCTAGCCACCTTTTCTTAGATAGAATGTCTTTCATGAACTTCACATAGCTGGGCATTTGTTCTAGTGCTTCCACCAGAGGGATGTTCATGTGTAGGAACTTTCGGAATTGCTTCTCTTGATTGTGCTTTTGGAGCCTCTGGAGAAACGATGGAGGTTGCTTTGGAGTTCATAAAGGTCTTGGGTCAGGGGCCTGTTGAGATGTTGATGCTATAACAGCATGCCTTATTTTTGTTACATGGACATTTGGCGTGACCTTCATCGGGAATGACATAGCATAGGGCCTGTTTGGGTATCCCATATAATGGACTTATTATCCCATCAGATGGGATAATAAGTCCATTAAGAGAAAAATTCAATTATTGAGTGTTTGGGTTGCCTTCATTTTTAATGGACTTCAAGGTTTGATGGGGTTTTTTTAAGCCACACCATGGAGCTTCTAATCCCATTAGCTTCTTCTCCATCAATTTTTTCTGTGGGCCCCATCAGTAAAAAGCAAAAAAGACGTTTCTCTCCTCCCTCAATGAATGCTTCTCTCTTGGGTTTTGCTTTTGCCTATACCATTTTAGTCTAAAATCATTTAATTTACACTCTAATTCTTTGAGAGGCCATGTTATACTCATCTAAAATTTTTGTTGAATGACGGTTAATAGAATAATGAAAAGAATAATGGAGAACAAGTTTGTTGGTTTCATAATGTGATTCATTTAGGTAAAACCAGGTGATTCATTAATTTAATTTTTATAACTAAAGCTACATACGTCTAACACATACGTTCTCAACTAAATGGACCCATTTACGTAAGTTTGAACTCGGTTTAAAATATCTGATTTAAGGGATCGGTCGTTTAATTTTTATAACTAAAGCTACATAAGTCTAACACGTACGTTGTTAAATAATTGTGTTGTAATTTTTTTAATGGTAATGTTACTATTTTATTTGGAAAATTTATATTTATTTTTAATTTTTATCTCAAATAATCACATTTTGTACAACATATTATATATATATATATATGAATTTGATTCATGCCCTTTTTCTGTCATTTTCAATCTCATCTATCTTTTTAAAAGCTATGCCAAACAAGTACCCATTAGAAACAAAAGCCACTTCTATCACTCTATCCTAAACACAAATCACATTAGAAAAAGTCCATTAGAAAATAAGTCCATTAGAAACAAAAAACCACTTCTATCAAAGCTATTCCAAACGAGCCCATAGAGTCCATCATCCTTTTGTTGTAGCATCGAGGAGTCTAGGTCTGATTCCTGGGTGTATTTAGTGGTTTCTCTCCCTTTCTTCGTCTAGCCTAACACTAGTACATCATCCTCGGTAGGCCTTTTTGAAACCTTCATTGGTTCCACATTCTTGCCGCTTCTTAGTTCAATGGCCTTGACTTGTTCTTTTTCATGGTTTGTAAGGACTTCAATGTTGCTAGGCAAAGAGCCTGATAGTCTATTATTGAGTGCTGTGGCAAGCTATCCGACTTGATTTTCAAGATTGCGAAGAGAAACTTGCTGTGTTTATATAATAGCGTCGTTCTTAGCCATGTACTCTTTAAGTAGGCTTACCATGGATGACAGAGGGACTGAATCAGCGCCTTGCTGCCTTGCTTGCTAGTTGAACCCTGGTGGATTTGATGATCCGTTAGAGTACAAAGGGCCTGCTGAGCAGGTGGCTGATTCTGCGATGACCATAAGAAGTTTGGATGTTGCCTTCATCCAGGGTTGTAAGTGTTGAAGTACGGGTTGTTGTTGTTGCCGTCCCTATTGTAATTGTTCACATAATTGACAGATTCAGGGTTAGCAGAATACTGAGAGTAAGGATGCTCTCCACCACAGTACACACAGGCTACTTGAGCAGGTTGCTTTGATGGGTGACTAGCAGGTAGGCTCATTGACTTGTTCATGTTGGTCAATGAAGACACTTGTGCCATGAGAGCTGTCATAGCATCAAGTTCATGAACTCCTGCTATTGATTTGGAAGGAGGTTGTCTATCTGCTAGCCACTGATGACTGTTGATAGCCATACGTTCCAAGAGCTTATGAGTTTCATTGTAGGATTTCATCAAGAGTGAGCCATTTGTAGATGCATCAACTATGGATCGTGTCTATCTATCCAAACCTTTATAAAATGTCTCTAGTTGCACCCATTCCACTAGTCCATGTTGTAGGCATCTTCTAAGTAGGTCCTTGAATCGTTCTTAGGCTTCATAGGTGGATTTGCCAGGTTGCCATCGGAAGCTAGTGATGTCTTCTCTCAGCTAGGCATTCTTGGTTGGTGGGAAGAATTTCAGTAGGAATTTGCTACCCAGCTCTTTCCAAGAGGTGATAGAATTAGCCGGTAGAGCCGGTAGAGTATTCAGCCATGTTTGATCCTTATCCCTGAATGAGAATGGAAACAATTTGATTTTGAAGGCGTCGGCTGTCACTCCTGGAAGAACAAAAAAAATCACAGACCTCCATGAATGACTTGAGATGCAAATGAGGATTTTCTAATGGGAATCCCCTAAACTGTCCGGCTGAATTGAGCATTTGGAACATGACACTTTTGATTTCAAAATGTCTAGCAGTTAAGTTTGTAGGCGTGATGGCTGAGTTGAGTCTAGTCAGGTCAAGGACTCCAAACTCCATAATAGCTCGGTCTAGATTAGCATTGCGGTCTAGTTGGGGATTCTGGTTATCTCCATTGAGAAATCGTCGCTCCTCTTGATCCTGGCCTTGATTAGCTTTTATTTTTGCCATGTGTGCGGAATCACTCAAGGTCAACAGAGGGCGAGTTACGCATACACTATAGAATGTACCTGAAAATCAAAGATAGAGTGAGTGAGCTTAGTAAGGTATACAAAACTTATAAGAAAGAAACTTACAATCATAAAAGGTATCTTTAGTCCCTAGCAACAGTGCTAAAAACTTGTTAGTCGAATTCCCTTATGGCAAGTGAATTAGTCGAACAAGTAATAAAGAGTGAGTAGAGTATCGTCCAATAGAGACTGTGATACTACAGATGAATTCAATTTCTAACGAGAGTTGAGCAGAAGTAATGTAGATTTTGGTTGTTTTGCTATTACTAATAATAAGAAAATAAACAAGTGATCAGGAGTCAAAGGGAGGTATCAATTTAAAAGTAGGTTGAGCTCAAATTTCATCCTAAGTCATGACATTCCCCTAGTTCGCCTACAACACATTGTAATAGCAATTATGTTGCATAGCTTCTGCAATGCTATAGCATAACCTCATTTCACAATGTTATCTAGCTAACCCACCATTATCCTATACAGAAGCTTCTGCAATCCTGTAAATACAGTCCTCGGTTTACTCTCCCATATTCCTATGGTTAATTCAAGTTTAGTCTATCTGATTAGCTCTAGATGTTTTGGTTATGAGTGGTAAATCCATTCATAGCATCTACAATTTAGGTCGAGCCGTGCACGGGCTCACCCAGCAAGCACTGCTTAACAGAGGTCTAACCCTGACTCCCTTCTCGCAGCCAAGACCACTGAGATAACCTTTAGCGTCCGCTAATCGGCTATGAATTAAAACATTGTTAAACAAACTAGATTTATTAAATGAAGAACTAACAAACTAGGTTCATTCTACAACTTAAAAATCTATCCTCACTCAGCCAAAGGGAATTTTGTTCATGACTGATGAGGGACACATAATGCAAAGTACTATAGAATAGCCCATAATAGAATTTAGTTTTTTTGCTTTGTTGTTCATTTAGCTTAGCCCCTATTTCTTATCTCTTCCTCCTCTTACTCTCTGTTTGTATCATTTTGATATCAATTAGATTGTGTTTCGCATCACTGTATTTGGTCCTATCTATTATTTAACATTGTTATGTTCTCTTTCAAGAAGGATGTATGGATGTATAATTTAGTTGCTAGTGTATGGATTATATGGAATTTTGTATCAAATAAGAGGGAAGAAAAGTAAGTGACGTGTAATTTCATTTCATTGTTTTCCACCTAACAAGAGGTTCTGTACTTTTTGGATCATTTTGTGGATTAAAAGAGTATTTGATTAGAGTTTATTGTGAAGTTCTCAAGTTCATGATGATATAGAGTTTTAGAATCTTTTTCCCTTATCATTCCTTATATACTGGATGTCTAGACATAAATTTTTTCACTTCCTTATGAGGAAGTCCTTTAGCACTATGAAATGCATGGCAATAGATCTATGTTTGCTTGTCTTCGCCACAAACTTGGCTTAATGTCAGATTAGTGATTTATTCATGCTTGCTTGTTCATCTTTCTTGACTATGGGTTATATTTAAAATATTTTCCATACTGTAGGAATTTTTTTAAAAATGAGCATCTGTCCTTTGAAAATATATTATCTTGAAAACACTTGCTTGCCTTATTTTTCAACTTAACAAACAATGCTATATGTTCTTGCATTGGACATTGTAAGAAATTGCACAATTTAACATAGACACTATACATTGTTGTTGTAACTTGAAAAAACTAGAGATATATTAATAAGGATGGAAATTAGTCTTCTTGACATTGATTGGGGGTGGAGATGGTTGTTGTCCTGTGAAATAGAGCAATTTCCAACCTTCCAAAAAATTTCTTTTGTGCACTCCCAATCTCCAAAAGAAATTTGTAACAAGATGTGCTGATATGGTGCATCCAAAAAACAATAGGCATCGAAAGATTGTAATGTCTATTTTAGTAATATAAAAAAATAGCCACCAAAAGAGTCCAATGTATGGTTTGTTTCCTATATGAATCAAAAGATGTAATATGTGACGATTGTATGCAAGGTTATTAAAACTGGACCGGTTACTGAACTAGTTGGAGTACTTGATTAAGGGTTAATAGGTCAGACCGGAGTCAAACCAGGGTAATTAAGTCTCCTGAATTTATTATATAATATTTATTTGCTTCTCATCATAATCTAGAAAGACTTGACATGTTTAAATTTAATGAAAGTTAGGTCCCCAAAAGTCCCCAAAAAAAACTGAAGAGTATGTCGATCTACTTCATTTATGAACCTAGCCCTCACGTCTTTTTATAAGACTTGATGAGGCACATGAAGAACCGCATCCTCATCAGCTTCATCATCTACCCCAAACACATACAGATCTGTTATCTCTCTTTCTCTTCTCTTTACCAATGGCTCCTTCCTCAAAGTCCAACTCTAACCTCATCAATGGCAAATCATACAAGCTCAAGCAATGACATATAGGGCAAATGCAAGAGGATGAACAAAGCTTCATGTCCACCTTGCAACTGGCCTTTTCCTTTATTCTCTCCATGTCTCTGCAATCCGTCTTTGAGCTTGGAGTCTTCGACGCCATCACCAGAGCTGGTGAAAAAACAAGTCTCTCGACAAAGGACATAGCCGCCATAATATTCTTATCCTCCCATCCCTCTCTATAAACTAAACGCCTTCACTCTTGGACTTTTTTTTTTTTAAAAAGAATGCTCTAACCTTGGTTTCTACGCTTTTCCTAACAGACTTCACGACCGGTTCACCGGTTTCCGGTCCAAATCGTCCGGTCCATAATTGATAACCATGATTGTATGTTTAATGTGTAAGAGTTGTATCATGTACATGAAATGCAATATTTGTAAATGACAATATTGAAATGAATAAAATCTTATAATTTTTCACAATGTCTCTTTTTATCTTTCTTTTCTATACCTTGAAAATTACTTGCGTTGAGATATATTGTTTCAAGTGATAGGAAGTCACTTTCTTCATTTGCCTACACTTGTAAATATCAATGAATATGACTTGAGGATATCATAACCATATGAAATATTAGTGGTGACAAATTAATCAATTCATACCATTAATAATGACAATAGTTGAGATGTAGATGGTAAGAAAGCATATTGAGTTTATGCAGTTTCTATAGGATGAGCATGTTGTGTATGTACATCCTTCTTTGTGTTCACCTTTCTTCTCTTATTAGATGGAAGAGCCTCTTGAACACCTTACACAAGATAAATATAAGATTAATAAGCAGCTTCTATGTTTCATATAAATATAAATGAAATTAAAACTTAATACATCGGAGCAACTTTTTTGGGCTTGCTTAAATTCCTTTCCCTCCAACCGTTGTAGCGTTGCTTTCTTTTTCTTCATTCTCTTCTTTTAAAAACCGTAGACATATTTTTTGATTTTATGGTTGGTGCTACACTTGGCTGAACAATATCATCTTCATTACAATCAGGAATATTATTTTCATCTTCATTGATTACCCCTAAAGATGCTCATATCCTTCATGACTCTTAGCATCTTTTCTTGCCAATCTAACCAATTTATGCACTAATTCTCTATATCTTCACATGATTTCAAGTTTAGCATCTACTTGTATCTCATTTCCTATAGTGTCATGCACAACAGCACTCCTTGCCTCCCTAGTCCATCGCTTGAGAATGTATTGCTCAAGCATAATTCTAAAATCCTTTGTCTCGTATCTTTTCAATGCATGATAACACAATATCCCAGTGGTCTCAAACATCCCGCAAGTGAAAAAAATTTCATGTGTGTTAGGCTTAAAAGCAACTCTCCATCAATCATATGTAGTGTATACAAATAAAGGCTCTTTTTTAGCATGTTCAGTTAACTTCACAGAAAATTAGAGATCCCATTGTTCTTGTAACATGTCAAAGGCACCTGGGGTATAAGTTTTTAAAAGTTAGCACAATATTGGTGCACTTGGATTTACCATCCTAGGTATCTTCTACCTAGAATCAAACTCCAACTTCAATTCCTTGTCCTGTTTCTCTTAAACAACTCTATCAAAGTGATGAAGAACTCATTGATGTATAAATTTGGTGATGCACATTGCTTCACATCAGCGTTTATACTTTCAGCGAGTTTTGTGCTCCTTATTCCTAATGTGCAAGAAGTCTTCACATAATACCAAGCCCATTTCTCACTAATATCATACATGGACTTCAACCACCTATTGCCATGAACATCATAAGAAGATAGTAATTGGATCTAAGCTTCTTCAAACTTGTCAACTTCTGTAATTTTAGACATGCATTTGCAAAAATCAGTCAAAAATGAGACCCATCTTTCATCAAGTTTCCAAGGTGCTCAATACCATTTTGTTTTAAATGCCAAGTACATAAACAATGCTTTGTATCCAAAAGAACTTTACTTAAAGCTCTCACCATAGTTTGATCTTAGTCTATAGACAGTTTTAGGTTTCTTCTGCATAAGAGCATCCAAAAAGTTTCTAACACCCACTTGAAGGAATCAATAGTCTAATCAAACATTAATGATACTCAAAAAATGACTACACTTCTGTGATAACTAAAGCCTAAAAAACTCGCAAGGGGTCGATTACCACTACTTATATCATATGTTGTCTCTAAAGCTACAACCTCACCAAAAGGTGCATAATCTATTAACATTCCAGCATTTGCCCAAAACAAATTGGTAACATGTCCTTTTGTGTCCACATGATATCTGTAATAAAATGCAAGATTTGTATAAAGTTACTATTGAAAATATTCAAATATGCACTTAACCTCTACATACTCGAACTTCTTTTCTTTTTAGATTGAAGGTAGTTTTGCACATCTATGCGAGTATATCCAAAATTTGCTGTTATTCCATTTTGTATTTGTCATACATTTTCTATGCATCATTGATTTTGGATTCTTCCTCATACATTTTCTATTTCTTATGCTCTGGTTCCTCCTTTGTTATTTTGGTTTCTTCCATTTTGTTGCTGCTTTGCTTTCACAGGAAATTTCACGATGCCCACCCGTCAGCTTCTCATTAACCCACTATGCCAAACAGTGAGTTTTAAGGAGAAGCACATAAGAAGCATATAAAAGATAAGCATCTAATGTGCATTATGTGGGTGCAAGTTTGGGGCTTACCAATTGATTATCATACGCACTCCCTAACAAAAATAATGGGGGATATTATTGGTGATTTGATGCAAGACAAGGAAGGGGAATAGAGAGAGGAAAGAGAAGATGCATAAATTGATTAAACCATATTTTGACATGTTTTTTCATGATTAATTTGGGGAATTTAATGTATTTCATAGGCTATTATTGCATGATTAAATACTAATTTGAGTTAGGAACATTTGTATTGAATTAAGTCTAATTATGGGTAAAATGGTCATAATTTGTTAATTATTCATGAAAATTGTTTCTTGGACTTTTGATGTTACCTTGTGCTTAATCTTGCATTGTAGGTGTTGTAGAAGAAAATTGGAGAATGTGGAAAATATCAATTAGGGTTAGAAAATATTTGTAAGGACTAGGGAAACTTACAGAAAAGGCCCCAGAATTTCTAGAAACGACAAATCAATAAAGAAAAGGGCCAAATAAAATTTTGAATATTACAGTTGGCCGACAAATGTTGTAAACTTCTTAGTTTAGTCCCTTCACAAATTGTTGAGAGTTTCACTTTAGTCCCTGGTCAAAACACAGGTATTCTTTAGACCTTCTTCTTGGTGAAACACATCCCGACATTACAAGTCGTTGCAGGAGCTAAAAATCAGGGTAGAGCTAAATCAGATGTCGACTCTCTTACCATTCCTCCTCCACTATGCTTCACCATCACTACCACCATCCCTTTACTCACCTTCGTCAGGGAGATCCTAGAACAGAGAAAGCTGGAGATAGAGCTATAATGGGAAGAGAACCGTGGGCAGAAAAATGACACCAGAGCTTGAGAATAAAGGTTGCAAGGACACTAGTATCGAACCTTCATAGTCCTTCCTCCAGCGTCATGTTTCTCCGACCTTACCCTCACCGTCGAACAGCCTCCGTCAAAGACACTGTTGGGAGGCGTGGCAATTTCAAATGAGACCTGAGAGAAAGCAAAAGCTTGGCTACACCATAACAATGAGAAACCAAATTGGACCTTCCTTCTCACCTCCACCTTTTTTCTTTCACCAATACTGTTGGCTACCTTTGTTAGTTCTCTATGTGTTTTGATGATAACTAACAATTGTAAACAATAGATGAAGTTAATGGTTTATGCTAAAATGTTTATAATTTGATCATTCTTAAACCAGTAACCTGTTGTCATACTTGACTCGAGTTTAGAGTTGTAAAAATCGAGTCAACTCAATACAGAGAGCTTTCAAAAATATTTGAGCTTATACTTAACTCGAGCCAGTCATGGTTAACTCGAGTCAATGCAAGACAGAGAGAGCTATTAAAGTATTTTTAGCTTATAGTAACTCAAGCCTATGCATTTGACTCAAGTCATATTTTGTGGACCTAAACGTATTTTCAAAATAGAAGTTCTTGACTCGAGCCTAAGTCCTTTAACTCAAGCTTAGCTTTTAAAACATATTTTCAAATATATTAGTTGACTCAAGTTAGTCACTTAATGACTCGAGTTAATGCGATCTTAAATCATTTTCAAAATGCTATCTCGAAGTCCATCTCTGAAAGAAGAACTTGACTCGAGTGAACCTTAATTGACTCGAGTCATGCACTTGAGTTAAACATTTTAACCTCGAGCCTAAGTCATACAGAGACATCTTCATTTAAACTTCAAACTTTTTCAAAGAAGATGATCCAGTGGCTCGAGCCTAGAATGCTTAACTCGAGTCATGCACTCCAGTTTGCTTGAAATTGCCTCGAGTGTAAGGTATCTCTGTTTTGTAATCACCATGTCCATAAATGCTAAATCTTTAAGTATGATCTCTATACTTTGTATCATTACTCATTACTATTCCTATCTATGTTTAATTAATTTGTTAATGAGTTTTAGATGATCAAATGTATGATTAACTGAAGATTAATGAAAAAGCAAGTGATTATGTCGATTATTAAATGCTGGGATTAGAAAACAAATCACAGATTTGGACAATCTCTTTCTACACATTCCAAAAGCAATTATGGTTTCTTTCCATAACTGAATGTCAGTTCATCCAACGGGAAAATCTTAAGGATGTTAATCAACAAATGTCTGGGCACCTTGTTCGAATCAAAGCATCTAAGAAAGCATTCCAACGGCTATTTATTATTCTCAACGGCTTCATTGAATCTTCTGAACGATCATTAAATGCCTTCACCATGTATAAGCTGAAGTATTCAATTCGTCCTACTACCAGAATACAAGAAACAAAAACGCTCAAACATGATATACGCATTTTTTCTAGCGAGTTCTATAATTTTTTGGTGATATTCTTCTATCAGCTCTTCCACTCTTGTTCCATGGATTTCCAAAGCTTAAAATCATTTTTCCAGCATGTATGGGATGCTCTCATGGATATATGTAGCTTAATCTCTTAATTCTTGGTGATAGAGAAGGTGGCTAGAACTTCAATGCACTACAAAGAGAAGTTTATTAGTTTTCCATTAGCTCATTATATGTATTGTGATATTCTTGGTTTGATTTTGTAATTGGAACATGTTTGTGAGACTTGATTGAGTGTTCATTTGTCTTTGTTGGTTAACAGTTGTGTTGAATTTTACTTTAATGCTCTTGGACTACGTATTGAACTTATTTCCTTATGTTTTAATGAGAGTATGCATTGTATGTGATTACTATGCTGTGGAATTGAATTAATTCATATTAAGTTTTGCGATCGTGCTCTCACTTAAGAGGAAGCAAATGCATTAAAATGATTTTCAAACACACATCAAGTGATTTTTAACAATTTATCTAAAAGGTGACTATAAATGCGATTATATGATTAGTCATTAATTAGATAAATTGGATTCAAGGCAATTGCTTAAGGTTTTCAATTTGACTTGATAAAAAATTAACTGCCAAATTATTTTGAGAAGGTAGGAAAGCCACCAACTTTGCTACCAAAAGTCATTTTATCATATCATCCTTTTTTTAATCCAAAGCATTTCTTCATTGTTTTACGAAAATACCAAAAAGGTAAGAAATATTTTAATTTACATGCATTTTAATTTAGAAAAAGCCATTTTCAAAAACTCCTTTCTAGCCATGTTTTTAGTACTTAGTCTAATCTAGGGAATTCAAAATAAAAGGCTCTTTGACAAGAAAACGATCCCGAGTCACTATATTTGCATTTTGATTCATGGTAAATTTTGTAATTTGACCCCGAGGCGGCTATGGTTATTGTCAAATCAAGGATATGGGAGAGAAGAGATGAAGAGAGGGGAACAATAAAGGAGGGAGAAGAACATGAAGAATAGAGAGGGAAGAGAAAAAAAAAGATACTTGCAGAGGAAACTTAATAACTGTTTATTTAATTCATAAGACGTACAAAGCAAATAAGTTGAGGTGCTACTTATAGGCCTCAACCTAACCCTAGGAATTAATGATGGAATATTCCAGAGTGCAATTATAATAAATGGGAATTGATGACAAAACATTCTAGAATTTTAAATTAAATGCAAATAACAAGTAATGCTAAAAGATGACAACCAAGTCAACATGAAAACCATTATTCCCTAATATTGATAAATAACTTAAATATCAAAAGTCCTAATTTTTAATTCTTGGTTTATATGTTTTGATGATAACCAGCTTGGAAAAGATATGAGGACTTGATAATTTAAGTCATTTGAGTGTATATTAAAAGACACTCGAGTATGCAATTGTTATTTGAAACCAAAACTTGAATAAAAAAGCATTATAAAGTGTCCTTATATGGATATACTCGAGTATTACTCTGAATATTCGAGTGTTGGCTTGACACTGGCAAGAAGATTGCTTGACACTCGCTTCTATCATGAAGTATTGTGTTGAACACTCGAGTGCTACCCCAATACTTGCAAGAACAATGCTTGACACTCGCACTCATTCTGGATACATCAAGATAAATACTTGAGTGTGATCTCCAACACTCAAGTGTCAAGGTAAAATACTCTCAAGGTCAATTCATGACACTCAATGATGAAATAAGAGTATTGCCTCTCAGTGAGGCGTACTTGAAGTGTTACTTAGTGACACTCGAGTGTGGCACTCGAGTGTGAATTAGTGACACTCGAGTGTCTAGTAGAGATTAACTTATATTCTCTAAAAACCATTCTTTGCATAGTCTTACACCATATACACATTTCATCAACACACGAGTGTGGAAAAGTAACGCTCGATAAAATGACACTTGTGTGTCTGGAAGAAAGCATATCTTTTCAATTAAACTTCTTTTTGAACAGTCTTCTTCCAGAAGAGTAAATTCACTAACACTCGAGTATGGAAAATCAACACTCAAGTGTGACACTTGAGTCTCACCTGCTTCAGTACTGAACTTTCATCTTCATAAATTCAAATTCACTGATTATCATCTATTAACTTTTTTTTATTACTCATACTTCTTCTTAATGCTACTAAATATATTTGGTGATGAGTTTTAGATGATTTGAATCATGGATCAAGTCCAAAAACACAAAGGCAAATTTGTGTGTCAGAACATTAAATGCAAACTTAGAAAACAGAGTAGACGCAAACAAACTCAGAGCAGGTCAATGCGTATCATCTGAAGCGGCAAAGCGAAAGCGACCTATCCTTAGTCAATTAAAGAGACCAAAGGGATATCGTATGATGATCTGTAGCAACAATGCAAAAGTGACCTATCGTCAGAATCTTCCAACGAATCCAATTTGTGTCAAACGAAAAAGTTCTCCAATCTAACGGAAAAATTGATTACACCTAACGGAAAGCTTCAACGATCATTAATGGTATTCATCTATAAATACAAGAGCATTCAATTCAGAGCTAACTAACCACGAACAATCTAATTTATTGCTTACTTATTGCTGATTAATACTTTGTGAAATATCTTTTGATATTCTGTTCATCAGTGTTTATTTATTTACTTTGTGAGAGAGTTTTTACGATCAAATTGTTTATTGTAAAATCTCAAAGTAGTAGGACCTTGAGTGTGATTGTCCTACTAAACTTGTAAGGGAGAGTAAATACTGGTGAGGATTGCTCTATAAGAACTTGCGTAATCATTGAAAGATAGTGGAAATCTCAAAGACGCTCTAAAGACTGTAGGTCAAGATATTACGACCGAACCAGTATAAATCGATGTGTACACTTCGGTGATATTCTTCTAACCCTTCCTTATTAATTTAATCATTTATTAAGATTCTTTAAAAAAAATTTTAAATCACTCAATTCACCCCTAGGTAATACACTGCTACTAACACTAATAAGTCATTATTTCACATCCCAAGTTTGAAGAAATTAAGAAGGCTCTCATAGGTTTGGGTAGACAACGAGGTAATGAGATATATTTCTTAGAGTATGGCTTCTTCTATCATCCTTCAATGACCCATGTTGTACCACAGAAGATAATAACAGTAGCATTGGCCCTGAAATTGACTTTACTATTGTAAGTGAAAGTGTAGCCATAGAAGAGGTCAAGGAAGTAGATGAAGTTATGGTAGATGTTATAGAGAAGCAAGAGGAGGCTGACTAGAAGAAATATGCATGCAATATGAAGGCATGAGTCTTGAATTAGATCAAGATTTTGAATTGATGCCAAAGAACATGAGTCAAAAATCGTAGAGATTCATCATTTTAGAAGTATTGATAAGACATGTGTTCAAATTCATTAGATTTTTGCTGCATATTGCCATCCTATTCTTCAAGTTCATAATAATCATGTTACTCATCATCCTAAAGTTGTTGTGGTTATGGAATAGCACATTATTTCCCCATTCAGTGATAGCTTCTACAACTACCTTGTTCATTAGAAGGGTTTTCCAAATCAATATGATCAAAATGCTCATTCCCTTGAATCACAAGAGTGTCCAATGTTGCCTGGGACAAGTGCTGGTAGCATCACTTCAATGGCATAAATGTGATCCACATGAGATGGTGACAATGATTTCATAGGATAAGGGTCTTATTTGCCCGAAAGTTTTTGTTCAGGATCACTCAGCACCCGAATTTTTTTTTGGAGCAATTTTGCCCTGGAAGTTTACACATTGGAGCAACAAATTAAGGATCAAGATTAACGGAAGGGCAAAATTACTACTTTTTTAACTTATGGAGCAATTTTGCTCAAAAAAAAAATTTTGGGTGCTGAGTGCTCCTGAGCGAAAACTTCTGGGGCAAATAAGATCCTTATCCCATGATTTCATCAAAGGTACAACCTTAACTTTTGGATTTAAGGAAAGAATTTTGACCTTTGTTAATTTCTTTGTTTGGGATGAGGCCCCTTTCCATTCATCTCTCTACTCATGTAACACATCCTAAAGCTATTTAACTTTAGTTATTATGTCATCCCACTGCTATTGTTCTTCAACTTTAGCCTTGCGATGTTTCCCAACAATGTTGTAATTCTCCTCATAGCAACAATAGCCTCCATATTTATATTGATGACAATTGGCATACTTGTATCGACAAGTAGCATACTCATCACAATCAACATACTAATATCTTGTTGATTGACATACTCATATTGCTGACAATCTATATCCTCATATCTATCATCTTCATGAAATTGATATCTTTCATAACTATGAGTATATTGATTGGAATCGACATATGCATAGCGATGGTTCGCAAAAGTGCTTATTCCATAACCCATACTTGCAACTAACTAGCATAGAGAACTACTTCTTCTTTCACTTTTCCCTATATTTTTTCATGATTTTTTTTCCTTCATCTCTTGTTTCACTATTTCTTTTTATTTGTTTCTCTTCCTCTTGTTTAAATTTTTTTCAACACAAATTGTAAAAAAAAAAAAAAAAAACTAAATATTGAGAATAGCAATAAAAAACGACTCAAAGAAGGTAAAGGCTTTGATTGATTTTGCTTGAGAGTTTAGCAGTGAAAGCAATAGAGAGAACCAAGCTTTGATGCCAAATTGATGCAGAACGGGGAAGAGGAAAGGGAGAAGAGAGAGAAGATAGGAGGGAGAGAGATTTAAATAGAAGAAAGAAATTAGAGAAGAGAGAAACTCAGAGACTAGGTAAAGGAAATTCTTATTCAATCATTCAAAGGTGTGCAAAATGAAATGTATTGAGGGCTATTTATAGCCTCAACCTTAACCCTAGAATTTAATAGTAGAAGGTTCTGGAATGAAATTACAATACTGATGAAAGATTCAAAATCAAAATAAATGAAGATGATGATAATGATAATAAATCAATATTAAGATTGATGGTCTTCAAATATTTAGCATTAAGTGTGATATTCTTCAAATCTTTGGGGGATATTTCTAGTCCTTTGTGATTCCCATCATTTTTCCTTAGCTGAAAAGGACTCTCCTCAAGAGAGGTAGAGATTAATAGGATTCAAGCAAGGTAGGGCTAATCTAGCAAAAGTCTGCTCAAATGATCCAAGTGGCATCTATATCAGGGGAACCTTTCCATCGAACAAGATAGCGACGAACAAGACCATCAGGATGAGGATATTCTGCTCATCTATGATAGCATTTATCATCTCCTTACCTGGAAAACTAGTTTGTAATGGCAGTACTAGAGCACTTTGCTTGATACCCGCAAAATCATCGCTAGATAGGGGTAGAGGCTCAAAAGTGCCTTAATAAGAAACAAGATCCCCAACATTAAAAGTTATGCTAATAAATGTGCCAGGAGGTAATTCAAGCCGATAAACATTAGGAATAGGTTTCTGGACAATACAAAATGGGCCAAGGCAAATACAAGCTGATAAGCATGCAACCTTTTAAAGGAAGTTTTTCAGAAAACGCTCAAGGCAATACAAGCCATTACATAATCACCTTCATTAAAAGTTTAAACTCGACGATAAACATCAGCGGTTAATTTATATTGATCATTTCTAAGCAGTAATGTATGCTTAATCTTAGCATGCAATTCATGAAGGTGATAGGCTAAGGATTTGGTTGATTTAGAAGTATGAGCTATCAAAGGGAGAAGGACTAAGTCAATGGGCTATTTAGGGCTAAAGCCTTGCAAAATTTTAAATGGGCTTTTACTTCTGGATTGATTAGCAAAACTATTATAAGCAGACTTAGCTATAGGCCAGATGAGATACTAATTCCCTGGCTTGTTCCCAACTAAACTTCAAACTAAGTTTGTGAGACTGCGACTGGTCACTTCTGTTTGACTGTCAGTTTAGGGGTGGAAGGCATAAGAGAATTTCAGTTGGGTACCAAAAGTTTTAAAAGTGTCTCCCCAAATTAGCTGACAAACTTGATGTCTCTATCAGACATAATAGGAGTGGCCAACCAATGAAAGCATATGATTTCATTAAAACAGAGCTTAGCTAAGTAGGAGGCATCTGTGTTCTTGCTACAAGGGATGAGTAAGCCCTCCTTGAGAAGTTATCAACGATAACAAATATGTAGTCATGTTTTCAAACAGTGAGGGGCAATCTTAAAACAAAATCCATACTAAGGTCTTTCTATAGTGCGTCAGGGATAGGTAAAGGATTATACCAACCGATATTTTACTTCCTAGCCTTGGAAGTTTGACAAGTACGACATTGGCATAGAATTCGAGCAACATCACATTGAAAAGAAGGCAAATAAAACCTATATTCAGCTAAAACAGTGGTCTCGTCTCTCCCAAAATGACTAGCTAGACCTTCTACATGGAGCTCCCAAATAAGAAAGTTTCTTAGGGATGTTTGGGGAATGCGCAAATTAATACCATGAAAGAGGTAACTGTCCTTAAGAATGAAATCAGTGTGGTCTTGATGGGATCTATTTTGAATCTCTTGATAAATCATGCTAAAGTCAAGACATGAGGTGTAATCATCCTTCAAATGATCAAAGCCAATAACGGTAACACTCAAAGTGTGTAAGAGATTGATTCGGTGGCTCATAGCATCAGCTAACTTATTTTCAATTCTAGCATAGTGCTTAACAACAAAGGTGAATTTTTGAAGGAATTCAGCCCACTTGGAATGCTTTGGATTCAAATGTCTACTGGCAGTTAAGGAATTTAAGAGCTTGATGGTTTGAGTACACAACAAACTATTGGGGCAAGAGATAGTACTTTCAATGCTCAAAGTATCTGACTAATACATAAAATTCCTTATCACAAGTGGAATACTTTTTTCTTAGCTTGATTAAGCTTCTCATTAAAGAAAGCTACGGAGTGACCTTCTTGACTTAAGACACCACAGATCCCTATTCTTGAGGCATCACAAGCAATCTCAAAGAACTTGAAAAAGTCAAGTAAAGCTAATGTTGGGGCCTCATAAAGCTTTTGCTTAATAGTTTGGAAAGCTCGTGATGTGGCTAAAGCCCAATAGAACTTGTTCTTCTTGAGACAATCAATGATGGGACTCATAATGGTGCTGAAACCCCAAATGCAACATTGGTAGAAAGATGTCAAGCTATGGAAACTACACATTTCTTGAAGAGATTTGGGTTCGGGAAAATCGCAGATGGCACTAACCTTTTCGGGATTAGTAACTAAACCCTCAGCAAAAAATTTGAATCTGAGGAAAACAAATTGCTGCTGGAGAAAGAAGTATTTGGGAAAATTGACATAAAATTGCTCCTATCGAAGGGTAGCAAACAACTAGCACAAATGAGTCAAATGTGTTAGATATGATTAGTTTTGATGATGTCTTATATAGATGTCATTCTTAAGAGCAAAAAGCTTGCATACTACATTTATGTTTTACTTTGACTAATTCTTAGATTTAATGTAGATGTAAAGTTTAAATAATGAAGAATGATCAAGAATAGAGATTGAAGAAAGAAGAACTTGTTAAATATTATGAGAATATCAATATTCAAGTCTGTAGGATCAAACAGAAGTTGGAACGGCTTAATTCAGAGTTAAAATAAACAAGATCAAGCTTCCCGATGGATTGGAGTTGCTACAATTCAATTGCTATAGTCCGTACATTTCCTGTGCATAAATCTTGACAATTCTCGAGTATTGAAACAGCCATTCTCGAGTATGGAACATCCATTCTCGAGAATGAGATTTCAATTCTCGAGAATCAGTGTGTTTCAGCAATGCTCTGTTTCTGGTGACCTTCGGTAATTCGATGATATCTCTCAAACCAGGAATCGGATTGACGCGAAACCAGTGGCATATGAAACTAGACATCCAATGCGTCATTTTGATATAAAATTAAAGCCCAAAGGAGTTTAGATGAGAGAGATATGAATTTTTCAAGTTGACACAAAAATCACCATCACAGTCCAAACCCAGTCTCGGTATTTTTAGTGTATCTCCCAAAGGAAAAATCCAAATGAGCTGAAACTAGTGCCATTTGAAACTAGACTCACATACCTTTCTAAAAACATCAAGATCACAAAAAAAAGATCAATTGAAGGAGATATGATGTTTTGAAGTTGACAGTCTGTTCTAGATGCTGCAAAAACGCTGGATAAGAACAACCTCCATTCTTCTGATGTTAATGGATGAAATACAACCAGTTTGGAGCTGATTCTTCTTGCATGGAAAGAAGTCTTTAAAGAGCTTAAGTATTTGAATCAGAATTAACTCACTTGCACCTCCATGAGAAATTGATTCCCGAGTATGTGTCAATGATTCTCGAGAATGGGTAGCAATTCTCGAGAATGAGCAGTCTACAACGCCAAATGCTTTCTCCCATCCGAACAATTCTCGAGAATAGATCAAGGATTCTCGAGAATGATATATGATAGAATCAACATCACAGAATACTCTCTGATATGATTCTCGAGAACGCGTAAGATAATTCTCGAGAATGCGCGGTAAAAGTTCGCTGATCTTATATTCTACTTTGCTAATTCTCGAGAATGAGAACATGATTCTCGAGAATGATCATTTCAATTTGTTCTCTGATCATAGCATTCTCGAGTATGAATGAACTGATTCTCGAGAATGATTAAATGCATATGTGAAGAAGTTCTGCAAATATTCGACTACTGAGGAAATATTCAGGGACTATTCGGAAAGTATTCCGGAAGTATTCCGGAAGTATTTAGAAAGAATTGAGGAAATATTCAGCGAGTATTCAGGAAGAATTCAGGAAGTACTCAAGATTGAATACTCAACAATATCAAAACCTCTCGTATAAACTAAATCACATAGATACTCGAGTATTGAGTAATGGCTTCTTGAGTATTGATGAGGACTTGCATTTACAAAGAATTCCAGTTTAAGGATTCTTGAGAATGACTCAGGCAATTCTCGAGAATATGTTCCTCTCATTTCCATCATCTTCTAGTATCGCTGATCATCTGCTCGAAATGAACTGGGTCATTTTCTATTATGTGTTAATCATACTCAAACTCATTTATATCATATTTCATCATCTTTTTGATTGAGTTATAGTTGATTAAGCTTGTTTGAATTGAGATTAGCCGAAATGCAATCCGATGTGGCAGACGCATTAAATGCTCGTTCAGAAAAGCAGAGCTACAATCGGAATAAGATTTCCTTTGCAGACGAAGTAATTCCTTCGAGGATTACTTAATCCAGCTATCACTCTGAGCCACTCTCTGCACAAGTACAGTCGACGGCGAACACATTTATGAACCAACGATCGATTATCTTCAACGAAAATCATTTTGCCTAACGGAAATACGAATAGACACAACGGCTAGTTCACAAAGCTTCTCAACGGTCATTAAGGATGATCAACTATAAAAGGAGAAGGATTCAAAATGGACATAGTGGCACATGAGCTTGCACTGTCGAAATGTTGATATTCTGAATCCAACACTTATCTCATATACTCTCTGTTTCACAATGTTTATATAGTTTTTAGTAGAGAGTGTGATAATTGATTATGTACCTCAGTGATTATTATTCATCTCTTTGTGAGAGAGTATAAACACTTAGTTGATTTTCTGTTTAGTGATCAAATCTCAAGGTTGTGGAACCTTTGAGTGTGGGTTTACAATTACAACTTGTAAGGGGAGTGAGTCCTAGTGTGAAAGGATCATCCTGAGTACAGAGTGTGTAATTGTATCCTTACAGTGTGTAAGGGGGAGTATCTCGGTAAGAGATTGTAAAGGCTGCACAAGTGCCCGACTAAACTTGTGAGGTTGTAAAGGCTTTTCCCTTTGTGCCCGGTTAAACAAGGAGATAATGGATTGAAAATCTCAAGCGAAGCTTGGGGACTGGACGTAGGTCAAGGATTGGGCCGAATCAGGATAAATCATAGTTTGCATATTCTCTTCCCTAAACTCTTATATTTCAACATATATGTTTGAATGACAGACTATTACTTTATAAAGTATTTCTGTCATACGAATTGATTTCAGTAAGTTGCGAAAATATTTTCAAAGTTCCCAAAGTTTTATCGGACACCCAATTCACCCCCCTCTTGGGTGATAGTCAGGTCTAACAAAATGTTCAGCTTCCAACTTGCTGAAGATTAAGATGTCATCAAAATAAACGACAAGAAACTTTCCTAAGTAAGGTTGGAGTAGGTGGGTCATAACTCCCATGAAAGTACTAGGGCCATTGGTAAGGCCAAAAGGCTTTACTAGCCACTCATACAAGCTATCTTACGTCTTGAACAAAATCTTCCATTTATCTCCAGGACGAATCCTAATTTGGGTATCCACTATGAAGGTCAATCTTGGAAAACTAGCAAGAGCCTGAGACGAGATCAAGCATATCCTCAAGCCTAAGGATGGGAAATCAGTACTTAATAGTGATCTTGTTAATGGTTTTATGATTGACACACATTCTCCAAGTACGATCATTATTTAGTGTCAATAGGGTAGGTACAACACATAGGCTAAGTTTATATTAGATGTAACCCTTTTACAACAACCCAATGACTTACCAATTAAGCTCTTCCTTGTCTTTAGGGTTCACCTTATAGTGTGGCAAGTTAGGGAGTTGTGACCCAGGTACTAAATCGATTTTGTGCTAGATATCTTGTTCTAATACCAAATTGATGCAGGACAAGAAGAGGAAATAGAGGGGAGAGGAGAAGAAGAAGAAGGAGATGAGAGAGAAGAGAGGAAGAGACGCCAACAGGAAAGGAGGGAGAGAAACCTGAAGAACAATAAGGGAAGAGAAGAGATACTCAGAGATGAAACTCAATATCTGTTTATTTAATTCGTAAGACGTATAAAGCAAATGATTTGAGGTGCTACTTATAGGCCTCAACCTAACCTTAGAAATTAATGACAAAATATTCTAGAATGCAATTACAATATATGAGAATTGATGAGAGAACAATCTAGAATCCTAAACTAAATGCAAATAATAATTAATGGTAAAAGATGACAACCAAGTCAACATAAAAAAGAAACATTCCCTGATAATGATAAATAACTTAAATATCAAAAATTCTAATCAATCATTATTTCATATCCCAGGTTTAAAGAAATTAAGAAGGCTCTCATAAGTTTGAGTAGACAACGAGGTATGAGATATCTTTCTCAGAGGTTGACTTCTTCGATCTTCCTTCAATGGTCCATGCTGTACAATGAGAAGATATTAACAATAGAATATGGCCCTAAAATTGAATTTACTATTATAAGTGAAAAGTGTAGAGAGAGAAGAGGTCAAGGAAGTAGATGAAGTTATCATAGATGATATTAAGAAGCAAAGAAGGGGTTGAGCCAGAAGAAATCTCCATAGAATATGAAGGCATGAGTCTTGAATTAGATCAAGATTTTAAATTGGTGTCCAAAGATCGTGCGTCACAAACCATAGAGATTTATCATGTTGGAAATATTGACATGATAGGTGTTCAGATTCATCATATTTCTGCTATATATTGCCATCCTATTCTTCAAGTTCATAATAATCATGCTACTCATCATCCTGAAGTTGTTGTATTTATGGAAGAGAAAATTGTTTCCCCATTCGGTGATAACTTCTACAACTACATTGTTCATTGGAAGGGTTTTTCAAATCAATATGATCATAATGCTTGTTCCCTTCAATGTCTCATCTTCATTACCTTGTCTGTTGGACAGGCTTCCTATATGTTCTCCTTGGTCAAGCTAGACTTAATTTAGTATCAGAGCTTGGATATCTCTTATAGGTGGCAAGTCAGGGGTAGCTCCGCAGGTGTGACGTCTTTAAATTCATCTAGTAATTGGGATACCTCTTCGGGTAGATCCTTAGCAACAATTGTGGAGGGGGAGATAGGCTTAAATAGGAAAACAAGAATGATGTTAACCTCCTTCTTTCTTGCACAAACTTTCTTTGTGAGGAGGTCCAGGTTATAGTACTTAAATCCCTTTGTGTTGGTAGGGTCTTTTCCTTTAGGCTCAAGCTTCGCTTGTCGCAATAAGATTGTTTTGCCCTTATACTTAAACACTTGGGAGTTTGCCTGACCATGACTAGTGACATCATTATATAAAGCTATGGGCATACTAAGAAGATATGGGAGACATCCATGGGAATGATAATGCAAAGGACATCCTCCCTATAGTCGCCTAGGTAAAGGGGCACATCACACTGTTGGAAGATTGGAAGGGAAGTGTTGTTGACCTAAGCAACCCAAAAAGGCTTGATGAGGGGTTCTGTCTTAAGTCCAAGTTGAGCAATGCTTTAGCCGGAAATCACGTTTCGTTCGCTTCCGCTGTCAATGATTAACTTACAAGACTTCTCACCGTACTTCAAAATGTGTGAAATATACTGTTCCTTTTCCATGAGTTTTTCGGTTTTGAAATGGACAACAAAAATCATATAATTCCAAGGTTTTGTGGCTCATACCCTTCGACAATTATTTCTTCATCCACATCCGAAGGGTAGTTAGCAGGGTTGACTGCAATGTCAGGAGAATCCTCAATAATTATGTCATCATCGTGGAACCCAACAAGCAAACTACATTGTGGACACTTTGAAGCCATATGACCCTGAGCATGGCATTTGAAGCAATCAATGGTTGATCCATTAGGATGAGAGCTGGACCCTATAGATTCACTGGTTGGCTTCATGGAACCTTTAAGGCCAGACGTTTGCCTCAGAGGGAGTTGAGAAATCGCCCAAGATGAGGACTCAGTAGTCCTATTAGTGGAAGGAAAGCTATGAGTCTGTCGAAACTCAGTGTCCTATGGAGTAAGACGTTTGAAAGAAGGGTATCTATATAGAGATTCTATATTGTGGGTCTTATGGTAAGCTTCCTCAAGAGTTTTAGAAAAATTTAACTTAAGCTCTCTTTTAATGTCATATTTAAGACCATTGATAAACTGAGTCAGAAATGACAAAGACTCTTCCTTCAACCCACAACTTATGATAAGTTTATCAAAACGGGCTATGTGCTTAGCAACATTAGAGGTTTTTCGCAGATTATATAATTGGCTGAATAATTTGCACCAGTATCAGGCTGGCACATGCTTCTCCCTCAATTTCATTTTCATTTTGGTCTCTGGTAATTGGCGGCTAACCCTGCTCTTTTATGGTTATCTGAACAGTATACTAGTACTTGCTTGCAGCTAAAACAAGTTTCATCTTAGTGAAACACACTCATTGGTTGTCATTCATATCATACCAATCATAATAGTCCTCTAAGTTGGCCAACGAATCTAAGAAGGCAGTCCGATCTAACCGACCATCAAATTCAGGGGCATCTACATTAACCTTCTTAGTGATGTCTTCCACATAACAACGTCTAAGGTGATCTCTATCACACCTTGGGGGCAACTCTTCATGCCTATGTCCTTGAACTTAAGCATCATCCTAAAAGTCTTCTTCATCCTCAAACTGTTGGACATTGAACCTATATGGGGATGACTGATTGTGGCTAATGCCAGTACCCATAGATAGATGATGATGACCTACTTGAGTCAGTCTACTTTGATCGGGCGTAGGGTTACATTGGGTTAACCTTCCATCCTTGTTAGGATTCGGCAGTAACCCTTCTTTAGAATAGGAAAGTGGGTACTCTTTGTCTTTTCCTTTATTACAACTCAAAACAAGAATGACCTACATGAGTTCTAACTTAGTGTAAAACTTAGCATCAAGAGCTTCATTCCTACTGTTAGTCTCATCAATCCTAGCATTAGTCCCATGAGTTGATTCGCTTACCAAACGGTCCACATAGTCTGTGGTAGCTCTTTCACGGTCATCAAAGCTAGTCATGGTGGCTTTGATATTTGTAATTTCTCTTTCAAGGAGGGCTTAGTTGTTAAGTATTCCTCCAATGTCCATGTAGGGTCAAAGGTGGAATTCTAAAGAACATCCCTTCAGCGATACTTACAAATAGAACAATGACATGAGTGTAAACGGAGGAAGGGCGAGAACGATCTGGCTACCGAGGTCGGGGAGCCATGGCAATAACAGTGAACTGGTGCAAGCCTTCTCCATTTCTCGGTCACAAATTCGCAACTCGCTCGGTATTCGGTAAGTGCGCGTGATTTGGCCTGTGTGTATATCTTCTTATCGCATGCCGTTAATTAGCTCGGAAACACTAAAAGAAGATACTGAAATTTGCCGAAGCATTGAGTGGTTGAGCCTTTCTAGTTCTTGTTATATTTTATTTCTATTGATATTGGCAGATTTACTGAATTTGCAAACTGATAATTTCGCTGTAGGCTAATCTATCATCTGGACAGTGTGTGGGGAATTCATTTCAGCCATCTAGAATCAGTGCACTTTTTTGGCAGTCTAGGAAGTCCAGGGAAGCACAAGATATTGATTCTGTTTTTGGGAAAATTTTCTTTCGCAGGGTCCGGGTCAGAGGTGTTTTCTTTGAGTGGTCCTTTCATAGTTCTTTATCGCTGAAGGTTTATACGGAGCTTTTGCTTTCGATATGCTCAACCTGTTACCACTTCATTGATACTTGTGCTCAGGACACAATGGTGAAGCTGGCACAGCCCAAATCGATAACAGTTTCAGTTGTATCTTCCATCTCTGAGGTAGCATCCAGTGAATGGGATGCTTGTGCTCTGGATCCACTATATTCTCTATTGATTTCACATAATCAATTAAGATGATTCCACAGGAACTGAAAAGTTCAATCCATTTCTTACCCATGGATTCTTATCAAGTTTAGAGGATTTCCGGCAGTGCTTGTGGAGTGAATTTTGGTGATCCAATTTGGTGTGCAAAGCAAAATCTAAAGCTTCTACTGATCATTTTATAAGAATATATCGTCTGAACAATTACCGCTTAGTAGCTTTAATCATTTGATTATTACTACATGGATGGCAAACTCATTTTGGAATATAGACACACTTGTCAAATTCATTAATATATATCACTATTCTTGGTTCAGTCGTTGTAGTCTTTTACTACTTTTTGATTCATCCTGAACAGTAGCGGTGTAGCAAAATGGACACAAGATGAATGGGACTAGATGCCAAAGGTAACAGGAACTGAAAAGTTCAATCCATTTCTTTGGATTCTTATCAAGTTTAGAGGAGCAGTGCAGTGAATCCAAGGAAAAAAATGCTTCTACTGATCATTTTATAAGAATATATCGTCTGAACAATTAGGAAGTATATATCTCTTGGTTCAGTCTGATATTTTTTTTGATTCATCCTATGCCATGTTACTTGTAGCCATTTTATAATATGTTGAAGTTCAGCTAATATCAGCAGCTAATATCAAGGGATAACTTCCTCCTCCACAGGGTTTTATCCTAAGAGCATGTTTCGTTCAATGTAAACTCCATAACTTCCATTGGAAGTAAATATGACATTTCGGAATAAGTTCAATTCTGCTAAGTCAAAGATGAAAATGTTATGAAAGCAAAATCCCTTCAGTGGCCCCAGATGAAGCCTTCCCTCACTCCCCCCCTCTCTAAATTAATGGTTTTATTTGCTTCTATTATTGACTATAAGGGTAGAAGAGTACTGAAGATGATGTGAAGAAGCTGTTAGTCTCCTTAACTGAGTTCTTTCAAATTCTGAGCCAGACAGCTCTTACATGTTTTGCATTCTGTCATCGCAGATAGAATACATGCTTGGGTTAGTATATTGACCCAATGGATGCCTGAATATTCCATGTTAATGCGTTTGAGATCCCATAAAATCAAATCAAATGGTTTAACACTTCCTGCTATTTGTGGATTTCACAAGAAAAATACAATTGACTGGAGACTCTTTCAAATCTTGAGAGTATTTCTAAGGCTTCAGAGTCCTAATTAATTTTTTTATCCTTTCATCTGTCATGAGGGTTCGTAGACATGTTGCTACTAATTTCCATGTTGTTCAGATTGTAATTTTTTGTGCAATAAATCAATGAAACATATAATGTTACAAACTTTAAGTATGAATGGAATGCTAATAATAACAATACCTTGGATGATATTTGATGTTTCATAAAACCAATAGTCTGAAAACCAAGAATAGACATTTCTTTTATTTCTCCTGGAATTTTTCTTCTCTTTCATCCCCAGAAATATTTTGTTTCCACCCATTCAGGGTCCATGGTTGATATTACCCCACCTTTTGTTCATACTACCTGCGCCAAACCTCTGATACTATGAAAACATCTGAAATTTTCTGCTATTGCTCAATATTTCAGGAAACAGGATGGATGCCCCGCCACATCATTGCTAAGGATGAAGACAACAAGGTTGTAGGTGTAGTCCCACTCTATCTTAAAAGGTTTGGCATCTGCTACATCGCCCATGCGGCAAGTTATTTTCTAGTTCGTTATGGAGCTTGTCTATTGTTCTAAAAGTAATTTTCTTACTGCGTTGTATTAGAGCTTTTATCTAACCTTTTATCTATTGGCTGTCTTCTCACATTTTGATCTGGGTTGCAGCCATTCATATGGTGAATTTGTTTTTGATCATTCTTGGGCTGATGCATATTATAGCTATGGGTTAAAATATTACCCAAAGTTACAATGCTGTGTGCCATTCACTCCAGTAACTGGTCCAAGGATTCTAGTTCGGAACACCTCATACAAGGATCAAGTTTTTGACATTGTAGTATCTGCAATGAAAGATCTAAGTGCAGAAGCTCTAAATCTTATCGGAGGAGATACTTTGTTTGGGCGGCTATGGGGATGTAGCCCTCAGAGTTATTATCCAAGTTTGCATTTTCAAGCATGTTATTACCAGGTACACCTTCATAATTTTTTTATGAATTTAATATTGTTTCTTTACCTTATATGTTCTTTTCATATCCTTTAATTCGTTTCCTTTCCTTTTAAATATGTCTTTCATTTTTTTAGAGCTTATACCAAAAGTTTCTGGTGTTGAAAGAAAATGATGTTTCTCATTTTCTTCTCTGTACTTTGCTTTTTCAAGCATCAAAGCTATTTAGCATGAATTTGAATTTGATGCTGTTGCATCGATATTTATGCACACTGTAAATTCCCGTCTCTCTGCTTGTCTTAAACTTTTGTTGTTTTCTTAGATTGTTTGCATTGTAACAAAAAGGTGGGAAAATAAACTTTTGAAATCATACTGTAGGGCATAAATGGGATATGGGAATGGGGAGGAGAAGGAA